>JAAAXO010000037.1:0-30039 GCA_011799875.1 Thinopyrum elongatum
TCCCACTCCTTTATCCCCTAAAGGTTTCACTCGGTTTATAATATAGTCATATCTTTCAGTAGAGTTAACTAGCTCTATACCCTAGTCCTAATTTTCCTTCTCTTTCCTCCCTTTTCTCCTCTTTTTCAAATAAATTTAAACTGGAGTTGAACTAGCTCTTGCCTAGTACAATATTTTTACACTAGAGTTGACGCTCTATAATCTAGTTAAAATAATTTTACACTAGAGTTGAACTAGCTCCATAGCCTAAAATAAATAATTTTACACTAGAGTTGAACTAGCTCTATAGCTAGTTCAAATAATATTACATAGAGAGTAGAACTAGCTCAATAGCCTAGTACAAATAATTTACACTAGAGTTGAACTAGCTCTATAGCCTAGTTCAAATATTTTACATAAGAGTTGAAGTAGTTCTATAATATAGTATATATAATTTTACTCTAGAGTTAACTAGCTCTATACCCTAGTACAAATAATTTTACACTAGAGTTGAAACTAGATCTATAGACTAGTACAACTAATTTTACACTATAGTTGAACTACCTCTATAAGCTAGTTCAAATAATTTACACTGGAGTTGAACTGTTCTATAATTTTCAGTACAAATAATTTTACACTAGTTGAACTAGCTCTATAAGCTAGTTCAAATAATTTACACTAGAGTTGAACTATCTCATACACTAGTTTCAAATAAGTTTACACAAGAGTGAACTAATTTTATTAATCCACTATATATAATTTTACAACTAATTCAACTAGCTATAATCTAGTACAAATAATTTTAACTAGAGATGAACTAGCTCTATAAGCTAGTGTTCAAATAATTTTACACTAGAGTTGAACTAGCTTAGGCTAGTATTAAAAATTTTTATACTAGAGTTTAACTACCTTTATAAGCTAGTTCAAATAATTTTACACTAGAGTTGAACTAGCTCTATAGGCTAGTTCTAATAATTTTACACAAGAATTGAACTAGTTCTATAATCTAGCACATATAATTTTACTCTAGAGTTGAACTAGCTCTACACAATAGTACAAATAATTTCACACTTGAGTTGAACTGGCTCTATAGCCCAGTACAAATAATTTTACACTAGAGTTGAACTAGCTCTATAGCCTAGTACAAATAATTTTACACCAGAGTTGAACTAGCTCTACAAGCTAGTTCAAATAATTTTACACTATAGTTGAACTAGCTCTATAGCCTAGTACAAATAATTTTACACTAGAGTTGAACTAGCACTATAAGCTAGTTCAAATAATTTTACACTAGAGTTGAACTAGCTCTATAGCCTAGTACAAATAATTTTACACTAGAGTTGAAGTAGCTCTATAGCCTAGTTCAAATAGTTTTACACTGAAGTTCAACTAGCTCTATAACCTAATTCAAATAATTTTACATGAGAATTGAACTAGTTCTATAATCTAGTACTAATATTTTTACACTAGAGTTGAACGAGCTCTATAAGCTAGTTAAAATAATTTCACACTAGAGTTGAACTAGCTCTATAGCCTAGTACAAATACTTTTACACCAGAGTTGAACTAGCTCTATAGCCTAGTACAAATAATTTTACGCTAGAGTTGAACTAGCTCTATAAGCTAGTTCAAAAAAATTTACACTAGAGTTGAACTAGTTCTATAATATAGTATATATAATTTAAAACTAGAGTTAACTAGCTCTATACCCTAGTACAAATAATTTTACACTAGAGTTGAAGTAGCTCTATAAGAAAGTTCAAATAATTTTACACTGGAGATGAACTAGCTCTGTAGCCTAGTACAAATAATTTACACTAGAGTTGAACTAGCTCTATAAGGTAGTTAAAATAATTTCACACTAGAGTTGAACTAGCTCTATAGCCAAGTACAAATAATTTTACACCAGAGTTGAACTAGCTCTCTACAAGCTAGTTCAAATAATGAAACACTAGAGTTGAACTAGCTCTATAAGCTAGTTCAAATAATTTTACACTACAGTTGAACTAGCTCTATAGCCTAGTTCAAACAATTTTACACTAGAGATTAACTACCTTTATAAGCTAGTTCAAATAATTTTACACTAGAGTTGAACTAGCTCCATAGGCTAGTTCAAATAATTTTACACAAGAATTGAACTAGTTCTATAATCTAGTACATATAATTTTACACTAGAGTTTCACTAGCTCTATACACTAGTACAAATATTTTGACACTTGAGTTGTTCTAGCTCTATAGCCCAGTACAAATTTTTTTACACTACAGTTGAACTAGCTCTATAAGCTAGTTCAAAAATTTTTACACTAGAGTTGAACTAGCTCTATAGCCTATTACAAATAATTTTACACTTGAGTTGAACTAGCTCTATGTGACGCCCCCGGCCCGATCGTGCACTAATCATACACGCAAATGCACACGATCAAGCCTAAGGACTCATGGGAAGATATCACAACACAACTCTAAAACATAAATAACGTCATACAAGCTTTATATTACAAGCCAGGGGCCTCGAGGGCTCGAATACATAAGCTTGCAAACAAGCGTCAGCGGAAGCATCAGATATCTGAGTACAGATATGAAATAGAACAGAAAGGCCTTTAGAATGGCGGGGAAAAATAAAACACTACGATCGAAAGGCGAAGGCCTCCTGCCTGGGACCCTCCGATCCTACTCCTGGTCGTCAATCAACTCGTAGTAGTATCCATCGTCTGGGTAGTAGTAGTAGCGATCGTCGGGGCATCTGTCTCAGGGGGCTCCGTCATCTTGTTACGACAAACTGAGACGGGGAGAAAAGGAAAACAAAGCAACCGTGAGTACTCAGAAGTACTCAGCAAGCAAGGATCTACACTACATATGCAACATTTTCAAGGGGAGGCTGTATATGTGGACTGGGCTGCAGAAATGCAAGAATAGAGAGAAGGCCTAGTCCTATCGAAGACTAGCATCTTCAGAGGTCTTGCAGCAGTAGAAGAGAGTAGAACATTACAATATAATGTAGTAGTAACATTAAGTCTCAACCTCACCCAGAGATCCTTTCTCGACTCCCTGCGAGAAAGCAATCCCAGAGCCATACAGTCATCAACCTCGTCCTGAGATCCCTTCTCGACTCCCTGCGAGAAGCAATCCCAGAGCCATAGTATCCAGGTCTCATCACAGGTATCCAGTTCTAGTTGTATCGATCGGGATACAACTCCGAGTGTCCTTTACCGTAGGACCGGCTATCGATAGAAATGTTCTTCCCTGCAGGGGTGCACCAACTTACCCAACACGCTCGATTAACTCCGGCCGGACACACTTTCCTGGGTCATGCCCGGCCTCGGCCAAACGACACATCGCAACCCTACCTACAGCTCAGCAGAGAGGTCCCCGCCGGTCTACATCCTAAGCGCTCAGGGGTCTTGGGCCATCGCCCTGTGCACTCCGGGTCGTTGCGAGCAGGGTGAAGCCAGGCACCCGGAGGGCGCCGGTCCGTCCCGGCCGCAAGGCTGAACTAGACGTCTGACAGAGCTTTCGGCTGATGCATACGATGCAGAACGCCCATACTATGCCCACGTGATGGTTAGTGCTATCAGACCAGAGGCCTGCTCGGATCAAATATCCAAATCGTTAATGGACTAGGGCTTGCGGTAACGAGCAGAGACTCACGAAAGATGTGACCCCGTCGCCCCGTCTCGAGGACTTGCTGCAAGGGCTAAGAATGCCCGGCCGCGCCTCGTATTCACCACTCGGGCACCACACTGGCAACCCGCCTTCACATCACACGCGGGTACCCCTCAGGGTCGACCCGCCTTTCCAAGTAACATTGTAAAGTCCAAGTATCCGTGTGTCCATAACATCAGGGAATCCGAGGTATCACCCTCATTGAATTCCCACTCGATGTATCCGTCAAGGTGAACTAGGAGGAATCACCCTCACTGGTTCCACACTTGAGGTGTTGTACGACAGCGTCGTTATCGGAAGCGGTGAAGGAGGAATCACCCTCGATGACCACGACCGAATAACTACTCTACAGAGTTAACATCAGAAGTGCTACATGAGGTTTCACCCTCGACACACGATAGTAACACTGCAGTGTCGTTACAACTAAGGGGGGTGATGTGCGGTGTCGGGTCCTGGTCTTCAATCCCATTGATCGGGTCTTCTGACGATCCAGCGCGGCAGTCGGGATAAGTGGGGTCACTGATAGGTCTCTACCCAGCCTAGACTAAACAGTTTAGGATATGTAGGTAATTATCAACAGCAGGTTACAATGAACAGGCTATGCATCAGAATAGGTAAAGCAGCAGCAGCAGTAGCAATTCTAATGCAAGCATGAGAAATAGAATGGGCGATATCGGGATGATCAAAGGGGGGGCTTGCCTTGTTGCTCGGCGGCAAGGGCAAGGTCGTCTATGGTGTCTTCGGGCTCCGGAGCTGCGTCGGTCTCGGGGACGACGTCGGGGTCGGGGGCTATCGAGAGAGAAGAGGGGGAGGAAACAGTATAAATATATAGCAAACATGAGCATGACAAATACGATACACGGTGCTAGGGGTAGTCTAACGCAGCATCACACGTAACAGACGGAGCGGGAGAATATCTGACGATATTTCCCGGGTCTTTGGAATTATCGGACAGAGGATAAGAGGGGAACGGTTGCAAGTTCGGATAGTTAGGGACGTGTGACGGACGAATGGATCGCGTATTCGAATCCGTCTCGTTGTTCTGAGTAACTTTCATGTATAAAGTATTTTCATCGGAGTTACGGTTTAAAAGATATGATTTTCTAAAGTTTTAATTAATTTTCTGAATTTAATAATATTATTTAAATCTAACATTATCCGAAACAGTGCTGCGATGACATCAGCATGACATCATGCTGATGTCAGCAGTCATTAGGGTTAGTTAATTAATTACTGCTTAGTTAAACTAATTAATTAATTAGATTAACCTAATCAGAGTTAATTAAACTAATTAATTATTTTTATTATTTTCATTTTTTTTACTTTTTTTTTAAACAGGGGCTGGCCCACTGGTCAGTGGCACAGCCGGACACGTCCGGGCCTGGCCCAGATAGGGCCGGACGTGTCCGACGCGGAGGGGGTCAACGCGCGCGCGGGGCACTAGCCGAGGCGCCCGGCGCGGCGGCGTGCACCGGCCACGGCGGGCACGGCGAGGCCAGCCGGCGGGCTGGGGCGGACGCGAGGCTTGGCGTGCGGGCGGCGGGGTCGTGGGCAGCGAGCAGGGCCGCGGTGGGCGGCGAGCACGCAACAGCAGCGCGGCAGCAGGCGGCAGCGGGGTCGCGTGGGCGGGAGCAGGGGAGGAGGCGTCGGGGGAGGGGAGGCGAGGCCGTGCGCGAGCGATGGGGAGAGAGAGCGCGGCGAGCGCGCGACGGGAGCGCGGCTCCGGCGCGGGACAGAGAGCGAGGGGGAGACGGACGGGGCTCACAGGGGCCGGACGGGAAGGGGCAGCGGGCTCGGGGTGGCCGGGGCGAGGAGGCGACAGTGAGGTCGATGCGGCGGAGGGGCGACGCCGTTGGCGGTGACGGGCACGCGGCGCCGGGCGTCAAGGGCGTCGGGGTCGAGGAGGCCGTCGGGGAGGAGTAGGAGGGTGAGGCAGTCCGGCGGGGAGGCGGCGGCGAGTACGGGGCGGGGCGGCGCCGGGGACGGTCGCCGGCGTCGGGGGGGGGGGCGATGGGGGTAATGCCCCTCTCGTCCATATCCAGAGAGCGGGGGAAGGGGAGCGAGGGGAGTGGGGGTGTCGGGGATAGGTTAGGGTTTCCTGGGGTGGGGGATAAGGGAGGCCGGTTGGGCCAGAGGGGGAGCTGGGCCGGTCGGGCCACCTGGGCTGGGGCCCAGTTGGGCCAGAGGGGGGGGGTTTCTCCTTTTTCTTCTTCTGTTTCTTTTTCTTTTATCTTTTGCCTTTTTCTTTTATTCATTTTCTCCTTTCAGTTTAGTAAATAGCTAGGCCTCAAAATGGTTTTTTGTAAAACATGGGACCTAGTTCATAAATACCAGTGCATTAAACCCTAACACCTAAAATTAGTTTGGACAAAATATAATTTCATATTTATTTTAGATTTAGTAAATGGTTATTAAATATTATCTTTATCCACTGTTTGAGGTTGTTCGAGTCACTTTTCCAATTCCAATGATGTTGGTTTCAATTTTAGAATAGCCTCTGGAATATTTGTTATTTATCTGACATTTTAGTTTATGTGTTTGAACAACTTTTATTTTCCACTTTCATTTAAATTTGGATTTTGACTTAGGAGTTGAAATGCATTATGATGCAAATGATGATCATGCACTATTAATCATGCTGACTTGGCATTATCAAAATGGAATTACTGTAGTTAACCACTGGGGGTGTTACAAATCTCCTCTACTAACAAGAATTCTCGTCCCGAGAATTAAGAAGTAGAAGGAAAAAGTTCGGGGTATTCCGCACGAAGATTATCCTCGCGTTCCCAAGTGGCTTCATCTTCAGTATGATTTGACCACTGTACTTTGAGGAACTTGGTAACCTTCTGACGGGTTCGACGTTCAGCTTCATCGAGAATGCGGATCGGATGCTCCTTATAAGATAGATCATCTTGCAATTCAAGCATCTCGTGATCCACAGATCGGTGCGTAGATTCCTTGAAGCATTTACGGAGTTGCGACACATGGAAGACGTCGTGGATATGAGAGAATTGCGGCGGCAACTCCAATTTATACGCCACTTGACCACGTCTAGCAATAATGCGGAAAGGACCAATGTAGCGCGGAGCTAGCTTGCCCTTGATTCCAAAACGGTGAGTGCCCTTCATAGGAGTGACGCGCAGATAAACTTGATCACCAGGTTGATAAATCAAACCCCATCGTTTGCGATCATAGTTGCTCTTCTGACGATCCTGAGCCGCCTTGAGATTTTCCCGGACAATACGGACTTGTTCTTCGGCGTGTTGAATAATGTCCGGTCCAACAAGAGGTCGTTCCCCAGTTTCTGACTAATTCAGAGGGGTTCGACATTTACGTCCATATAGTACTTCAAACGGTGCCATTTTCAAGCTGGCTTGATAACTGTTGTTATAAGAGAACTCGGCATATGGAAGAGATTCTTCCCACTTCTTGCCGAAAGAAATAACACAAGCTCGCAGCATGTCTTCAAGCACTTGGTTGACTCGCTCAACTTGGCCTGGGATTGGGGGTGATAAGCTGAACTCCAGGTAATATGAGTTCCCAAAGCTGTTTGAAAGCTTTCCCAGAATTTGGAAGTGAAAAGACCGCCACGGTCGGAACTGATCTCCTTCGGAATACCGTGGAGTGAAACAATTCTGGAGATATACAACTCTGCTAACTGACTAGCAGTGATAGTTTCCTTGACGGGCAGAAAGTGTGCAACTTTAGAGAGTTGGTCGACGACGACAAGAATAGCGTCGTGACCCTTCTGTGACCTGGGAAGTCCTGTAACGAAATCCATCTGAACCTTATCCCATTTCCATAGAGGAATAGGAAGTGGTTGCAGAATTCCAGCTGGTTTCTGATGTTCTGCTTTAACGCGACGACACACATCACATTCGGCAACATATCGAGCAATGTCTTGCTTCATTCTAGACCACCAGTACCTTTGACGGAGATCACGATACATCTTGGTGCTACCCGGATGAATAGACAGCGGGGTATCATGTGCCTCCTTCATGACCTTGTCAGTCATGAGTTCGAAGCGAGGTACCACAATGCGGTTTCTGAAATACAAGGTTCCATCTTCAGACAGCGAGAAATCCCTGTACTTCAGCATCTTTAGCTTGCGCATCCTTAACAGCTTTCTCAAGATCTGGTTGTATCACAAGGTTATTAAGAGAACCCTGTGGGACAATACGCAGATTCAGCTTGCCCAGTTCTTCGAAAAGACGAGGTTGAGCTCGCCTAACCATGAGGTTGTCGCAATAGGACTTGCGGCTTAAGGCATCAGCCATCACGTTAGCCTTGCCAGGGGTATAGGAAATACCCAAATCATAGTCCGCAATGGCCTCCATCCATCTTTGCTGATGGAGGTTTAGAGATGGTTGAGTGAACAAGTACTTCAGACTTTTATGATCCGTGTAGATCTCGCAACGATTACCGAGAAGGTAATGTCGCCACAACTGCAATGCATAGATCACAGCAGCTAGTTCTAGATCATGTACCGGATAATTCTCTTCATGTGGGCGCAACTGACGAGAGCCATAAGCAATCACCTTACGCTCTTGCATTAGGACACAGCCTAATCCTTCACGGGATGCATCAAAATAAATCACAAAGTCTTTGCGGGTATCTTGTGACACCCCCTGTCATTAGCTACAGTAATCACTTTTGATAATGACATGTCAGCATGATTAATAGTGCATAATCATCGTTAGCATCATACTGCATTTCAGCTCCTAAGTCAAATTCAAATTTAAATGAAAGTGGAATATGAAAGTTGTCCAACATAGAAACTAAAATGTCAGATAAATAACAAATATTCCAGAGGCTATTATAAAATTGAAACCAACATCATTGGAATTGGATAAGTGACTCGAACAACCTCAAACAGTGGATAAAGATAATATTTAATAACCATTTATTAAATCTGAAATAAATATGGAATTATATTTTGTCCAAACTAATTTTAGGTGTTAACGAATAATGCACTGGTATTTATGAAATAGGTCACACTTTTTACAAAAACCATTTGGGGCCTAAACATTTAACAGTACAGAAAAGAAAATAAAACAAAGCAAGAAATGATAAAAAAAAAAGAGAGAAGAAAGACCCCCCTCTCCCTGGGCCGAATGGCCCAGCTAGCCACAGGCCGGCCCAGCTGGCTTCCACTGGCCCACCCCACCCCTATTTGGCCTCCCCCTGGACCACCGAACCCTAATCCCCACCACCCCCCCCACCGACAGATCCCCCACATCTCTACTCTCTCGCCATCACTTCCCCCCCCCCACCCACCCGATCCCAGATCGGGCGCAGGCCCGACGCGCCTCGACGCGCCACCGCCGCCCCGTCGCCGCCTCCCCCTCGCCAACGCCGACGCCGGCGCTGCCCCGTCGCCACGCCACCTCGTCGCCGGACCTCGCCGCCTCGCCGGACTCCACCGACGCCGGTCCCCGCGACCCGTCGTCTCGGCCTCCACCCCGAGCCCCTCCTCGCGCTCGACGCCGACGCCCCGCCTCGACCCCGTCGCCGACCTCCTCCACGAGCTCGAGCCCGCTGCCCCGTCCCTGCAAATCTCGATGAGGCCCCAGGCCCCCTCCACTGCCCCGTTGCGCAGAGCACGCGCGGGCCCGCCGCACCGCGCGCGGGCCTACAGTGCTCGATCGCCTCGGACGTTCGCCGCGCTCGCCAGCTCGCCCCGCGACCCCCCTCTCGCGCTGCCACTCGCGCGCCACCGCCCGCTGCCGCTCCGGCCACCGCGCGCGTCCCACGCCCCCTCCGGCCTCGCCCCGCCCGCCGCCCGCGCCCGCGTCCGGCCCCCGCGCGTGCCCGACTGCGGCCGCGCACACGCGCGCTGCGCGCCGTGCCCGTCGCCCGCGCCCGTGGCCTGGGCCACTGCCCGATGGGCCCCGCCACCCCCCTGTGCCACTGGACCGTGGGGCCGAACCCCCCTGTGCCACTACCAAACGGGCCCACGGCCCAGAACAAAAAAGAAAAAAGAAAAAAGAAAATAATATAGAAAATAAGATAAAAGCAAAATAAAAATAAATAATTAATTAATTAGTTAATTAATCCTGATTAGGTTAATCTAATTAACTAATTAGTGTTAATTAAACAGTAATTAGTAATTAACTTAATTAACCGCTGACGTCAGCATGAGGTCATGCTGATGTCATCATCAGCACTGTTTCGGATAATGTTGAATTAAATAATTAATTAAATTTCAGAAACTAATAAAAACTTTAGAAAATCTTATTAAATAAACCGTAACTCCGATGAAAATATTTTATACATGAAACTTGCTCAGAACGACGATACGAACCCGGATACGCCCTCTGTATTCCCGTCAGACGCCCGCAGCTATAAGAACGTTGAACTTTTAGACCGATTTCAGTAAATGAATAGTGCCCAACTTTAATTAAATAAATCCGAATAAATTCCTAAATTAACTAAATCATTTAGTTAGGCAGTAGAACACCCCGGCATATCATTTAGACATGTCATACATGTTGTTTGCATTATTGCCGTGAATTTATTGTTTCTCTCCCCCTCCTTCTTTCTCTCGATAGACGCTGAGACCGACGACGCTGCACCAGGTTACGACTACTCTACCGACGAGCAGCCCGTTGACGACCTCCCTCTCTTGCCAGAGCAACCAGGCAAGCCCCCCCCCCCTTGAGCATTCCAGATATCGCCCATTCTATTCTCCTGCTTGCATTAGATTTTGCTACTGTTAATGTATGCTCCTATTCTGATGCATAGCCTACTGTTGTAACCTGTTCATTGCTACCTTACCTGCCTATGATAAACTGTTTAGTATAGGTTGGTATGAACCATCTGTGACCCCACCACCTTACTTTGTTGCCCCTGCTTGATCATCGACGACTCGATCAATGTGATCGTCGACCAAAGACCGACACCTCACTTCACACCCCCCCTTAGTTGTACGACTCTGCGTAGTAACTATCGAGTGCCGAGGGTGATACCTCGTAACGCACTCCTGATGAATACTCTGCAGTGTAGCTGTTCGGTCGTGGTCATCGAGGGTGATTCCTCCTTCTCCACTTCCGACACGACTCTGTCGTGCAACCCCTCAGTGTGAACCTCGAGGGTGATACCTCATACGTTCACCCTGATGATTATGACGACACGGTTACTTGACCTTTGTCACAGGCGGGTCCACCCTGGTGGGTACCCGCTAGGGATCTATGATTTCGGGTGTGCCGGAAGGGCACTCGAGTGTGGTACTGTGGCAGAGCTTCAGAAACTCTGAATGTTTCCGCTTGTTACTAAATGAGCTGATCGGATTTGGGTGTGTGATCTGAGTGGGTCGACGTGCCCTATACGCACTACCACCACGCGGGATTATGGTTATGGGGCCCTCTGCGATGTATGTTTCTCCGAAAGCTTATCAGACGTCACGATTCACCGTGCGGGCTGATCGTCGGGATTGGGCTGGATACTTCACTGGCGAGTTCAGTGTCGCGCCTGCACCCCGGCCAGCCACGCAACGCGCAGGGTGCCCAGGGCGATGGCCCGAGACCCCTGGGTGCATAGGTTAGTCCGGCGTGCTGACCTCTCTGCTGAGCCTAGGTAGAGCGCTGCTTCGTGTTGATCTTCCGAGGACGGGCATTACCCAGCAAGTATGTCCGGCCAGAGTTGATCGAGCGTGTTGGGTAACAGTAGTGCACCCCTGCAGGGATGAATCTTCTATCGATAGCCGGTCCTACGGTAAAGGACGCTCAGTTTGTGTATCCCGATCTACTACTTAAACTGAATACTTGTTACTTAATTGAAGCTTCGGGATTACTTTCTCGCTGGGAGTCGAGGAAGGATCTTAGAGCTGTACTTCAACATGTTTGCTAAATAAAATGCTATTCTACTCTCTTCTACTGCTGCAAGATGATGGCTTTGAGAAGATGTTTGAAGATGCTAGTCTTCGATAGGACTAGGCCTTTCTCTCTATTCTGGCATTTCTGCAGCCCAGTCCACATATACAGCCTTTTCTCCATTGATAATGTTGCATATGTAGTATAGATCCTTGCTTGCTGAGTACTTCGGATGAGTACTCACGGTTGCTTTATTTTCTCTTTTCCCCCATATACCCCACCTTGATGATACACCAGACGATGGAGTCCAGGAGCCAGACGCCACCACCGGAGCCTACTACCAGGCGGGTCGAGAGGGCACGTACTACTGGATCGAGCCAGCTGACCAGGAGTAGGATCGAAGGCTCCCAGGCAGGGGGCCAACGCCTTTCGATCTAGTGTCGCTGTTTGTGCTAGCCTTCTTAAGGCAGAACTTGTCTAACTATGTCTGTACCCAGATATTATTTGTATGACTGACTTATGTATTCGGATCTTCGGATCCCGGTCTGTAATATTGTGGACCTCCGTTTATTTGTGTTTAGAGTTGTGTTGTGATATCTTCCCGTGAGTCCCTGGGCTTGATCGTACACGTTTGCGTGTATGATTAGTGTACGATTGAACCGGGGGCGTCACAAGTTGGTATCAGAGCCGACTGCCTGTAGGAAGCCCCCTTCCAATTCCTTGGCCGAAGTTGAGTCTAGAAACCGAAAAACTAATTTACTAACTTGGCTGTGTGGCTTACGGGCCCACGTCGCCAACTGGGTGGTATTAGGATCTTTTATTCCTCGTCTATACTCTGGGACTCTAATATCTCTTCTATTCGGGTTAAATAAAGTTTACTAACGCCGACACTTAGGATCTCGTAAATTCTGTCTACCCGGAGAGCTGGATATCTGTGCGATTTCCCTGTCGTTGATCTGATTAGTCTGATAATCATTTTCCTTTCCATTGTTTTGTTTAACCTTTCTCTCCGAGTTGAATTATACTCCGAGTTATCGTTCGATATGACCGGATTCTGCATCAGAGTGCACACAGAGAGTAGGATCCAGCTAGTTGATCGATCATCGGTGTTCTCTAAACTCGACTTGAGGTTGGGTTATCACCAGATCCGTGTCCGTGAAGAGGACATTCCCAAGACTGCATTCGTCACTCGTTATGGCTCCGATGAATACACCGTCATGTCATTTGGCCTAACGAATGCTCCAGCTACATTCTCCCATCTGATGAATTATATATTCATGGATTACCTCGACAAATTCGTCGTGGTATATCTAGATGATATTCTGGTCTATTCTAAGAATAAAGAGGAACATGCTGAACATCTCTGCCTTGTTCTAGAAAGGCTCCGAGAACACCAGTTGTATGCCAAGTATTCCAAATGCGAATTTTGGCTTCCTGAAGTAACTTACCTTGGACATGTGATTTCCAAGGATGGGATTGCTGTTAACCCCGAACGAGTTCAGGCTATTCTCGACTGGACTCCCCCAAAGAATGTTAAGCAAGTCAGAAGTTTTCTCGGACTTGCTAGTTATTGCCGTCGATTCGTTGAGAACTTTTCCAAGATTGCAAAACCATTGACATATCTGCTTCACAAAGGTGTTAAATTTGAGTGGACAGAAAAATGTCAAGAAAGCTTTCAGACACTAAAAGATAAATTGACATCTGCCCCAGTATTAGCACCCCCGGATTCCCAAAAGGATTTTGTGATATACTGTGATGCATCTCGTCAAGGATTAGGCTGTGTCCTAATGCAAGAATGCAAGGTGATTGCTTATGCCTCCCGACAATTGCGTCCTCATGAAGAAAATTATCCCGTGCATGATCTTGAACTTTCTGCGGTTATCTATGCCTTGAAGCTATGGCGACATTAGCTTCTCGGTAACCGTTGCGAGATATACACGGATCACCAAAGCTTGAAGTATTTATATACTCAACCAGATCTGAACCTTCGTCAACAAAGATGGCTCGAAACAATTGCCGATTATGATATGAATATTTCATATACCCCCGGCAAGGCTAATGTAATGGCCGATGCTTTGAGTCGCATGTCCTATAGCAACAATCTTATGGTTCAAGAAACACAACCTCTTCTCCATGAAGAGCTTTGCAAATTGAACCTCCATATTGTTCCACAGGGTTATCTCAATACCCTGGTTGTCGAACCAGATTTAGAACACGGCATTAAGGTTATGCAAAGGTATGACACTGAAGTTGAAAAGATTAAGCGATACCTTGAAAAAGGAAAACCGTCGGAATTCCATCTTGATAATGATGGGATCCTATTTTTCCAACACCGTCTCTTCGTACCCAAGTTCAAGAATGAGAGGGAAACGTTATGAAGGAAGCTCATGACACTCCTCTGTCGATTCATCCTGGTAGCACGAAGATGTACCGTGACATTTGTCAGAGATACTGGTGGCCTAATATGAAGCGAGACATTGCTCGTTATGTTTCTGAGTGTGACGTTTGCCGCCGCGTTAAAGCTCAACATCAAAGGCCCGCAGGAACTCTGCAACCCCTTACAATTCCTGAATGGAAATGGGACAAGGTCCAAATGGATTTCATTACTGGTTTTCCCAAATCCCAGAAGGGTAATGATGCTGTATTTGTCGTCATTGACCGATTCTCCAAGGTTGCTCACTTTCTGCCAGTTAAAGAGACAATCACTGCTAGCCAGTTAGCAGACTTGTATGTTTCCCGAATTGTGTCACTCCACGGTGTTCCGTTGGAGATCAGTTCTGATCGTGGGAGCCTCTTCACCTCCAGATTCTGGGATAGTCTCCAAGAAGCTATGGGAACACACCTGTCTTTTAGCACCGCTTTTCACCCTCAGTCACAGGGTCAAGTTGAACGAGTTAATCAAGTGCTCGAAGATATGCTTCGAGCTTGCGTCATCTCCTTCGGTAAGAAATGGGAGGAATCTCTCCCGTATGCCGAATTCTCTTACAACAATAGCTATCAAGCTAGTCTGAAGATGGCACCATTTGAAGTTCTATACGGTCGTAAGTGTCGAACCCCTCTGAATTGGTCAGAAACTGGGGAACGCTCACTCGTCGGACCGGACATTATTCGGCAAGCTGAAGAACAAGTCCGCATTGTTCGTGAACATTTGAAATCTGCTCAGTCTCGTCAGAAGAGCAACTATGACCGTAAGCACCAGGAAATGGTCTATCAACCTGGCGAACAAGCTTACCTTCGTGTCACTCCATTGAAAGGCACTCATCGGTTCGGAATCAAAGGCAAGTTAGCTCCACGCTACATTGGCCCGTTCCGTATTCTTGCCCGTCGAGGAGAAGTGGCATATCAATTGGAATTGCCGCCAAATCTTTCACAAGTACATGATGTCTTTCATGTATCCCAACTCCGTCGCTGCTTCAAGGATCCTATTCGAGCTGTGGATCATGAAGTTCTTGAATTACGGGAAGATCTGTCATATCCAGAATATCCCATCCGTATTCTTGATCAAGCTGAGCGTCGAACACGTCAAAAGTCAATCAAGTTCCTCAAGGTTCAGTGGTCAAATCATTCTGAAGATGAAGCCACTTGGGAACGCGAGGATCGTCTTCGCGAAGAATACCCCTCTTTCTTTCAGTCTTCCTCTTAATTCTCGGGACGAGAATTCTTAATAGATGAGGAGAGTTGTGACACCCCCTGTCATTAGCTACAGTAATCACTTTTGATAATGATATGTCAGCATGATTAATAGTGCATAATCATCATTAGCATCATACTGCATTTCAGCTCCTAAGTCAAATTCAAATTTAAATGAAAGTGGAATATGAAAGTTGTCCAACATAGAAACTAAAATGTCAGATAAATAACAAATATTCCAGAGGCTATTATAAAATTGAAACCAACATCATTGGAATTGGATAAGTGACTCGAACAACCTCAAACAGTGGATAAAGATAATACTTAATAACCATTTATTAAATCTGAAATAAATATGGAATTATATTTTGTCCAAACTAATTTTAGGTGTTAAGGAATAATGCACTGGTATTTATGAAATAGGTCACACTTTTTACAAAAACCATTTGGGGCCTAAACATTTAACAGTACAGAAAAGAAAATAAAACAAAGCAAGAAATGATAAAAAAAAAGAGAGAAGAAAGACCCCCCTCTCCCTGGGCCGAATGGCCCAGCTAGCCACAGGCCGGCCCAGCTGGCCTCCACCGGCCCACCCCACCCCTATTTGGCCTCCCCCTGGACCACCGAACCCTAATCCCCACCACCCCCCCACCGACAGATCCCCCCCTCTCTCTCGCTCACTCCCCCCCCCCCCACCCCAACCCGATCCAGATACGGGCGGCAGGCCCGACGCGCCCTCGACGCGCCACCGCCGCCCCGTCGACGCCTCCCCCTCGCCAACGTCGACGCCGGCGCTGCCCCATCGCCACGCCACCTCATCGCCGGACCTCGCCGCCTCGCCGGACTCCACCGACGCCGGCCTCCCCGTCGACCCGTCGTCTCCGGCCTCCACCCCGAGCCCCTCCTCGCGCTCGACGCCGACGCCCTGCCTCGACCCCGTCGCCGACCCTCCTCCACGAGCTCGAGCCCGCTGCCCCGTCCCTGCAAATCTCGGTGAGGCCCCAGGCCTCCCCCTCCCCTGCCCCGTGCGCGCGCACGCGCGCCGCCCCGCACCCGCGCGCGGCCTCGCCAGTGCTCGCTCGCCTCGGCCGTTCGCCCGCGCTCGCCCGCGCGCCCAGCGCCCCCCCCTCTCGCGCTGCCACTCGCGCGCCACCGCCCGCTGCAGCTCCGGCCACCGCGCGCGTCCCACGCCCCCTCCGGCCTCGCCCCGCCCGCCGCCCGTGCCCGCGTCCGTCCCCCGCGCGTGCCCGACTGCGGCCGCGCACACGCGCGCTGCGCGCCGTGCCCGTCGCCCGCGCCCGTGGCCTGGGCCACTGCCCGATGGGCCCCGCCACCCCCCTGTGCCACTGGACCGTGGGGCCGAACCCCCCTGTGCCACTACCAAACGGGCCCACGGCCCAGAACAAAAAAGAAAAAAGAAAAAAGAAAATAATAATATAGAAAATAAAATAAAAGCAAAATAAAAATAAATAATTAATTAATTAGATAAATTAATTAGTTAATTAATCCTGATTAGGTTAATCTAATTAACTAATTAGTGTTAATTAAACAGTAATTAGTAATTAACTTAATTAACCGCTGACGTCAGCATGAGGTCATGCTGATGTCATCATCAGCACTGTTTCGGATAATGTTGAATTAAATAATTAATTAAATTTCAGAAATTAATAAAAACTTTAGAAAATCATATTAAATAAACCGTAACTCCGATGAAAATATTTTATACATGAAACTTGCTCAGAACGACGATACGAACCCGGATACGCCCTCTGTATTCCCGTCAGACGCCCGCAGCTATAAGAACGTTGAACTTTTAGACCGATTTCAGTAAATGAATAGTGCCCAACTTTAATTAAATAAATCCGAATAAATTCCTAAATTAACTAAATCATTTAGTTAGGCAGTAGAACACCCCGGCATATCATTTAGACATGTCATACATGTTGTTTGCATTATTGCCGTGAATTTATTGTTTCTCTCCCCCTCCTTTTTCTCTCGATAGACGCTGAGACCGACGACGCTGCACCAGGTTACGACTACTCTACCGACGAGCAGCCCGTTGACGACCTCCCTCTCTTGCCAGAGCAACCAGGCAAGCCCCCCCCCCTTGAGCATTCCAGATATCGCCCATTCTATTCTCCTGCTTGCATTAGATTTTGCTACTGTTAATGTATGCTCCTATTCTGATGCATAGCCTGCTGTTGTAACCTGTTCATTGCTACCTTACCTGCCTATGATAAACTATTTAGTATAGGTTGGTATGAACCATCTGTGACCCCACCACCTTACTTTGTTGCCCCTGCTTCATCATCGACGACTCGATCAATGTGATCGTCGACCAGAGACCGACACCTCACTTCACACCCCCCCTTAGTTGTACGACTCTGCGTAGTAACTATCGAGTGCCGAGGGTGATACCTCGTAACGCACTCCTGATGAATACTCTGCAGTGTAGCTGTTCGGTCGTGGTCATCGAGGGTGATTCCTCCTTCTCCACTTCCGACACGACTCTGTCGTGCAACCCCTCAGTGTGAACCTCGAGGGTGATACCTCATACGTTCACCCTGATGATTATGACCACACGGTTACTTGACCTTTGTCATAGGCGGGTCCACCCTGGTGGGTACCCGCTGGGGATCTATGATTTCGGGTGTGCCGGAAGGGCACTCGAGTGTGGTACTGTGGCGGAGCTTCAGAAACTCTGAATGTTTCCGCTTGTTACTAAATGAGCTGATCGGATTTGGGTGTGTGATCTGAGTGGGTCGACGTGCCCTATACGCACTACCACCACGCGGGATTATGGTTATGGGGCCCTCTGCGATGTACGTTTCTCCGAAAGCTTATCAGACGTCACGATTCACCGTGCGGGCTGATCGTCGGGATTGGGCTGGATACTTCACTGGCGAGTTCAGTGTCGCGCCTGCACCCCGGCCAGCCACGCAACGCGCAGGGTGCCCAGGGCGATGGCCCGAGACCCCTGGGTGCATAGGTTAGTCCGGCGTGCTGACCTCTCTGCTGAGCCTAGGTAGAGCGCTGCTTCGTGTTGATCTTCCGAGGACGGGCATTACCCAGCAAGTATGTCCGGCCAGAGTTGATCGAGCGTGTTGGGTAACAGTAGTGCACCCCTGCAGGGATGAATCTTCTATCGATAGCCGGTCCTACGGTAAAGGACGCTCAGTATGTGTATCCCGATCTACTACTTAAACTGGATACTTGTTACTTAATTGAAGCTTCAGGATTACTTTCTCGCTGGGAGTCGAGGAAGGATCTTTGAGCTGTACTTCAACATGTTTGCTAAATAAAATGCTATTCTACTCTCTTCTACTGCTGCAAGATGATGGCTTTGAGAAGATGTTTGAAGATGCTAGTCTTCGATAGGACTAGGCCTTTCTCTCTATTCTGGCATTTCTGCAGCCCTGTCCACATATACAGCCTTTTCTCCATTGATAATGTTGCATATGTAGTATAGATCCTTGCTTGCTGAGTACTTCGGATGAGTACTCACGGTTGCTTTATTTTCTCTTTTCCCCCATATACCCCACCTTGATGATACACCAGACGATGGAGTCCAGGAGCCAGACGCCACCACCGGAGCCTACTACCAGGCGGGTCCAGAGGGCACGTACTACTGGATCGAGCCAGCTGACCAGGAGTAGGATCGGAGGCTCCCAGGCAGGAGGCCAACGCCTTTCGATCTAGTGTCGCTGTTTGTGCTAGCCTTCTTAAGGCAGAACTTGTCTAACTATGTCTGTACCCAGATATTATTTGTATGACTGACTTATGTATTCGGATCTTCGGATCCCTGGTCTGTAATATTGTGGACCTCCGTTTATTTGTGTTTAGAGTTGTGTTGTGATATCTTCCCGTGAGTCCTTGGGCTTGATCGTACACGTTTGCGTGTATGATTAGTGTACGATTGAACCGGGGGCGTCACATATCTGGAGGAGATAGTACTGGGGTATTGTAACGGATTGACATCTGCCCCAGTGGATAAAGAATGTACTCTGGATGTATCCCTGCTCGAACAGCTGGTAGCTGCGTCGCAGGGTGTGGTGGAAACAAACGATCCATCTGAAACAGAGGAAACTCATGATTGTCAAAAGACAAGGAGAAGTATAACCGATCTCGGAGAGAAAGGTTAAACAAAACAATGGAAAGGAAAATGATTATCAGACTAATCAGATCAATGTCAGGGAAATCGCACATATATCCAGCTCTCCGGGTGGACGAGAATTACGAGATCCTAAGTGTCGGCGTTAGTAAGCTTTAGTTAAACCGAAAGGAAGAGAGGTCATAGTCCCAGAGTAAAGATGAGGAATAAAAGATACTAATACCTCCCAATTGGCGACGTGGGCCCGTAAGCCACACAGCCAAGTTAGTAAAACAGTTTTGGACCACTAGACTCAACTTCGGCCAAGGAGTTGGAAAGGGGGTTCCTACAGTCAGTCGGCTCTGATACCAACTTGTGACGCCCCCGGCCCGATCGTGCACTAATCATACACGCAAATGCACAAGATCAAGCCTAAGGACTCACGGGAAGATATCACAACACAACTCTAAAACATAAATAAAGTCATACAAGCTTTATATTACAAGCCAGGGGCCTCGAGGGCTCGAATACATAAGCTTGCGAACAAGCGTCAGCGGAAGCATCAGATATCTGAGTACAGATATGAAATAGAACAGAAAGGCCTTCAGAAAGGCGGGGCACAATAAAACACTACGATCGAAAGGCGAAGGCCTCCTGCCTGGGACCCTCCGATCCTACTCCAGGTCGTCAATCAACTCGTAGTAGTATCCATCGTCTGGGTAGTAGTAGTAGCGATCGTCGGGGCATCTGTCTCAGGGGGCTCCGTCATCTTGTTACGACAAACTGATACGGGGAGAAAAGGAAAACAAAGCAACCGTGAGTACTCAGAAGTACTCAGCAAGCAAGGATCTACACTACATATGCAACATTTTCAAGGGGAGGCTGTATATGTGGACTGGGCTGCAGAAATGCAAGAATAGAGAGAAGGCCTAGTCCTATCGAAGACTAGCATCTTCAGAGGTCTTGCAGCAGTAGAAGAGAGTAGAACATTACAATATAATGTAGTAGTAACATTAAGTCTCAACCTCACCCAGAGATCCTTTCTCGACTCCCTGCGAGAAAGCAATCCCAGAGCCATACAGTCATCAACCTCGTCCTGAGATCCCTTCTCGACTCCCTGCGAGAAGCAATCCCAGAGCCATAGTATCCAGGTCTCATCACAGGTATCCAGTTCTAGTTGTATCGATCGGGATACAACTCCGAGTGTCCTTTACCGTAGGACCGGCTATCGATAGAAATGTTCTTCCCTGCAGGGGTGCACCAACTTACCCAACACGCTCGGTTAACTCCGGCCGGACACACTTTCCTGGGTCATGCCCGGCCTCGGCCAAACGACACATCGCAACCCTACCTACAGCTCAGCAGAGAGGTCCCCGCCGGTCTACATCCTAAGCGCTCAGGGGTCTTGGGCCATCGCCCTGTGCACTCCGGGTCGTTGCGAGCAGGGTGAAGCCAGGCACCCGGAGGGCGCCGGTCCGTCCCGGCCGCAAGGCTGAACTAGACGTCTGACAGAGCTTTCGGCTGATGCATACGATGCAGAACGCCCATACTATGCCCACGTGATGGTTAGTGCTATCAGACCAGAGGCCTGCTCGGATCAAATATCCAAATCGTTAATGGACTAGGGCTTGCGGTAACGAGCAGAGACTCACGAAAGATGTGACCCCATCGCCCCGTCTCGAGGACTTGCTGCAAGGGCTAAGAATGCCCGGCCGCGCCTCGTATTCACCACTCGGGCACCACACTGGCAACCCGCCTTCACATCACACGCGGGTACCCCTCAGGGTCGACCCTCCTTTCCAAGTAACATTGTAAAGTCCAAGTATCCGTGTGTCCATAACATCAGGGAATCCGAGGTATCACCCTCATTGAATTCCCACTCGATGTATCCGTCAAGGTGAACTAGGAGGAATCACCCTCACTGGTTCCACACTTGAGGTGTTGTACGACAGCGTCGTTATCGGAAGCGGTGAAGGAGGAATCACCCTCGATGACCACGACCGAATAACTACTCTACAGAGTTAACATCAGAAGTGCTACATGAGGTTTCACCCTCGACACACGATAGTAACGCTGCAGTGTCGTTACAACTAAGGGGGGTGATGTGCGGTGTCGGGTCCTGGTCTTCAATCCCATTGATCGGGTCTTCTGACAATCCAGCGCGGTAGTCGGGATAAGTGGGGTCACTGATAGGTCTCTACCCAGCCTAGACTAAACAGTTTAGGATATGTAGGTAATTATCAACAGCAGGTTACAATGAACAGGCTATGCATCAGAATAGGTAAAGCAGCAGCAGCAATTCTAATGCAAGCATGAGAAATAGAATGGGCGATATCGGGATGATCAAAGGGGGGGCTTGCCTGGTTGCTCGGCGGCAAGGGCAAGGTCGTCTATGGTGTCTCCGGGCTCCGGAGCTGCGTCGGTCTCGGGGACGACGTCGGGGTCGGGGGCTATCGAGAGAGAAGAGGGGGAGGAAACAGTATAAATATATAGCAAACATGAGCATGACAAATACGATACACGGTGCTAGGGGTAGTCTAACGCAGCATCACACGTAACAGACGGAGCGGGAGAATATCTGACGATATTTCCCGGGTCTTTGGAATTATCGGACAGAGGATAAGAGGGGAACGGTTGCAAGTTCGGATAGTTAGGGACGTGTGACGGACGAACGGATCGCGTTTTCGAATCCGTCTCGTCGTTCTGAGTAACTTTCATGTATAAAGTACTTTCATCGGAGTTACGGTTTAAAAGATACGATTTTCTAAAGTTTTAATTAATTTTCTGAATTTAATAATATTATTTAAATCTAACATTATCCGAAATAGTGCTGCGATGACATCAGCATGACATCATGCTGATGTCAGCAGTCATTAGGGTTAGTTAATTAATTACAGCTTAGTTAAACTAATTAATTAATTAGATTAACCTAATCAGAGTTAATTAAACTAAATAACTATTTTTATTATTTTCATTTTTTTTTACTTTTTTTTTTAAACAGGGGCTGGCCCACTGGTCAGTGGCACAGCCGGACACGTCCGGGCCTGGCCCAGATAGGGCCGGACGTGTCCGACGCGGAGGGGGTCAACGCGCGCGCGGGGCACTAGCAGAGGCGCCCGGCGCGGCAGCGTGCACCGGCCACGGCGGGCACGGCGAGGCCAGCCGGTGGGCTGGGGCGGACGCGAGGCTTGGCGTGCGGGCGGCGGGGTCGCGGGCAGCGAGCAGGGCCGCGGTGGGCGGCGAGCACGCAGCAGCAGCGCGGCAGCAGGCGGCAGCGGGGTCGCGCGGGCGGGAGCAGGGGAGGAGGCGTCGGGGGAGGGGAGGCGAGGGCGTGCGCGAGCGATGGGGAGAGGGAGCGCGGTGAGCGCGCGACGGGAGCGCGGCTCCGGCGCGGGACAGAGAGGGAGGGGGAGACGGACGGGGCTCACAGGGGCCGGACGGGAAGGGGCAGCGGGCTCGGGGTGGCCGGGGCGAGGAGGCGACAGTGAGGTCGATGCGGCGGAGGGGCGACGCCGGCGGCGGTGACGGGCACGCGGCGCCGGGCGTCAAGGGCGTCGGGGTCGAGGAGGCCGTCGGGGAGGAGGAGGAGGGCGAGGCAGTCCGGCGGGGAGGCGGCGGCGAGTACGGGGCGGGGCGGCGCCGGGGACGGTCGCCGGCGTCGGGGGGGGGCGATGGGGTCATGGCCCCTCCTTCGATCCAGAATCCAAGAGAGCGGGGAAAGGGAGCGAGGAGGTGGGGGTGTCGGGAGGGTTAGGGTTTCCTGGGTGGGGGATAGGGAGGCCGGTTGGGCAAGAGGGGGAGCTGGGCCGGTCGGCCAGCTGGGCTGGGCCAGTTGGGCCAGAGGGGGGGGGGTTTTCTCTTTCTTCTCCTTTTTTCTTCTTCTGTTTCTTTTTCTTTTATCTTTTGCCTTTTTCTTTTATTCATTTTCTCTTTTCAGTTTAGTAAATAGCTAGGCCTCAAAATGGTTTTTTGTAAAACATGGGACCTAGTTCATAAATACCAGTGCATTAAACCCTAACACCTAAAATTAGTTTGGACAAAATATAATTTCATATTTATTTTAGATTTAATAAATGGTTATTAAATATTATCTTTATCCACTGTTTGAGGTTGTTCGAGTCACTTTTCCAATTCCAATGATGTTGGTTTCAATTTTAGAATAGCCTCTGGAATATTTGTTATTTATCTGACATTTTAGTTTATGTGTTTGAACAACTTTTATTTTCCACTATCATTTAAATTTGGATTTTGACTTAGGAGTTGAAATGCATTATGATGCAAATGATGATCATGCACTGTTAATCATGCTGACTTGGCATTATCAAAATGGAATTACTGTAGTTAACCACTGGGGGTGTTACACTCTATAAGCTAGTTCGAATAATTTTACACTAGAGTTAAACTAGCTCTATGGCCTAGTACAAATAATTTTACACTAGAGTTGAATTAGCTCTATAGCCTAGTTCAAATAATTTTACACAAGAGTAGAACTAGCTCTACAAGCAAGTTAATATAATTTCACACTAGAGTTGAACTAGCTCTATAGCCTAGTACAAATAATTTTACACTTGAGTTAAACTAGCTCTATAGCCCAGTACAAATAATTTTATACTATAGTTGAACTAGCTCTATAAGCTAGTACAAATAATTTTATACTATAGTTGAACTAGCTCTAGAAGCTAGTGTAAAATAATTTACACTAGATTTGAACTAGATCTATAAGCCTAGTACACAAATTAGTTTACATAGAGGTTGACTAGCTCTATAGACCTAGTTTAAAAATTTTACACAGATTTAACCCCTTTATAAGAGTTCAAATAATTTTACACTAGAGTTGAACTAGCTCTATTGGCTAGTTCAAATAATTTTACACAAGAATTTAACTAGTTTATAATCTAGTCATATAATTTTATACACTAGAGTTACTAGCTCTATACACCTATACAAATAATTTGACAACTTGAGTTGAACTAGCTCTATAGCCCAGTACAAATTTTTTTTACACTATAGTGAACTAGCTCTTAAGCTAGAAATTCATATTTTACACTAGAGTTTGAACTAGCTCTTAGCCTATTACAAATAATTTTACACTAGAGTTGATCTAGCTCTATAAGCTAGTTCGAATAATTTTTACACTAGAGTTAACCTAGCTCTATGGCCTAGTACAAATAATTTTACACTAGAGTTGAACTAGCTCTATACCCTAGTTCAAATAATTTTACACAAGAATTGAACTAGTACTATAATCTAGTACAATTTTTTACACTAGAGTTGAACTAGCTCTATAGCCTAGTACAAATAATTTTACACTAGAGTTGAACTCGCTCTATAGCTTAGTTTCAATAATTTTACATTGAGTTGAACTAGCTCTATAGCCTAGTACAAATAATTTTACACTAGAGTTTGAGAGTAGCTCTATAGCCTAGTTCAAGTAGTTTTTACACTAGAGTTGAACTAGCTCTATAGTCTAATTCAAATAATTTTACACAAGAATGAACTAGTTCTATAATCTAGTACAAATATTTATACCTAGCGTGAAATACTTGCTCTATAGCCTAGTCACAAATTATTACACTAAGTTGAACTAGTCTATAAGCTAGTTCAAATAATTTTAACTAGAGTTGACTAGTTCTATAATAGTATTATAATTTAACACTAGATTAACTAGTCTATACCCTAGTACAAATAATTTTACACTAGAGTTGTAGAGTAGCTCTATGAGAAAGTTCAAATAGTTCTACACTGGAGTTGAACTAGCTCTTTAGCCTAGTACAGAAATAATTTACAATAGAGTGAACTAGCTCTATAGGTAGTTAAAATAATTTCACACTAGAGTTTTACTAGCTCTATAGCCTAGTCAAATAATTTTACACCAGAGGTGAACTAGCTCTCTATAAGCTAGTTCAAATAATTAACACTAGAGTGCAAGTTGAACTCGCTCTATAAGCTAGTTCAAATAATTTTATCACTAGAGTTGAACTAGCTCTATAGCCTAGTTTCAAATAAATTTACACTAGAGTTTAACTACCTTTATAAGCTGTTCAAATAATTTTACACTGAGTGAATTAGCTCTATAGGCTAGTTCACATAATTTACACAAGAATTGAACAGTTCTATAATGTAGTACATATAATTTTACACTATAGTTAACTAGCTCTACACACTAGTACAAATATTTTGACACTTAGTTGAACTAGCTCTATAGCCCACTCAAGTACAATTTTTTACGACTATAGTTGACTAGCTCTATAAGCTAGTTCAAAAAATTTACCATAGAGGTTGAACTAGCTCTATAGCCTATTACAATAATTTTACACTAGAGTTGAACTAAATCTATAGCTAGTTCAAATAATTTTACACTAGAGTGTAAACTAGCTCTATGGCCTAGTACAAATAATTTACACTAGAGTTGAATTAGCTATATTGCCTAGTTCAAATAATTTTACACAAAGATTGAACTAGACTTATATCTAGTACAAATATTTTTACACTAGAGTAGAACTAGCATTACAAGCAAGTTAAAATAATCACACTAGAGTTGAACTAGCTCTATAGCCTAATTAAATAATTTTACAGACGTTAAACTAGCTCTATAGCCCAGTACAATAATTTTATATTATAGTGAACTAGCTCTATAAGCTAGTTCAATAATTTACACTAGAGTTAAACAGCTATAGCCTAGTACAAAATTTTCCCTAGAGTTGAACTAGCTTAATAGCCTAGTTCAATAATTTACACAAGAATGAACTAGTACTACAATCTAGTACAAATATGTTTACACTAGAGTTGAACTAGCTCTATAAGCTGTTAAAAAAATTCACAACTAGAGTTGAATAGCTCTATAGCTAGTACAAATAATTTCGCACTAGAGTTGAACTAGCTTATGGCCTAGTACAACTAATTTTACACCAAAGTTGAACTGCTTTATAAGCTGTTCAAATAATTTTCACTGGAGTTGAACTAGCTGTAACACCCCCTGTCATTTAGCTACAGTATTCACTTTGTAATGACAAAGTCAGCAGTTTAATAGTGATAATCTCATTAGCATCCAATTGCATTTCAATTCCAAGTCAAATTTAATTTAAATGAAGTGAATATAAAGTTGTCCAACCTAAAAACTAAGATGTCCATTAATAGAAACTATTGACAGAGGTATTTAGAATTGAACCAATAAATAATAAAATGATTAGGTGGCTCTAAACATAATTAAAACCGTAAGGATTAATGCATTTTATTATTAAAAAATTGTGGGAGCTCCTATTTTCTCCCAAACAATTTTTAGTAGTGGTAGATAATACTATTATTGTTGGAGACAGTACCTGTGTTTTGCAAAATTCAAAATGTGGTCTTAACTATTTACTAAACTGAGAAAAGGAAATAGATAAAGAAAAGGCAAAAGAAAAGGAAAACAGAACTGAAAACAAAACAAAAAAAGAAGAAAGAGAAGAAGACCCCCCCCCCCCCCTCTCCCTGGGCCGAATGGCCCGCTAGCCACAGGCGCCAAGCTGGGCCCCACCCCACTCCCCTTATCCACCCCCCCCCAACCCTATCCGCTTCACACCGACACCCAACACCCCCTCGCTCACCCCCCCCCCCCAATTCTGGATGGGCTCGGCCCGCGCCCTCGCCGCGCCCGAGCCCCCCGCGCCCCGGTACCGACGCCCCTCGCCCGGCGCCCGCGCCGCACAATGCCGCCGCACCGTCGCCACGCCGCCCGCCCACCGACACCGAAGCGCACAACGTCGCCGCCCGTCGCCGCTTCCCCCTCGCCGGACCCCGCCGTCATCCCCCCGCCCGCTGCCAGAGCCCTACAACGCCGGTGAGGCCCTCGGCCTCCTCCTCCCTTCGCCCCGGCCCGCTCAACGCGCGCGCGCGCCCGCCGCCCGCTGCTTCCCGCCCGCATCGGCCGCGCCATCCCACGCCGCCGCCCGCGCCGTCCCGCTCGCCCCTGCCGCTACCGCGCCGCAGTCGCCGCCCGCAGCACCTACGCGCACCCGCGCCGCGCCCCTGCCCTTCGCCGCGCACGCGCCCGCGTCGTTGCGCCCCGTCGCGCGCCCGCGCGCGCACTGCGCGCCGCGCCCGCGCCGTGCCACTGCCCGATGGGCCCCGCCCCCAGTGCCCTGTGCCGCTGGCCTCTGGGCCCAAACCCCCCCTCCCTGACGCTGGCATACGGGCCCGGCCCAAAAACGTTTAAAAAAAGATATAAATAAAAATAATTAGTTAATTAAATAATTAATTAGTGATTAATTAACTTAATTAATCCTGATTAGTTAATCTAATTAAGTAGTTAGTGTTAATTAAACAGTAATTTAGTTAATTAAACCTAATTAACTTAGCAGCCTATGACAGGTGGGACCCACCCTGTCAGGTGGCTGTTGACGTCATCATGATGTCATGCTGATGTCATCAATCACTATTCTGGATAATGTTTATTTTAAATAATTAAATAAATTCAGAAATTAATAAAAACTTTAGAAAATCATATTAAATAAACCGTAACTCCGATGAAAATACTTTATACATGAAACTTGCTCAGAATTTCGATACGAACCCGAATACGCCCTCCGTATTCCCGTCTGACGCCCGTAGCTATATGAACGTTGAACATTTAGACCGATTTTGATAAATGAATAGTGCCCCACTTTAATTAAATAAATCCAAATAAATTCCTAAATTAACTAAATCATTTAGCTAGGCAGTAGAACACCCCGACATATCATTTAGGCATGTCATACATGTTGTTTGCATTATTGCCGTGAATTTATTGTTTCTCTCCCCCTCCTTCTCTCTCTCGATAGACGCCGAGACCGACGTCGCTGCTGCCGAGTACGACTACGCTACCGACGAGCAGCCCGTTGACGACCTCCCTCTCTTGCCAGAGCAACCAGGAAAGCCCCCCCCCTTTGAGCATCCAGATATCGCCCATTCCATTCTCCTGCTTGAATTAGATTTTGCTACTGTTAATGTATGCTCCTATTCTGATGCATAGCCTGCTGTTGTAACCTGTTCATTGTTACCTTACCTGCCTATGATAAACTATTTAGTATAGGTTGGTACGAACCATCAGTGACCCCACCACCTTACTTTGTTGCCCCTGCTTGATAATTGATGACTCGATCAACGTGATCGTCGATCAGAGACAGACACCTCACTTCACACCCCCTTAGTTGTACGACTCTTCATAGTTACTATCGAGTGCCGAGGGTGATACCTCGTAACGCACTCCTGATGAATACTCTGCAGTGTAGCTGTTCGGTCGTGGTCATCGAGGGTGATTCCTCCTTCTCCACGTCCGATACGACTCTGTCGTGCAACCCCTCAGTGTGAACCTTGAGGGTGATACCTCATACGTTCACCCTGATGATTATGACCACACGGTTACTTGACCTTTGTCACAGGCGGGTCCACCCTGGTGGGTACCCGCTGGGGATCTATGTTGTCGAGTGTGCCGGAAGGGCACTCGAGTGTGATAATGTGGCGGAGCTTCAGAAACTCTGAATGTTTCCACTTGTTACTAAATGAGCTGATCGGATTTGGGTGTGTGATCTGAGTGGGTCGACGTGCCCTATACGCACTACCACCACGCGGGATTATGGTTATGGGGCCCTCTGCGATGTACGTTTCTCCGCAAAGCTCATCAGACGTCACGATTCACCATGCGGGCTGATCGTCGGGATTGGCCTGGTTACTTCACTGGCGAGTTCAGTGTCGCGCCTGCACCCCGGCAAGCCACGCAACGCACAGGGTGCCCAGGGCGATGGCCCAAGACCTCTGGGTGCATAGGTTAGTCCGGCGCGCTGACCTCTCTGCTGAGCCTAGGTAGAGCGCTGCTTCGTGTTGATCTTCCGAGGACGGGCATTACCCAGCAAGTATGTTCGGCCAGAGTTGATCGAGCGTGTTGGGTAACAGTAGTGCACCCCTGCAGGGATGAATGATCTATCGATAGCCGGTCCTACGGTAAAGGACGCTCAGTTTGTGTATCCCGATCTACTACTTAAACTGGATACTTGTTGCTTAATTGAAGCTTCGGGATTACTTTCTCGCTGGGAGTCGAGGAAGGATCTTTGAGCTGTACTTCAACATGTTTGCTAAATAAAATGCTATTCTACTCTCTTCTACTGCTGCAAGATGATGGCTTTGAGAAGATGTTTGAAGATGCTAGTCTTCGATAGGACTAGGCCTTCTCTCTATTCTGGCATTTCTGCAGCCCAGTCCACATATACAGCCTTTTTCTCCATTGATAATGTTGCATATGTAGTATAGATCCTTGCTTGTTGAGTACTTCGGATGAGTACTCACGGTTGCTTTATGTTCTCTTTTCCCCCATATACCCCACCTTGATGATACACCAGACGATGGAGTCCAGGAGCCAGACGCCACCTCCGGAGCTTACTACCAGGCGGGTCCAGAGGGCACGTACTACTGGATCGAGCCAGCTGACCAGGAGTAGGATCGGAGGCTCCCAGACAGGAGGCCAACGCCTTTCGATCTAGTGTCGCTGTTTGTGCTAGCCTTCTTAAGGCAAAACTTGTCTAACTATGTCTGTACTCAGATAATATTTGTATGACTGACTTATGTATTCGGATCTTCGGATCCCTGGTCTGTAATATTGTGGACCTCCGTTTATTTGTGTTTAGAGTTGTGTTGTGATATCTTCCCGTGAGTCCCTGGGCTTGATCGTACATGTTTACGTGTATGATTAGTGTATGATTGAACCGGGGGCGTCACACTAGCTCTATAAGGTAGTTCAAATAATTTTTCACTAGAGTTGAACTAGCTCTATAGCCTAGTACAAATAATTTTACACTAGAGTTGAACTAGCTCTATAGCCTAATTCAATTAATTTTACACTAGAGTTGAACTAGCTCTA
>JAAAXO010000037.1:30237-49457 GCA_011799875.1 Thinopyrum elongatum
TACCGCTACTCATGTCAGACTCTATGACGTCTACTTGATCTTTAGTTGGATTATTATCCGACAATGTCCTTCATCTTCTCTCTTTGAGAATTCTTCCCCTGTTACAATTCCTTCGGCAATGCGGTGTCATGTAATTCTTTTTCGTCCATATTTCTATTATGAAATGTTTTGTTTGTGCTTCTATAAGCGTGGGGTATAGAATCCGTAAGATGCCCCTATGGGTGGAGAGTCTATGCCTTCCTAGCTGTGAGAACCACAAGGCTTCAGGTGTCATACTTTGTTGTTTCCACCAGTAAACTTCACCTCTAAGCATTCTAGAACAGAGAGCAGTGAATGAGAAGTTGTTCTTGAAGAAGTGGGAGTCGACCTTGAACCTTTGTGTTCATGCCCAGGACCCGATGTAGAACTTACCATGGAAGCTGCTCGCAAAATAATTATTTCCTTGGTACAAGTTCAACTTGTATCTATGAATTGATCTTTTGCAAATGTGTTTCCGACCATATTTCCTCCTTGATTCCATTTCCCGGATAAGTTAAATACTTGTCCTCGGCAGATCATTTCACCCGTCTAACCTCTACTCCGACTTACCTCCGGTATTACCCCTAGTCTTGTTACTGGGAAGTTAATACCCCATCACATCATTCCTAGCCTGATCGGCTATATCATTATCGTATCGATTTTTAATTATGCTACCTGGTCCATATGTCCGGAGCAACTTCCGACGTTGAGCTAAGCTTGCGTCGATCTTCCTCATCATATCATTTCACCTCGAACAAAGCTTGATTTCAAGCTTCTGTCGTGTCCGTGGTTCCAATAACCTTTGCTTCGTCATTTCTTGCTAGATGTCGTCACTGTTCGATGGCAATCGCCTCTCAATAAAATTGGTCGTATCACCGTCAATTATTGACTTGTTCTAAGATATCAATCAATTCATAGCTAGAAATACCATCCTTATCCCTCATGGTCTGCGTTATCACCGACAACATCTTTAACTTCCTGCCAACATAGACTTGGTCGTGGTTTGGTTACTTATGTTCCGTGAGATTCTTGGAAATGTTCCTGCGTACCTCTGGTAGTCTTCAGATCCAATTATTTAAAACACCATGTACTGCTACCTCGAAGCATGATTGTGGTACTCCGAGTATCAACAAGAACATTGAAGGCACTTGCCAAATGCTTCTCGATCAATTATCCAAACACCGTCGTATGAGTAATATCATGATTCTTCCCTCGCCCCCTTACTAAATACTTTGAACTGTTGTCCCATCATGTATATCATCCCCGCTTTTCCTTGGACAGACTACTCCCAATTCTTGTGAGTAAACACATTTTCCTTTCCATTGTTTGTTTAACCTTTCTTGTGATCTATGTGATATAAGCAGAAATAATTCCCGCTTAAAACACTTCGATGGACCACCTTGTCAGGGAGACCCTGTTACTGTTGTTGATGACATTTGGTAGCCCCTGATGGATGTGAACTTTTGCCTATTGGTCCGCCTCGTTTTAAACGAGCAGGAAAAGGTTTTCTTCGTCCCTCGCCCTTGGTACCGATGCTTTTCCGACTAACTGACAGACTATCTCTAAAACATACCCTGTTGTCGTGACCGGTAGGATGCCACCGATCTCCCTACTCTTGATCGACACCCCTCCACAGTTCCAACAGGATCGGAACCTGACTCTTCTGTACATCCTTGATTCCGAAGCATCATTGTCTTGTCATAGTTTGTTATCCCGAGACACCCCGCGAGGATGATTACTCCCTTACCCTGAACCCCTGTTCACACCACCACTTCAGTTCATGACGTCGAATGTCCTTTCGCTTTGAAAACTTCTTATCGTATTTTCATACTTTGCTCTCATGTTTTCTTAAGTTTCAACTCGAGAGATACTTCTGCCACATTCCATGAATGTGTCCACTTGATAATCAACCCTATAAGACTCAGTTCTTCCCGAAGTTACCTTTGTCTTCCCCACTTAAATCTCGGGACGAGATCTCTGTAGTGGAGGAGATTGTAACATCCCCAGACCTAACCCTGTCATCAAGCTAATTAATGTGCCTTGTCATCATATTTCACTAAGTCCAAAATGCCACTTGTCCAAATCCAACTCAAATTAGACTTGAAAATGCAGTCAAATATTATTTCCTCAGACAGCAAAATAAAAATGTTCAAATTGTTGCAAATATTCCAAGGCCATTATAAAATCGAAACCAATATTTTTTGAATTCCCAAGTGCCCCTAATATTATTTAGTGGTCCACACAATATTTTAGCTCCCTTCATTTTCCAAAAAATGCCTAACCTTCACCTTTTGGCCTTCAAAATAATTGTGGCAGTGCCATCCACTGGAAAGCACATTTAGGCCCAGTCACACATTTTTCTGAAAGGATTTGGTTGCCCCATAATTTCATTTCCCCTCTCTGATAATAACAAAAGGGGAAAAACTGAAAAGAAAAAAGGAGAGGAACTTCCTGGCAACTAGGCCGAACCGGCCCAGCCCACTCTCCTCCACCTACCTCCCCTCCGTGTCGTCGTCTCCATGGGACGCTCTATTCCACCAGCCGAGTGCACCACCGCGACGACGTGAGTGGGGCGAGGGATAAGCTGTGCCCTCCCTCCTGGTCACCTCTGCCCACCCTTCCCCCTGCCATTCCTCCCGCCCTGCTCTCTCCCCTTTCTGCCGCATCTTCTGCCGACCCCTCACAGCAAGTGCCCGCGGCCATAGATGCGGCCACTACCGCCGCCCTCGCCACTTCCGACGTGACCAAGAAACCGCTGCTGGCTGCTCCTTCTCTCCACCAACCGCAGGAGCCGCCGAGCTCCACAACGCCCAGATTGAGCCGGCGTTCACCTCGGGACCCCGCACTCGCCGCCGACGGTCTTGCTCCCCTGCTGCTACTAATCGGTCACCGAGCCTACGTGTGCTCCCAGGGTGAGCTGCTCGACCTTCCCCTCTGCTATCGCTGTCCCTCTCGCCCTAAGCCACCGCTACCATTAAGCCCGGAGCTCCCGCCGCCGCGAGTAGCGCCGTCGTAGCTAGGTCACTACGCGCGTTGCCAGAGCCTCGCAGCGGTTCCTGGTACTGTCCAGGAGTCGAACGCGCACACGCACACACCCCCTCAAGCCCCGTTGCCACGGATCGGATGACCTGCCCGAATGCCTGCGCCGCCCTTGCTCGTCCCCGGTGACATTCCGGCCACTACCGAGCCCGACCGGTGGCACTGCTTGACACGCGAGCTCACTAGCTTCGAACGCAAGTGGAATCACGCGAAATGTTGCACCACAGCCATTTCCGGCAATGTCCAGACCGCCGCGTGATTTTTGTCGCCGGAGGCATCGCCACCGGCGCCCGCGTTGACGTGCCAACCGGGCCACCCCCAAGGTCACTGCCTGGTGGCCCACGGGCCCCAGCTGGCCCAGTTGACTTTAGTCAACTGCTGACTGGACCGGCCCCAGCAGCTGACATGCGGGACCCACGCGCATAATTACTTTTATAATTAATTAAGTTAATCTAATAGATTAGTTAGACACTTACCCAGTGGGTCCCTGTTAGCTAATTTTGAATTAGATTAGTTTAAACTCAGTTAGCTAGCCCACTGTCTATGACAGATGGGTCCCTCAGGTCAGGTTTGACCTGGACCAGCGGGTTTGACTCGCTGACGTCATAGTAACGTCAGGCTGACGCAATATCTCTTTTTCTGATATTTTAAATAATTCCAGAAATGATTAAATCTTTGAAAATTCATAAGTTTTACAACCGTAGCTCGGATCAAAAAACTTAATACATGAAAGTTGCCGTACACGAGACGAATCTGTTCGTGTCGTCTGTTTTCATGTCGGAACCCCCTACGTAGGAGAACTCGTAACTCCTCCAGCCCGATTCTGGTAGATGAATATGCATTAAAATAACTGATAAATAATCCCACATTACCCTAAAAATACTAAATGACTTAGACATGTATTTAGGACACCCTGCACTGCATCATAGCATAGCATGCCACTGTGTTGCATTGTTTGCATTATGTTTACCTGTTTCTTCCCCCTCTTCTCTCTCGATAAACCCCGACATCGATGTAGCTCCCGAGGCAGACGCAGCTCCGGAACAACGACTACGTCCCCGACGACACCACTGACAACCTTACCCTTGCCACAGAGCAAACAGCAAGCACTCCCCATTTTGAACATGCCTACATCGCCTATTCTCTTCTCTCTTATATGCTTGCATTAGAATTGCTGCTGCTGCTACTATCTGTATCCTATATCTGCTGCACAGCCTGTTTATTGTAACCTGCTTGTACCTACCTGGCTATCCTAGACTTTAGTATAGGCTGGGTAGAGACCTATCAGAGACCCCACTTGATCCCGAGTGCCCGCTGGATATGAGAAGACCCATCAACAGGATTGAAGACCAGGCCCCGGCACCGTCGCACATCACTTCCCCCTTAGTTGCCACAACTACGGGTTCACTATCAAGTGACGAGGGTGATACCTCGTCAGCACTTCTGATGATAACCTTGTAGGTTAGTTAATCGGTCGTGGTAAGCGAGGGTGATTCCCCCTACAGACCACCCCCGATAACGACGTCGTCGTCAACTCTCAAGTGTGGACCTCGATGCGATTTCTTCCTTCGTTCACCTTGATAGTAACATCAGGTGAGACTCCATCGGGTGATTCCTCAGGGTTCCCCCTTGTGTTGGACACAACGTTACGATTGATACTGAGACTGCACTGTCCATGTTATTAAAGACGTCGCTGAGGGGTACCCGCGCGAGCTTAATTGCAAGTGATGTGGAATCGGGTGACCTGGAGGGTACCCGAGAGTTGAACACGAGGCGTGGCGGGCATTCCTACCCTTGCCGCAAGTCCTTCGAGACAGGGCGGACAGGGGTCACATCTTTCGTGAGTCTCTGGCTCGTTACCGTACGTGCCAACACACTAAAGCGGTTTGGATATTTGATCGAGGGGCCTTTGGCCCTTAGCACTAAACATCACGTGGGCATGTATGGGGTTCTCGTCGTATACTTCAGCCGAGCATAATGGACGTCAGATCGGATGAGCGCGTGCGCTGAATTGGACTGGTTACGCAACTCGCTTGTATTAAGGGTTGCTAGGTCTGCTTTCAGCCGCCCACGCAACGTGCAGGAGTTCCCGGGGCGAAGGCCCAAGACCCCCGGTGCATAGGTTTATCCGCTGCTGACCTCTCACTATTAGTATTCGGTCGGGTTGCTGCGTGTTGGCTTAGCCAAGGCCGCATGACCCATATAAAGTGTGTCGCGCCGGAGTAGCGAGTCGTGTGGGTAACTGGTGCACCCTTGCAGTGAGAAAGAAACTTCTAATCGAAGCCTTTCTACGTATGGACACTCGAAGTTGTATCCCGATTGGTACAACTAGACTTGAGTGAACTGGAATATTATGGCTCTGGGATTGCTTTCTCGCAGGGATTCAAGAAAGGATCTCTGGCTGGGTTGAACAACACTACTACTATTACTTTATGCTTTTCTGCAACTCTTCTAATGCTGCAGACTCCTGAAGTGTTGAAGAAGCTAGTCTTCGATAGGACTCGGCTTTCCCCTCTATTCTGGCATTTCTGCAGCCCAGTCCACATATCAGCCTCGTTTTGACATGTTGCATATGTAGTGTAGATCCTTGCAGCTAAGTACTTCGAGAGAGTACACGTTTGCTTTGCTTTCTTTTTCCCCCATATTCTTTTTGATGGCCACCAGACGACAGAGCCCTAAGCCAATGCCTCTGTCGATGACCACTACTACTACCCGTCCCCGGCGAGTACTACTACTACAAGGACCGACTGACACCAGGAGTAGGATCGGAGGGTCCAGGGCAGGAGGCCTACGCATTTCGATTCGTAGTATTTTATTTACCCCCACCTTCTAAATGCTTATCTCTCTCTCTCTGTAATATATCTGTACCTAAATATGATGCTTCCGCTGACGCTTGTATGCCATCGACGATGTATTCGAGCCCCGGCCCTGGCTTGTAATATATATCTTGTATGACTTTAATTTATGTTTTAGAGTTGTGTTGTGATATCTTCAAGTGAGTCTCAGCTTGATCGTGTGCATTTGCGTGTATGAATGGCACGATAAAGCCGGGGTCGTCACATAGTTCAATTTCTTGTGTAAATTATTTGAATTAGGCTATAGATCTAGTTCAACTCAGTGTAAAATATTTTAACTAGGCTATAGAGCTAGTTCAACTCTAGTGTAAAATTATTTGTACTAGGCTATAGAGCTAGTTTAACCTAGTGTAAAATTATTAACTAGCTTATAGAGCCAGTTCAACTCTAGTGTAAAATTATTTGTACTAGCTATAGAGCTAGTTCAACTCTAGTGTAAAATTTTTGAACTAGTTTTAGAGCTATGTTCAACTATAGGTTAAAATTATTTGTGCAGGGCTATAAGCTTTCAACTCAAGTGTAAAATTATTTGTACTATTGTATAGAGCTAGTTAAACTCTAGAGTAAAATTATATGTACTAGATTATAGAACTAGTTCAATTCTTGTGTAAAATTATTTGAACTAGCCTATAGAGCTAGTTCAACTCTAGTGTAAAATTATTTGAACTAGCTTATAAAGGTTGTTAAACTCTAGTATAAAATTATTTATACTAGGCTATAGAGCTAGTTCAACTCTAGTGTAAAATTATATAAACTAGCATATAGAGCTAGTTCAACTCTAGTGTAAAATTATTTGTTATAGGCTATACAGCTAGTTCAACTGTAGCATAAAATTATTTGAACTAGCTTATAGAGCTAGTTCAACTATACTGTAAAAAACTTGTACTGGCTATAGAGCTAGTTCAACTCTAGTGTAAATTATTCGAACTAGCTTATAGAGCTAGTTCACACTCTTGTGTAAATTATTTGTAATAGGCTATAGAGCTAGTTCACCTCTAGTGTAAATTATTTGAACTAGCTTATAGAGCTAGTTCAACTATAGTGTAAAAAAATTTGTACTGGGCTATAGAGCTAGTTCAACTCAAGTGTAAAATTATTTGTACTTGTGAATAGAGCTAGTTAAACTTGAGTGTAAAATTATATGTACTAGATTATAGAGCTAGTTTAATTCTTATGTAAAATTATTTGAACTAGTCTATAGAGCTAGTTCAACTCTAGTGTAAAATTATTTGAACTAGCTTATAAAGGTAGTTAAAAACTCTGGTGTAAAATTATTTGTACTAGGCTATAGAGTTAGTTCAACTCTAGTGTAAAATTATTTGAACTAGCTTGTAGAGCTAGTTCAACTCTAGTGTAAAATATTTAAACAGCTTATAGAGCTAGCTCAACTCTGGTATAAAATATTTGTCTAGTTATAGAGCTAGTTCAACTCTAGTGTGAAATTATTTTAACTGCCCTATAGAGCTAGTTCAACGTGTTGGGTAAGTTGGTGCACCCCTGCAGGGAAGAACACTTCTATCGATAGCCGGTCCTACGGTAAAGGACACTCGGAGTTGTATCCTGATTGATACAATTTAGAACTGGATACCTGTGATGAGACCTGTATATATGGCTCTGGGATTGCTTCTCGCAGGGAGTCGAGAAGGGATCTCAGGACGAGGTTGATGAATGTATGGCTCTGGGATTGCTTTCTCGCAGGGAGTCGAGAAAGGATCTCTGGGTGAGGTTGAGACTTAATGTTACTACTACATTATATTGTAATGTTCTACTCTCTTCTACTGCTGCAAGACCGCTGAACATGCTAGTCTTCGATAGGACTAGGCCTTCTCTCTATTCTGGCATTTCTGCAGCCTAGTCCACATATACAGCCTCCCCTTGATAATGTTGCATATGTAGTGTAGATCCTTGCTTGCTGAGTACTTCTGAGTACTCACGGTTGCTTTGTTTTCCTTTTTCTCCCCATATCAGTTTGACGTGACCAGAGGACGGAGCCCCCTGAGACAGATGCCCCGACGATCGCTACTACTACTACCCAGAGGATGGATACTACTACAAGTTGACTGACGACCAGGAGTAGGTTCGGAGGGTCCCAAGCAGGAGGCCTTCGCCTTTCGATCGTAGTGTTTTCTTTTGCCCCGCCTTTCTAAAGGACTTTTCTGTATTTTCTATTATATCTGTACTCAGATATCTGATGCTTCCGCTGACGCTTGTTCGCAAGCTTATGAATTCGAGCCCTCGAGGCCCCCGGCTTGTAATATAAAGCTTGTATGACTTATTTATGTTTTAGAGTTGTGTTGTGATATCTTCCCGTGAGTCCTTAGGCTTGATCGTGTGCATGTGCGTGTACGATTAGTGCACGATCGGGCCGGGGGCGTCACACTCTATAGGCTAGTTCAAATAATTTTACGCAAGAATTGAACTAGTTCTATAATCTAGTACATATAATTTTACACTAGAGTTTTACTAGCTCTATACACTAGTACAAATAATTTTACACTTGAGTTGAACTAGCTCTATAGCCCAGTACAAATTTTTTTACACTATAGTTGAACTACCCCCATCGCCCCGTCTCGAGGATTGCTGCAAGGGCTGAAGAATGCCCGGCGCGCCTCGTATTCACACTCGGGCCACACTGGCAACCCTCTTACATCACACCGCGGGTACCATCGGGTCGACATCTTCCAAGGAACAGTGTAAAGTCCAAGCTCCGTGTTGTCCAAACATCAAGGGAAGTCCGATGGGTACACCCCTCATTGAATTCCCAACTTCCGATGTATCCGTCAAGGTTGAACTAGGAGGAAGTCACCAGCATGGTTCACACTGAGTGTGGTACGACGCGTCGTGTAGCGAAGCGGTGTGAAAGGAGGAATCACCCTCGATGACCACGGACTGCCGAAGAACTTACTCTACAGAGGTAAACAGCAGAAGTGCTACATGAAGGTTTCACCCTCGACACAGAGAGTAACGCTGCGTTGTCGTACAACTAAGGGGGGTTGATGTGCGTGTCGGGTCCGTGGTCTTCAAATCCCATTGATCGGGTATTCTGACAATCCAGGCGCGGTTAGTCGGGATAGTGGGGTCACTGATAGGTCCTACCCCAGCCTAGACTAAACAGTTTAGGATATGTAGGTAATATCAACGAGGTTTACATGAAAACAGGCTATGCATCAGAATAGGTAAAGCAAGCAGCAGCAATTCTAATGCAAGTCATGAGGAAATAGAATGGGCGATATCGGTATGATCAAAGGGGGGGCTTGCCTGTTGCACGGCGGCAAGGACCAAAGGTCTCGTCTATGGTGTATCGGGCTCCGGAGCTGCGTCGGTCTCGGGACGACGTCGGGGGTGGTCGGGGTGCGAGAGAGAAGAGGGGAGGAAACAGTTTATAAATATAAGCAAACATGAGAATGACAATACGATTACACGGTGTGCTTTAGGGGTATAGTTCTAACGAGCATCACACGTAAACAGACGGAGCGGGGAAGAAATCGACGGGATATTTCCCGGGTTCTTTGGAATTATCGGACAGAGGATAAGAGGGGAACGTTGCAAGTTCGGATAGTTAGGGACGTGTGACGGACGAAGGATAGCGTTTTCGAATCCGTCTCGTCGTTCTGAGTAAACTTTCATGTATAAGTACTTTCATCGGAGTTACGTTTAAAAGATACGTTTTCTAACGGTTTTAATTAATTTTCTGAATTTAATAATATTATTTATAAATCTACATTATCCGAAATAGTGCTGCCGATGACATCAGCATGAATCATGCTGATGTCAGCAGTCTTAGGGTAGTTAATTAATTACAGTTAGTTAAACTAATTAATAATTAGATTAACCTAATCAGAGTTAATTAAAAACTAAATAACTATTTTATTATTTTCATTTTTTTTTACTTTTTTTTTTTTAAACAGGGCTGGCCACTGGTCAGTGGCCAGCCGGACACGTCCGGGCCTGTGGCCCAGATAGGGCCGGACGGTCCGACGCGGAGGGGTCAACAGCGCGCGCGGGGGGCCAATAGCAGAGGCGACCGGAGGCCGGACAGCGTGCACAGGCACGGCGGGCACCCACAGCGGAGGCCAGCGAGGGGTGGGGGCGGACGCGAGGCGGTGGAGTGAAGCGGCAGGAGGGGGCGGAGGACTGCCGGCGGCGGGGCGGCGCGGGGAGCAGCGAGCAGGGCCGCGGTGGGCGGCGAGAACGACGAGCCAGCAGCGCGGCAGCAGGCTGGCAGCGGGGGATAGAGCGGGCGGGTCGGGAGAAGGGGAGGGGAGGAGTAGGGGTGGGAGGGGAGGCGAGGGGAAAGTTGGTGCGCGGAAGAGAATGGGGAGAGGGCGGAGGCGCGGACGACGGAGCCGCGAACGGGAGCGGGGCCTCCATGGCGCGGGACAGAGAGGGAGGGGGAACGGACGGGGCTGTCACAGGGGCCGGACTGGGGAAGGTGGCAGCGAGGCTCGGGGCGCAGGGGCGCTGAGGAGGCGACAGTGAGGTCGATGGCGGGCGAGGGGCGACGCCGGCGGGTGAAGGGGGCACGCGGCGCCGGGCCGTCAAGGCGTCGGGGTCGAGGAGGCCGTCGGGGCGGAGGAGGACGGGCGAGCAAGTAAGGAGGGGGGGCCGGCGGCGGTACGGGGGGGGCGGCGCCGGGGACGGTCGCCGGCGTCGGGGGGGGGGCGATGGGGTCCAGGCCCCTACACGACGATTCCAATCAGAGAGACGGAGGAACGGGGAGAGAGGGGAAAACGAATGCGGGGGTGTAGGGGTAGGGGGGGAGGGGGCTTAAATGGGAGGGGGGCGATACAGGGAAAGGGCGTAACGGCTTGGGAAAGAGGGGGAGGAGGTGTCAGGCCGGAAAGATGGGATGGGGCCCAGTGGGGGACAGAAGGGGGGTGGAGGGTGGTGGGGTTCTCATTTTCTTCTTCTGTTTCTTTTTCTTTTATCTTTTGCCTTTTTCTTTTATCATTTTCCTTTTCAGTTTTAGTAAGAGCTAGGCCTCAAAATGGTTTTTTGTTTTAAAACCATTGGGAACCTAGTTCATAAATACCAGTGCCAATTAAACCCTAACACCTAAAATTAGTTTGGACAAAATATAAATTTCATATTTATTTTTTCGATTTACAAATGGTTATGTAAATATTTCTTATCCACGTTTGAGGTTGTTCGAGTCCTTTTCCAATGCCAATGATGGTTGGTTTCAATTTTAGAATAGACTCTGGGAATATATTTGTTATTTGATTGACATTTTAGTTTATGTGTTTTGTAAAAACTTTTTATTTTCCACTATCATTAAATGGATTTTGGACTTAGGAGTTGAATGCATTAGATGCAAATGAGATCTGCACTTTAATCATGCTGACTTGGCATTCATCAAAAATGGAATTACTGTAGTTAACCACTGGGGGGGTTACACTCATATAAAGCTAGTTCGAATATTTTACATAGAGTTTTTTTTTAAAACTAGCTCTATGGCCCTAGTCAAATAATTTTACCCACTAGAGTTGAATTAGTCATAGCCTAGTTCAAATTAATTTACACAAGAGTAGAGTGAGCATAGCTCTACAAGCAAGTTATATAATTCACACTGAGTTTTGAAGATAGCTCTATAGCCTAGTACACTAATTTTAACTTGGAGTGTCAATTGCTCTATAGCCCAGTACAAATACATTTTTCTATAGTTAACAGCTCTATAAGCTAGTACAAAAATTTTATACATAGTTGAACTAGCTCTATAGCCATAGTACAATAAAATTTTACCCTAGAGTTAGTTTGACTGCCTCTCTAAGTAGTTTAAATTAATTTTAACACTAGATTGAACTAGACTCTATGCCTGTACAAATAGGTACACTAGAGTGGAAACTAGCTCTATAGCCTAGTTTAAATATTTTTAACACTAGATTTCAAAACTACCTTTAAAGCTAGTTCAAATAATTTTACACTAGAGTTGAACTAGCTCTATTGGCTAGTCAAATAATTTGACACAAGAATTTAAACTAGTTCATTAATCGAGGACATATAACTTTACACTAGAGTTAAACTAGCTCTCCCGATAACACTAGTACAAATAATTGACACTGAGTTTGAACTAGCTCTATAGCCCAGTACAATACAAATTTTTTACCGTATAGTTGACACTCGCTCTATAAGCTAGTTCAAATAATTTTACACTTAGAGTTTGAAATAGCTCTATAGCCTATACAAATAATTTTACACTAGAGTTGATCTAGCTTCTATAAGCTAGTTCGATAATTTTACACTAGAGTTAACCCTAGCTAGATTGGCCTAGTAAAAATAATTTTACACTTAGAGTTTGAACTAGCTCTATTACCCTAGTTAAATAATTTTACACAAGAATTGAAGAGTACTAAATTCTAGTACCAATTTTTTTTACACTAGAGTTGAAACATGCTCTATAGGCCTAGTACAAAAATTTTACACTAGAGTTGACTCGCTCTATAAGCTAGTTCAAATAATTTTACATAGAGTTGAACTAGCTCTATAGCCTAGTACAAATAATTTCACTAAGTTGAAGTAGCTCTAGAGCCTAGTTCAGTAGTTTTACACTAGAGTTTGAACTGCTATATAGCCTAATTCAAATAATTTTACACAAGAATTGAATCGTTCTATAATCTCGTTAACAAAGATTATACACTAGGAGTGACTGGCCTATAGCCTAGTACAAATAATTTTACACTAGAGTTGAAACTACTATATAGCTAGTTCCAAAAATTTTACACTAGAGTTGAACTATTCTTAATATAGTATTATATTGACCACTAGATCTAACTACTCTATACCCTAGTACAAATAATTTTAAAATAGAGTTGAAGTAGCTCTATGAGAAAGTCAAAAGTTCTACACTGGAGTTGAACTGCTCTTTCGTTAGCCTATACAAAAATAATTTACACTTAGAGTTTTGAATAGCTCTATAAGGTAGTTAAAATAATTTCACACTAGAGTTTACGAGCTCTATAGCCTAGTAAAATAATTTTACACCAGAGTTGACTAGCTTCCTCTATAGCTAGTTAAAATATAAAACATAGAGTTGAACTAGCTCTATAAGCTAATTTAAATAATTTTTACCATAGAGTTGAAACTAGCTATATAGCCTAGTTCAATAAATGTACACTAAGTTTTAACTACCTTTATAAGCTAGTTCAAATAATTTTACCACTTAGAGTTTGAATTAGCTCTATAGGCTAGTTCAAATAATTTTAACACAAGAATTATTAACTAGTTCTATAATGTAGTACAGATAATTTTACACTACAGTGTAACGAGCTCTACACACTAGTCCAAATTATTTTGACCACTTGAGGTGTGAACTAGCTCTATAGCCGTACAAATTTTTTTACCTAAGTTGAGTTTGAATGCTCTATTAAAGTAGTTCAAAAAATTTACACTAGAGTTGAACTAGCTCGAGCCTATTACAAATAATTTTGACACTAGAGTTGAATAATTCTATAAGGCAGTTCAAATAATTGTACACTATTAGAGTTTTAAAAACAGCTCTAGGCCCCTAGTACAAATAATTTACATAGAGTGATTAGCTATATTGCCTAGTTTCCAAATAATTTTACACAAGAATTGAACTAGTGCATAATCTAGTACAAATATGTTACACTAGAGTTAGAAATAGCCATTAACAAGCAAGTTAATAAATTTCCACTAGAGTTGAACTAGCTATATAGCCTTAGTAGAATAATTTTTAACAACTTGAAGTTAAACTAGCTCGATAGGCCAGTAAAAATAATTTATATTATAGTGAACTAGCTATTAGCTAGTTCAAAATAATTTTACACTAGAGTTAAACTAGCTCAAGCCTAGTACAAATAATTCCTAGAGTTGATACTAGCTATATAGCCTAGTTCAAATAAGGTTACAAAGTAATTGAACTAGTACTACAATCGAGTACAATATGTTTACACTAGAGTTGAACTAGCTCTATAAGCTAGTTAAAAAAAATTCACACTAGAGTTTGAATAGCTCTATAGCCTAGTACAAATAATTCGCAACTAGAGTGAACTAGCTCTATGGCCTAGTACAAAGTAATTTTAACCAAGTGAACTGCTTTTATAAGCAATCAAATAATTTTACACTGAGTTGAAGCTGACTGGTTGGTGTAACACCCCCTTGTCATTAGCTACAGCTAGTATTCACTTGTGATTATGACAAACAGCAAGTTTAATAGTGAAGAATTTCATCATTAGCATCCGATTTGCATTCAACTTCCAAGCAAATTTTAAATGTAAATGGAAAGTGCAAGATAAAAAGTGTCCAACATAATAAACTAAAGATGTCCATTAAATTGAAAACTATTGCAGAGGCTATCAGAATTGAAAACCATAAAAATAAATGATTAGGTGGCTTAACTAATTAAACCCGTAAGGATAATGCAGTGTGAAATTATGTAGGGTATAAAAGTGATGGAGGATACGACTCGATGTGAGTGATGGTAGAAATATGCGCAAACAAATTTGTTTCCGAGTAGTCGGGAGAATTACATACCTCTATGATATGCTGTCGAGTGTGGCACCGAAGACGAACTAGCTTAAAGTGAGGAGTAGGGCAACTACAGGCAGCAGTCCCGAGTACAAGAAGCTGCTTTTGCAAAATTTACAAGCATGTGGACTATAACGCCATTTAACTACAAATGATCGGGAGAGAAGGAAAAAAGAAATAGATTAAAAGAAAAGGGCAAAAGAAAAAGGAAAACAGACTGAAAACAAAACAAAAAAAAAGAAGAGAAAGACCCCCCCCCCTCTCCCTGGCCGAATGGCCAGATAGCACAGGCGGCCAAGCTGCGGCCCACCCACACCCTTATCACTCCCCCCCCAAACCCTATCCGACATAAACGCGGACACACCCCCCCACACCCCCTCGCTCACCCCACCCCCCCCCATTTGGATAGGGCATAAGGACAGAGAAAAGACGATGATCAGAGCCCCGCGCACACGCAGTCCACCGACCGCAGCACCTCGCCGCGACGACGCCGCCGCAACAACTGCCGACGCACCGCACCGTCGCCCACGCACGCTCGACCCCGACACCGACGCACCGCACTACGTCGCCGCCCCGTCGCGCTTCCCCCTCGCCGGACCCCGCCGTCATCCCCGCCCGCGAGCTAGCCGTAACGAGCCCTTACACGCCGGTGAGGCCCTCGGCTCTCATCCTCCCTAGCAGGGCCGTCAAGCCAGAAAAGATCAATCGGCGCCGACGCGAGTTCACGCCACTCCGGCACCGCGCCTGCCACGCCACGCGCCGCCGGCCCGCATCCCCAATTGATAGGCCGTAAGCTGACACTGCCAGATAGGCGCGTACGCCCGAACAGCACAATACGGACGCAAAAGACGAGCGCCCATGCCACTTCAGCCGCGCACGCGGCCCGCGTAGCTTGCAGCACCGTCGCATGCGACCCTGGGCGCGCACTTGCGCGCCCGCCCGCGCCGTAGCCAATTGCCCCGATGGGCCCGCCCCCAGTGCCCTTGCCCGTGGCCTCTGACGCGCCCAACCCCACCTCCCTGACGCGCATACGGCCCGCCCAAAAACGTTTAAAAAAAGATATAAATAAAAATAATTGTTTAATTAAAATATTAATCTAGCTGATAAATTACTTTAATATCCTGATTAGTTAATTAATTAAGTAGTTAGTGTTAAATTAAACAGTTAATTTAGTTGAATTAAACACTAATTAACTAGCAGCCTCATGACAGGTGGGACCCACCCTTGTCAGGAGTGCGCTTGTGACGTCATCATTGATGTACATGCTGATGTCATCAAGTCACTTATTCTGGATAATGTTATTTTAAATATTAAATGAAATTCAGAAATTAAAAAAACTTTAGAAAATCATATGGAAATAAACCGTAACGGTCCAGCTGACCATTACTTTATACTGAAACTGCTCAGTAATTTCATCGAAAACCCGAATATCGCCCTCCGTTCATTCCGTCTTGACGCCCGTAGCATAATGAAACGTCTGAACATTTAGACGGATTGTTGATAAATGATAGTGCCCCAACTTTAATTAACTAAATAGCCAAATAAATTCCTAAATTAACTAAATCAATTAGCTGGCTAGTAGTATGAACACCCGACAGTATCATTAGAATGTCTTACAGGTTGTTTGCACGTTTCCGTGAAGTTATTGATTTACTCTCCCCTCTCCTCCTCTCTCGACAGACGACGAGACGACGTCGCTGCTGCCGAGTCGGACTACGCTACCGACGAGCAGACCGTTGACACCTCCTCTCAGTGCCCAGAGCAACCAGGAAAGCCCCCCCTTTGAGCAATCACAGACTATCCGCCATTCCATCTCCTGCTTGAATTAGATTGTGTACTCGTTAATGTGATGTCCTATTGATGCATAGCCTGCGTTTGTAACCTGTTCATTCGGTTACCTCTACCCTCCTATGATAAACATTTAGTATAGGGTGGATACGAAACATCGTGACCAGCACACCTTAACTTGTATGCCCCTGCTGTATAATTGATAGACGTACGATAACCACGCCGTGATAGTCGATCAGAGACAGACCACCTCACTCACACCCCTTAGTCTGTAAGACTCTTCATAGTACTATCGAGGCCGAGGGTGATCTCTCGTAACGCCACTCCTGATTGAAAGACTCTGCAGTGTAGCTGTTCGGTAGTGGTCACGAGGGTCGATTCCTCCTTCTCACGACGAACGACTCTCGTCGTGCAACCCTCAGTTGACCTTGAGGGTGATACTCATACGTTCACCCTGATGGATTATGACACACGGTTACTTGACCTTTTGTCACAGAGACTGGGTCACCGTGGTCGCTGACTCGGCTTTGCCCGCAGTGCGCGATCCAACTAGCATCAGTTGTGTGAAGGCTACTCGAGGGATATGTGGCGGAGCTTCAGAAACTCTGAATGTTTCACTATAACCGTTTACTAAAATGAGTGATCGGATTTGGTGTGTGATCGAGTGGGTCGATGTGCCGCTATACGCACCTACCACCAACGCCGGAGGGCTTATGTATAGGGGCCCTCTGCGATGTACGTTCTCCACAAAGACCTCAGACGTCACGATTCACACATGCGCGGCCTTGATACGTCGGGATGGCCTGGTTACTTCACTAGGCGAGTATCAAGTGTCGCGCCTGCCTGACCCCGGCAAGCCACGACAACGCACTAAGGGTGCCCAGGGCGAGTTGCACAAGACCTACTTGAGGTGCCAATAGGTTTAGTCCGGCGCGCAGACCTCTCTCTGGCAGCCTAGGTAGAGCGCTGCGGTCGGTGTGATCTTGCCGAGGACGGGCCATACCAGCAATAGTTCGGCCAGAGTTGATCGAGCGTGTTAGAGGTGAACAGTAGTGCACCCTGCCCAGGATGATATGAATGATCTATCGATTAGCCTGGTCTATCCGGTCGTATAAATGGACGCTCAGTTTGGGATACCCGATCTACTACTTAAACGGGATACTTGTTGCTTAATTGAAGCTTCGGGATTACTTTCTCGCTGGTGACGCGAGGGAGGATCTTTGAGCTGTACTTCAACATGTTGCTAAATAAAATGCATTCATACTCTCTTATACTGCTGCAAGATGATGGCTTTGAGAAGATGTTTGAAGATGCTAGTCTTCGATAGAGGACAGGCTCTTCTCTATTCTGGCATTTTGCAGCCCAGTCCACATATACAGCCTTTTTCTCATTGATAATGTTGCATATGTAGTATAGATCCTTGCTTGTTGAGTACTTCGGATGAGTACTCACGGTTGCTTATGTTTCTTTTCCCCCAATATACCCCACTTGATGATACACCAGACGATGGAGTCCAGGAGCCAGACGCCACCTCCGGAGCTTACTACCAGCGGGTCCAGAGGGCACGTACTACAAGGATCGAGCCAGCTGACAAGGAGTAGGATCGGAGGCCCAAGACAGGAGGCCAACGCCTTTCGATCTAGTGTCGCTGTTTGCTAGCCTTCTTAAGCAAAACTGTCAAACTATGTCTGTACTCAGATAATATTTGTATGACTGACTTATGTATTCGGATCTTCGGATCCCTGGTTGTAATATTGTGGACCTCCGTTTATTTGTGTTTGATTTGTGTTGTTGATTATCTTCCGTGAGTTCCCTGGGCTTGATCGTACATGTTTACGTGTTATGATTAGTTGTATATTGAACCGGGGGACGTCACACTAGCTCTATAAGTAGTTCAAATAATTTTTCACTAGAGTTGAACTAGCTCTATAGCCTAGTACAAATAATTTTACACTAGAGTTGAACTAGCTCTATAGCCTAATTCAATTAATTTTACACTAGAGTTGAACTAGCTCTATATCCTAATTCAAATAATTTTACACAAGAATTAAACTAGTTCTATAATCTAGTACAAATATTTTTAAACTAGAGTTGAACTAGCTCTATAAGGTAGTTAAAATAATTTCATCACTAGAGTTGAAAGACTCTCTAACCTGAGACAAAGAATTTATACCAGAGGTGAAGCTTAGCTCTATAAGCTAGTTCAAATATTTACACTAGAGTTGAACAGCTTACAAGCTAGTTCAAATAATTTTTACACTAGAGTTGACTAACCTCATAGCCTAGCTACAAATAATTTTACACTAGAGTTTAACTACCTTTATAAGCTAGTTCAAATAATTTTACACTAGAGTTGAACTAGCTCTATAGACTAGTTCAAAAATTGACATTAAGAATAAACTACTCTATAATCTAGTACATATAATTTTACACTCAAGTTTAACTAGCTCTATTCACAAGTACAAATAATTTTACCTGAGTTGAACGAGCTCTATAGCCCAGTACAAAGTTTACACTATAGTTGACTAGCTCTATAAGCTAGTTCAAATAATTTTACATAGAGGTGAACTACGGCTCTATACCCTATTACAAAGTAATTTACACAGAGTTGAACTAGCTCTATAAGCTAGTTCGAATAATTTTACACTAGAGTTGAATAGCTCTATAGCCCAGTACAAGTTTTTTACAGTATAGTTGAACTAGCTCGTATAAGCTAGTTCAAATAATTTTTATGCTACAGTTGAACTAGCTGGTAGAGCCATATAAACAAATTAAAATATTTTTTTTTTTTACACTAGAGTTGAACTAGCTCTATATGATAGTGTATATAATTTTACACAGAGTTGATAGGCCATAGCTAGTATAAATAATTATACTGAGTTTAACAACCGTTTATAAGCTAGTTAAATAATTTGTTACATAGAGTTGAACTAGCTCTATAGGCTAGTTCAAAATTTTACACAAGAATTGCAACTAGTTCTATAATCTAGTACATATAATTTTACTCTAGAGTTTAACTAGCTCTATTACAAT
>JAAAXO010000037.1:49482-176053 GCA_011799875.1 Thinopyrum elongatum
AGTACAAATAATTTTACACTAGAGTTGAACTAGCTCTATAAGCTAGTTCAAATAATTTTACACTAGAGTTGAACTAGCTCTATAGCCTAGTACAAATAATTTTACACTAGAGTTGAACTAGCTCTATAAGCTAGTTCAAATAATTTTACACTAGAGTTAAACTAGCTCTATAGCCTAGTACAAATAATTTTACACTAGAGTTGAACTAGCTCTATAGCCTAGTTCAAATAATTTTACACTAGAGTTGAACTAGATCTATAGCCTAATTCAAATAATTTTACACAAGAAATTGAACTATGTGACGACCCCGGCTTTATCGTGCACTAATCATACACGCAAATGCACACGATCAAGCCTGAGGACTCACTTGAAGATATCACAACACAACTCTAAAACATAAATAAAGTCATACAAGATATATATTACAAGCCAGGGCCTCGAGGGCTCGAATACATAGCTCGATGGCATACAAGCGTCAGCGGAAGCATCAGATATTTAGGTACAGATATATTACAGAGAGAGAGAGATAAGCATTTAGAAGGTGGGGTAAAATAAAATACTACGATCGAAATGCGTAGGCCTCCTGCCCTGGACCCTCCGATCCTACTCCTGGTCGTCAGTCGGCTCCTCGTAGTAGTAGTACTCGCCGGGCAGGTAGTAGTAGTGGTCATCGACAGAGGCATCTGGCTTAGGGGCTCTGTCGTCTGGTGGCATCAAAAAGAATATGGGGGAAAAAGAAAGCAAAGCAAACGTGAGTACTCATCCGAAGTACTTAGCTAGCAAGGATCTACACTACATATGCAACATTGTCAAAACGAGGCTGTATATGTGGACTGGGCTGCAGAAATGCCAGAATAGAGGGGAAAGCCGAGTCCTATCGAAGACTAGCATCTTCAACATCTTCAGGAGTCTTGCAGCATTAGAAGAGTGCAGAAAAGCATAAAGTAAAGTAGTAGTAGTGTTATCAACCACAGCCAGAGATCCTTTCTTGACTCCCTGCGAGAAAGCAATCCCAGAGCCATACTATCCAGTTCTCATCTCAAGTTCTAGTTGTACCAATCGGGATACAACTTCGAGTGTCCATTACCGTAGGACAGGCTATCGATAGAAGTTTCTTCCCTGCAAGGGTGCACCAAGTTACCCACCACGCTCGCTTAACTCCGGCCGGACACACTTTACTGGGTCATGCCCGGCCTTGGCTAAGCAACACGCCGCAACCCGACCGAATACTTAATAGAGAGGTCAGCACGCCGGACTAAACCTATGCACCCGGGGGTCTTGGGCCTTCGCCCCGGGAACTCCTGCACGTTGCGTGGGCGGCTGAAAGCAGACCTAGCAACCCCTTAATACAAGCGCAGTTGCGTAACCAGTCCAATTCAGCGCACGCCGCTCAGTCGCTGACGTCCATTATGCTCCGGCTGAAGTATACGACGCAGAACGCCCATACTATGCCCACGTGATGTTTAGTGCTATCGGGCCAAAGGCCCCTCGGATCAAATATCCAAACCGTTTAGTGTGTTGGCAGTGCGGTAACGAGCAGAGACTCACGAAAGATGTGACCCTGTCGCCCTGTCTCGAGGACTTGCGGCAAGGGCTAGGAATGCCCGGCCACGCCTCGTGTTCAACTCTCGGGTACCCTCCAGGTACACCCGATTCCACATCACTTGCAATTAAGCTCGCGCGGGTACCCCTCAGGGCCGACCCGTCTTTAATAACATGGTACAGTGCAAGTCTCAGTATCAATCGTAACCGTGTGTCCAACACCAAGGGGGAACCCTGAGGAATCACCCTCGATGGAGTCTCACCTGATGTTACTATCAAGGTGAACGAAGGAGAAATCGCCCTCGAGGTCCACACTTGAGAAGTTGCACGACGACGTCGTTATCGGGGGTGGTGTAGGGGGAATCACCCTCGCTTACCACGACCGATTAACTAACCTACAAGGTTATCATCAGAAGTGCTGACGAGGTATCACCCTCGTCACTTGATAGTAACCCAGTAGTGTCGGCAACTAAGGGGGAAGTGATGTGCGGTGCCGGGGCCTGGTCTTCAATCCTGTTGATCGGGTCTTCTCATATCCAGCGGGGCACTCGGGATCAAGTGGGGTCTCTGATAGGTCTCTACCCAGCCTATACTAAGCAGTCTAGGATAGCCAGGTAGGTAACAAAGCAGGTTACAATAAACAGGCTGTGCAGCAGATATAGGATAACAGTAGCAGCAGCAATTCTAATGCAAGCATAAGAGAGAAGAGAATAGGCGATGTAGGCATGTTCAAAATGGGAGTGCTTGCCTGTTTGCTCTGTGGCAAGGGTAAGGTTGTCAGTGGTGTCGTCGGGGACGTAGTCGTATTCCGGAGCTGCGTCTGCCTCGGGAGCTACATCGATGTCGGGGTCTATCGAGAGAGAAGAGGGGGAAGAAACAGGTAAACATAATGCAAACAAATGCAACACAGTGCATGCTATGCTATGATGCAGTGCAGGGTTGCCTAAATACATGTCTAAGTCATTTTAGTATTTTTAGGGTAAATGTGGGATTTATTTATCAGTTCATATGCACTATTCATCTACCAGAATCGGGCTCGGAGTTACGAGTTCTCCTACGTAGGGGGTTCCGACATGAAAACAGACGACACGAACAGATTCGTCTCGTCGTACTGAGCAACTTTCATGTATTAAGTTTTTTGATCCGAGCTACGGTTTAAAACTTATGAATTTTCAAAGATTTAATCATTTCTGGAATTATTTAAAATATCAGAAAAAGAGATATTGCGTCAGCCTGACGTTACTATGACGTCAGCGAGTCAAACCCGCTGGTCCAGGTCAAACCTGACCTGAGGGACCCATCTGTCATAGACAGTGGGCTAGCTAACTGAGTTTAAACTAATCTAATTCAAAATTAGCTAACAGGGACCCACTGGTTAGTGTCTAACTAATCTATTAGATTAACTTAATTAATTATAAAAAGTAATTATGCGCGTGGGTCCCGCATGTCAGCTGCTGGGGCCGGTCCAGTCAGCAGTTGACTAAAGTCAACTGGGCCAGCTGGGCCCTGGGGCCACCAGGCAGTGACCTTGGGGGTGGCCCCGGTTGGCCACGTCAACGCGGGCGCCGGTGGCGATGCTCCGGCGACCAAAAATCACGGCGGCGCGTCATGGACATTGCCGGAAATCGGCTGTGGTGCAACATTTCGCGTGATTCCACTTGCGTTCGAAAGCTAGTGAGCTCGCGTGTCAAGCAGTGCCACCGGTCGGGCTCGGTAGTGGCCGGAATGTCACCGGGGACGAGCAAGGGCGGCGCAGGCATTCGGCCATCATCGGATCCGTGGCAACGGGGCTTGAGGGGGTGTGTGCGTGTGCGCGTTCGACTCCTGGAAGTACCAGGAACCCGATGCGAGGCTCTGGCACGCGCGTAAGTGACCCTAGCTACGACGGCGTCTACTCGCGGCGGCGGGAGCTCCGGGCTTCAATGGTAGCGGTGGCTAGAGGGCGAGAGGGACAGCGATAGCAGAGGGGAAGGTCGAGCAGCTCACCCTGGGAGCACACGTAGGCTCGGTGACCGATTAGTAGCAGCAGTGGAGCAGACCGTCGGCGGCGAGCTGCGGGGTCCCGAGGTGAACGCCGGCTCAATCTGGGCGTTGTGGAGCTCGGCGGCTCCTGCGGTTGGTGGAGAGGAAGGAGCAGCCAGCAGCGGTCCTCGTGGTCACGTCGGAGTGGCGAGGCGACGGTAGTGGCCGCATCTATGGCCGCGGCGCACTTGCTGTGGCGGTCGGCCGAGATGCGAGCAGAAAGGGGAGAGCAGGGGAGGAGAGGGAAATGGCAGGGGAGGAGTGGGCAGAGGTGACCAGGGGGAGGGCAAGCTTATCCCCTCGCCCCACTCACGCTCGTCGCGGTGGTGCACTGCGGCTGGTGGAATAGCGTCGTCCATGGAGACGACGACACGGAGGGGAGGTAGGTGGAGGAGTGGGCTGGGCCGGTTCGGCCTAGTTGCCAGGTAAGTTCCTTCTCCCTTTTTTCTTTTCAGTTTTTCCCCTTTTGTTATTATCAGAGAGGGGAAATGAATTAATGGGGCAACCAAATCCTTTCAGAAAAATGTGTGACTTGGTCCTAAATGTGCTTTCCAGTGTATGGCACTGCCACAATTATTTTGAAGGCCAAAAGGTGAAGGTTAGGCATTTTTGGAAAATGAAGGGAGCTAAAATATTTGTTGCTGGACCACTAAATAATATCTAGGGGCACTTTGGGAATTCAAAAAATATTGGTTTCGATTTTATAATGGCCTTGGAATTATTTGCAACATTTTGAACATTTTTATTTTGCTGTCTGAGGAAATAATTATTTGACTCGCATTTTCAAGTCTAAATTTGAAGTTGGATTTGGGACAAGTGGCATTTTGGACTTAGTGAAATATGATGACAAGGCACATTAATTAGCTTGATGACAGGGTTAGAGTCTGGGGATGTTACAAATCTCCTCCACTACAAGAAATCTCGTCCCGAGATTTAAGTGGGGAAGACAAAGGTAACTTCGGAAGAACTGAGTCTTATAGGGTTGATTATCAAGTGGACAATTCATGGAATGTGGCAGAAGTATCTCTCGAGTTGAAACTTAAGAAACATCGAGAGCAAAGTATGAAAATACGATAAGAAGTTTCAAGCGAAAGGACATTCGATCGATACCTGAACGTGGTGTGAACAGGGGTTCAGGGTATTGGGAGTAGATCATCTCTCGAGGGGTGTCTCGGGATAACAAACTATGACAAGACAATATGATGCTTCGGAATCAAGGATGTACAGAAGAGTCAGGTTCCGATCCTGTGGAACTGTGGAGGGTGTCGATCAAGAGTAGGGAGATCGGTGGCATCCTACCGGTCACGACAACAGGGTATGTTAGAGAATAGTCTGTCAGTTAAGTCGGTAAAAGCATCGGTACCAAGGGCGAGGGACGAAGAAAACCTTTTTCCTGCTCGTTTAAAACGAGGCGGACCAATAGGCAAAGTTCACATCCATCAGGGGCTACCAAAATGTCATCAACAACAGTAACAGGGTCTCACTGACAAGGTGGTCCATCGAAGTGTTTTATAAGCAGGGAATTATTTCTGCTTATATCACATAGATCACAAGAAAGGTTAAACAAAACAATGGAAAGGAAAATGTGTTTACTCACAAGAATTGGGAGTATGTCCTGTCCAAGGAAAAGCGGAGCATGATATACATGATGGGACAACAAGTTCAAAGTATTTAGGTAAAGGGGGCGAGGGAAGAATCATGATATTACTCATACGACGGTGTTTGGATAATTGATCGAGAAGCATTTGGCAATGTGCCTTCAATGTTCTTGTTGATACTCGGAGTACCACAATCATGCTTCGAGGTAGCAGTAACATGGTGTTTTAAATAAGGGTTGGATCTGAAGACTACAAGAGGTACGAAGGAACATTTCCAAGAATCTCACGGAACATAAAGTATAACCCAACACGACCAAGTCTATGTTGGCAGGAAGTTAAAGATGTTGTCGGTGATAACGCAGACCATCGAGGGATAAGGATGGTATTTCTAGCTATGAATTTGATTGATATCTTAGAACAAGTCAATAAATTGACGGTGATCACGACAAATTTTATTGAGAGGCGATTGCCATCGAACAGTGACGACATCTAGCAAGGAAATGACGAAGCAAAAGGTTATTGGAACCACGGACACGACAGAAGCTTGAAATCAAGCTTGTTGTTCGAGGTGAAATGATATGATGAGGAAGATCGACGCAAGCTTAGCTCAACGTCGGAAGTTGCTCCGGACATATGGACCAGGTAGCATAATTAAAAATCGATACGATAATGATATAGCCGATCAGGCTAGGAATGATGTGATGGGGTATTAACTTCCCAGTAACAAGTACTAGGGGTAATACCGGAAGGTAAGTCGGAGTAGAGGTTAGACGGGTGAAATGATCTGCCGAGGACAAGTATTTAACTTATCCGGGAAATGGAATCAAGGAGGAAATATGGTCGGAACCACATTTGCAAAAGATCAATTCATAGATACAAGTTGAACTTGTACCAAGGAAATAATTATTTTTGCGAGCAGCTTCCATGGTAAGTTCTACATCGGGTCCTTGGGCATGAACACAAAGGTTCAAGGTCGACTCCCACTTCTTCAATGAACAACTTCTCATTCACTGCTCTCTGTTAAGAATGCTTAGAGTTTGAAAGTTTAACTGGTGGAACAACAGAAGGTATGACACATGAAGCCTTGTGGGTTCTCACAGCTAGCGAAGGCATAGACTCAACCCATAGGGGCATCTTACGGATCTATACCCCACGCTTATAGAAGCAACAAACAACATTTCATAATAGAATATGGACGAAAAGAATTACATGACACCGCATTGCCGAAGGCAATTGTAACAGGGGAAGAATTCTCAAAGAGAGAAGATGAAGGACATTGTCGGATAATAATCCAACTAAAGATCAAGTAGACGTCATAGAGTCTGACATGAGTAGCGGTACTCAACTAGAAGAAGAAGGATGTGATAGCATATGATTATAGAAACATCGGAATAGTCCGACGGTTAAGTACAAAGGAGTTATGGTTCAGAAACGAGGGATCAGAAGCAAAAGCTCTGATCAAAGGACGTGTAGGTTGAATAGAACTAGATGGAAAATTTTAGCGTTCCGTCTTGCGGAGTTCTCCACCCATGGTTACGGAACATGTGCTGGTCGGTAGTCAGTCCCAAGTCAATAAGGAGAAGTAATGCACTACCTCTTTGTGCCATGCAAACTGGGCGGATATATAGTCGGCAAGAAGTAGAGAATGTTTCAATGTCAAAGGCAATGGCTACGGGGAAGGACCAGCTCATGTCCGGAATGGTGACTGAGCCGGAGGGACGAATTCTAGGAATCGGCGGATGATAGAAAGCATTCGCAGCAGATTGAATCAAGGGACTCAAATTGGCAAATGACGAGGAATGTCAACAAAGATTACTAAACATATGGAATTAACCATAATGAAAATAGGTAAGAAGAATCTCAAAAGCAGTAGGCTACAGTAGATTCTCGGAAGATCGGATAGCATTATGAAATATTTCAGGAGCTCAACAACCACTGGGGATGAATTGATCCCCGATAATGTGAGCAATTAACTGCACTGCGAAAGAATCTGCGCGGCAGTAGGCTCAAAGGATTCCCGGATTAATGAGGAGTATTTCGGGGTATCTCGTACATAGAGGAGTAACTGGGAATGAAGATACAAATGGCAAAGAAGTGTAGATATTCATAGTGAGTGTCGGTGGTAAGGATCTACGAAGCAGTGGTACAGGGTCTCGGTTAACGTCGAGGAGTATCTTCAGAATCTTCTGATGAAGCAGACGATCATCTGTAGTGAAGGTGCTCTCCAGGAGGAAGTGGTTACGAGATCCTAATGCCAGAGTTAGCAAAATCATTTGACCCAAAATAGAAGAGAGATCAGAGTTCCCAGAGTATAGATCAAGGAGTAAAAGATCCTAATACCACCCAGTTGGTGACGTGGGCCCGTAAGCCACACAACCAAGTTAGTAAAACAGTTTTGGACCACCAGACTCAACTTCGGCCAAGGAATTGGAAAGGGGGATTCCTACAGGCAGTTGGCTCTGATACCAACCTGTGATGACCCCGGCTTAATCGTGCACTAATCATACATGCAAATGCACACGATCAAGCCTAAGAACTCACTTGAAGATATCACAACACAACTCTAAAACATAAATAAAGTCATACTAGCTTTATATTACAAGCCAGGGCCTCGAGGGCTCGAATACAATAAACAGGCTATGCAGCAGATATAGGATAACAATAGCAGCAGCAATTCTAATGCAAGCATAAGAGAGAAGAGAATAGGCGATATAGGCATGTTCAAAATGGGGGTGCTTGCCTGTTTGCTCTGCGGCAAGGGCAAGGTCGTCAGTGGTGTCGTCGGGGACGTAGTCGTACTCTGGAGCTGCGTCTGCCTCGGGAGCTACATCGACGTTGGGGTCTACCGAGAGAGAAGAGGGGGAAGAAATAGGTAAACATAATGCAAACAAATGCAACACAGTGCATGCTATGCTATGATGCAGTGCAGGGTTGCCTAAATACATGTGTAAGTCATTTACTATTTTTAGAATTAACGTGGGATTTATTTACCGATTCATATGCACTATTCATCTACTGGAATCGGGCTCGGAGTTACGAGTTCTCCTACGTAGGGGGTTCCGACATGAAAACAGACGACACGATCAGATTCATCTCGTCATACTGAGCAACTTTCATGCATTAAGTTTTTCGATCCGAGCTACGGTTTAAAAGTTATGAATTTTCAAAGATTTAATCATTTCTGGAATTATCTAAATTATCAGAAAAAGAGATATTGCATCAGCCTGACGTCACTATGACGTCAGCGAGTCAAACCCGCTGGTCCAGGTCAAACCTGACCTAAGGGACCCATCTGTCATAGACAGTGGGCTAGCTAACTGAGTTTAAACTAATCTAATTCCTAATTAGCTAACAGGGGCCCACTGGTCAATGTCTAACTAATCTATTAGATTAACTTAATTAATTATAACCAGTAATTATGCGCATGGGTCCCGCATGTCAGCTGCTGGGGCCGGTCCAGTCAGTAGTTGACTAAAGTCAACTAGGCCAGCTGGGCCCTGGGGCCACCAGGCAGTGACCCTGGGGGTGGCCCCGGCCGGCCACATCAGCGTGGGCGCCGGCGGCGACGCTCCGGCGACCAATAATCATGGCGGAGCGGCTCGGACATCGCCGGAAATTGGCTATGGTGCATCATTTCGCGTGATTCCACTTGCGTTCGAAAGCTAGTGAGCTCGCGCGTCGAGCAGTGCCACCGGTCGGGCTCGGAAGTGGCCAGAATGTCACCGGGGACGAGCCGGGGCGGCGCCGGCGTTCGGCCATCATCGGATCCATGGCTACGGTGCTCGAGGGGGTGTGTGCGTGTGCGTGTTCGACTCCTGGAAGTAACAGGAACCCGACGCGAGGCTCAGGCACGCGCGTCAGTGACCCTAGCTACGACGGCGTCTACTCGCGGCGGCGGGAGCTCCGGGCTTCAATGGCAGCGGTGGCTAGAGGGCGAGAGGGACGGCGAGAGTAGAGGGGAAGGTCGAGCAGCTCACACTGGGAGCACACGTAGGCTCGGTGACCGATTAGTAGCAGCAAGGGAGCAGACCGTCACCGGCGAGCTGCGGGGTCCCGAGGTGAACGCCGGCTTGATCTGGGCGTTGTGGAGCTCGGCGGCTCCTGCGGTTGGAGGAGAGGAAGGAGCAGCCAGCAGCGGTCCTCGTGGTCACGTCGGAGTGGCGAGGAGACAGCAGTGGCCGCGTCTATGGCCGCGGCGCGCTTGCTGTGGCGGTCGGCCGAGATGTGAGCGGAAGGGTGAGAGCAGGGGAGGAGAGGGAAATGGCAGGGGAGGAGTGGGCAGAGGCGACCAGGGGGAAGGGCGAGCTTATCCCCTCGCCCACTCACGCTCATCGCGGTGGCGCGCTGCGGCCGGTGGAAGCACGTCGTCCATGGAGACGACGACACGGAGGGGAGGTACGTGGAGGAGTGTGCTAGGCCGGTTCGGCCTAGTTGCCAGGTAAGTTCCTTCTCCCTTTTTCTTTTCCGTTTTTCCCTTTCTGTTATTATCAAAGAGGGGAAATGAATTAATGGGGCAACCAAATCCTTTCAGAAAAATGTGTGACTTGGTCCTAAATGTGCTTTGCAGTGTATGGCACTGCCACAATTATTTTGAAGGCCAAAAGGTGAAGGTTAGGCATTTTTGGGAAATGAAGGGAGCTAAAATATTTGTTGCTGGACCACTAAATAATATCTAGGGGCACTTTGGGAATTCCAAAAATATTGGTTTCGATTTTATGATGGCCTTGGAATTATTTGTAACATTTTAAACATTTTTATTTTGCTGTCTGAGGAAATAATTATTTGACTGGCATTTTCATGTCTAAATTTGAAGTTGGATTTGGAACAAGTGGCATTTTGGACATAGTGAAATATGATGACAAGGCACATTAATTAGCTTGATGACAGGGTTAGAGTCTGGGGATGTTACAAACTAGTTCTATAATCTAGTACAAATATTTTTACACTAGAGTTGAACTAGCTCAATAAGCTAGTTAAAATAATTTCACACTAGAGTTGAACTAGCTCTATAGCCTAGTAGAAATACTTTTACACCAGAGTTGAACTAGCTCTATAGCCTAGTACAAATAATTTTACACTAGAATTGAACTAGCTCTATAAGCTAGTTCAAATAATTTTACACTAGAGTTGAACTAGCACTATAGCCTAGTACAAATAATTTTACACTAGAGTTGAACTCTAGCTCTATAGCCTATTACAAATAATTTACACTAGAGTTGAACAGCTCTATAAGCTAGTTCGGATAATTTTTACACTAGTGTAACTAACTCTATGGCATAGTATAATAATTTTACACAAGAGTTGCACTACTCTATAGCCTAGTTCAAATAATTTACACAAGAATTGAACTAGTATATATCTAGTACAATATTTTTTACACTATAGTTGAACTATCTCTATAAGGTAGTTAAAATATTTCACACTAGAGTTGAACTAGCTCTATAGCCTAATACAAAAAAAAATTTACACCAGAGTTGAACTAGCTCTATAAGCTAGTTCAAATAATTTTGCACTAGAGTTGAACTAGCTCTATAAGCTGTTCAATAATTTTACACTAGAGTTGAACTAGCTCTATACCCTAGTATAAATATTTATACTAAGTTTACTACCTTTATAAGCTAGTTCAAATAATTTACACTAGAGTTGAACTAGCTCTATAGGCTAGTTCAATTAATTTAACACAAGAATTGAACTAGTTTCTATATCTAGTACATATAATTTTACTCTGGAGTTTAACTAGCTCTATACAAGTATAAATAATTTTACACTTGAGTTGAACTAGCTCTATAGCCCATACGAATAATTTTCACAATAGTTGAACTAGCTCTATAAGCTAGTTCTATAATTTTACACTAGAGTTGAACTAGCTCTATAGCCTAGAACAAATAATTTAACACTAGAGTTGAACTAGCTCTATAAGCTAGTTCAAATAAATTTACACTAGAGATGAACTAGCTCTATAGCCTAGTACAAATAATTTTACACTAGAGTTGAACTAGCTCTATAGCTTAGTTCAAATAATTTTACACTAGAGTTGAACTAGCTCTATATCCTAATTCAAATAATTTCACACAAGAATTGAACTAGTTCTATAATCCAGTACAAATGTTTTTACAATAGAGTTGAACTAGCTCTATAAGCTAGTTAAAATAATTCCACACTAGAGTTGAACTGGCTCTATAGCCTAGTACAAATACTTTTACACCAGAGTTGAACTAGCTCTATAGCCTAGTACAAATAATTTTACACTATAGTTGAACTAGCTCTATGAGCTAGTTCAAATAATTTTACATTAGAGTTGAACTAGCTCTATAGCCTAGTACAAATAATTTTACGCTAGATTTGAACTAGCTCTATAGCCTAGTACAAATAATTTTACACTAGAGTTGAACATCTCTATAATCTAGTTCAAATAATTTTACACTGGAGTCAAACTTTCTTTGTAGCCTAATTCAAATAAGTTTACACAAGAGTTGAACTAGCACTATAATTAGGCTATAGAGCTAGTTCAAATAATTTTACACTAGAGTTGAACTAGCTCTATAGCCAAGAACAAGTAATTTTACACTTGAGTTGAACTAGCTCTATAGCCTGGTTCAAAATAATTTTACATAAGAGTTGAACTATTTCTATAATATAGTACATATATTTTACACTTGAGTTAAACTAGCTCTATCCCTATACAAATAATTTTACACTAGAGTAGAACTAGCTCTATAGCCTAGTTCAAATAATTTTACACAAGATTGAACTAGTTTTATAATCTAGTACTATAATTTTACACTAGTTTTGACTAGCTCTATACCCTAGTAACAATAATTTTACACTAAGTTGAACTAGCTCTATAGCCTAGTACAAATAATTTTACACTATAGTTGAACTACCTCTATAAACTAGTTCAAATAATTTTACACTAGAGTTGAACAGCACTATAACTTGTCAAATAATTTTACACTAGAGTTGAACTATCTCTATACCCTATTTCAAGTAGTTTACCAAGAGTTGAACTAGTTTTATAATCTAGTATATATAATTTTACACTAGAGTTGCACTAGCTCTATAGTCTAGTACAAATAATTTTACACTAGAGATGAACTAGCTCTATAAGCTAGTTCAAATAATTTTACACTATAGTTGAACTAGTCTATAAGCTTGTTCCAATAATTTTAACACTAGATTTGAACTAGCTCTATAGCCTAGTACAAATAATTTTACACTAGAGTTTAACTACCTTTATAAGCTAGTTCAAATAATTTACACTAGAGTTAACTAGCTCTATAGGCTAGTTCAAATAATTTTCCACAAGAATTAAACTAGTTCTATAATCTAGTACATATAATTTTACACTAGAGTTTAACTAGCTCTATACACTAGTACAAATAATTTTACACCTTGAGTTAAACTACTCTGTACCCAGTACAAATAATATTACCATAGTTGAACTACCTCTATAAGCTAGTTCAAATAATTTTCACTTGAGTTGAACTAGCTCTATAGCCTAGTACAATAATTTTAACACTAAGTTGAACTAGCTCTATAGCCTAGTTCAATAATTTTACACTAGAGTTGAACTAGCTCTATAGCCTAGTACAAATAATTTTACACTAAGTTAAACTAGCTCTATAGCCTAGTTCAATTATTTTTACACTAGAGTTGAATTATCTCTATAGCCTAATTCAAATAATTTTACACAAGAATTGAACTAGTTCTATAATCTAGTATAATATTTTTACACTAGAGTTGAACTAGCTCTATAAGGTATTAAATAATTTCAACTAGAGTTGAACTAGCTCTATAACTAGTACAAATAATTTTACACTAGAGTTGAACTAGCTCTATAAGCTAGTTCAATAATTTTACCTAGAGTTTGAACTGCTCTACAAGCTAGTTCAATAATTTTACACTAGAGTTGAACTAACTGTATAGCCTGTACAAATATTTTTACACTAGAGTTTACCTAGCTCTATAGCCTAGTACAATAATTTTACAGTAGAGTTGAACTAGATCTATAGGCTAGTTCAATAATTATACCCAAGAATTGAACTAGTTCTATAATCTAGTACTTAATTTTACACTAGAGTTTAACTAGCTCTATACTAGTACAAATAAGTTTACCACTTGAGTTGAACTAGCTCTATAGCCCAGTACAAAGAATTTTACACTATAGTTGAACTAGCTCTATAAGCTAGTTCAAATAATTTTACACTAGAGTTGAACTAGCTCTATAAAATAGTTCAAATAATTTTACCACTAGAGTTAACTAGCTCTATACCTAGTACAAATAATTTTACACTAGACTAACTAGCTCTATAGCCTAGTTGAAAAATTTTACACAGGAATTGAACTAGTTCTATAACTAGTACAAATATTTTAAACTAGACTTGAACTTTGCTCTATAAAGCTAGTTAAAACATTTCACCACTAAGTTGACCTAGCTCTATGCCTAGTACAAATAATTTTACACCAGAGTTGAACTTGATCTATAGCTAGTTCAAATATTTTTACACTAGATTTGAACTAGCTCTATGCCTAGTACAAATAATTTTACACTAGAGTTAAACTAGCTCTATAGCTAGTTCAATTAATTTTACACTAGAGTTGAATTATCTCTATACCTAATTCAATAATTTTACACAAGAATTGAACTAGTTCTATAATCTAGTATAAATATTTTTACACTAGAGTTGAACTAGCTCTATAAGGTGTATAAATAATTTCAGACTAGAGTTGAACTAGCTCTATACTAGTACAAATATTTTACACTAGAGTTAGCAGCTCTATAAGCTAGTTCAAATAATTTTACACTAGAGTTGAACTAGCTCTACAAGCTAGTTCAAAATATTTTTACACTAAGTTGAACTAACTGTATAGCCTTTACAAATAATTTTACACTAGAGTTAAACCTAGCTCTATAGCCTAGTACAAATAATTTTACAGTAGAGTTGAACTAGATCTCTATAGGCTAGTTCAAATAATTATACACAAGAATTGAACTAGTTCTAAATCTAGTACATATATTTTACACTGAGTTTAACTAGCTCTATACACTAGTACAATAAGTTTACACTTGAGTTGAACTAGCTCTATAGCCCAGTACAAAGAATTTTACACTATAGTTGAACTAGCTCTATAAGCTAGTTCAAATAATTTTAACCTAGAGTTGAACTGCTCTATAAATAGTTCAAATAATTTTACACTAGAGTTGAACTAGCTCTAAAGCCTAGTACAAATAATTTTACACTAGACTAGAACTAGCTCTATAGCCCTAGTTTGAAATATTTTTACACAGGAATTGAACTAGTTCTATAATCTAGTAAATATTTTTTAAAAGATACTGAACTTGCTCTATAGCTAGTTAAACAATTTCACCTAGAGTTGACCTAGCTCTATGGCCTAGTACAATAATTTTACACCAGAGTTGAACTTGATCTATAAGCTAGTTCAAATATTTACACAGAGTTGAACTAGCTCTATAAGTAGTTCAAATAATTTTACACAGAGTTGAACTAGCTCTATAAGCCTAGTTTAATTAATTTTACACTAGATTTGAACTAGCTCTATAGCCTAATTCAAATATTTTACACAAGAATTGAACTAGTTCATAATCTAGTACAAATATTTTTACACTAAAGTTGAACTAGCACTATAAGGTGGTAAAATAATTTCACACTAGAGTTGAACAAGCTCCTAACCTAGTACAAATAATTTTACACAGAGTTTGAGCTAGCTCTATAAGCTAGTTCAAATAATTTTACCCTAGAGTTGAACTGATCACGCTACTAGTTCAAATAATTTAACACAAGAATTGAACTAACTCTATAGCCCGTACAATAATTTTACACATAGAGTAACTACCTTATAGCTAGTTCAAATAATTTTACACAGAGGTGAACTAGCTCTATAGACAGTTCAAATAATTTTACATAAAATTGAACTAGTTCATAATCAAGTGCAAATATTTTTACACTAGAGTTGAACTAGCTCTATAAGCTGAGTTAAAATAATTTCACCATAGAGTTGAACTAGCTCTATAGCCTAGTACAAATACTTTTACACCGAGTTGAACTAGCTCTATAGCCTAGTACAAATAATTTTACACTAGAGTTGAACTAGCTCTATAAGCTAGTTCAAATAATTTTACACTAGAGTTGAACTAGCTCTTTAGCCTAGTACAAATAATTTTACACTAGAGTTGAACTAGCTTTATAGCCTGGTTCAAATAATTTTACACAAGAGTTGAACTAGTTCTATAATATAGTTTATATAATTTTACACTAGAGTTAACTAGCTCTATACCCTAGTACAAATAATTTTACACTAGAGTTGAACTAGCTCTATAGCCTATTACAAATAATTTTACACTAGAGTTGAACTAGCTCTATAAGCTAGTTCGAATAATTTTACACTAGAGTTGAACTAGCTCTATGGCCTAGTACAAATAATTTTACACTTGAGTTGAACTAGCTCTATGTGATGCCCCCGGCCCGACCGTGCACTAATCATACACGCAAATGCACACGATCAAGCCTAAGGACTCACGGGAAGATATCACAACACAACTCTAAAACATAAATAAAGTCATACAAGCTTTATATTACAAGCCAGGGGCCTCGAGGGCTCGAATACATAAGCTCGCTTACAAGCGTCAGCAGAAGCATCAGATATCTGAGTACAGATATAAAAGAAAACACAGATAGGCCCTTAGAAGGCAGGGAAAAAGAACACTATGATCGAAAGGCGCAGGCCTCCTGCCTGGGACCCTCCGATCCTACTCCTGGCCGTCGGCCAACTCATAGTAGTAACCACCCTCGGGGTGGTAGTAGTAGTCAGTCGTCGGCGGGGGTAGCTGTCTCAGCGGCTCCGTCATCTGGTCACGACAAACTGATATGGGGAGAAAAAGAGAGCAAAGCAACCGTGAGTACTCTGAAGTACTCAGCAAGCAAGTATCTACACTACATATGCAACAATATCAAAGGAAGGCTGTATATGTGGACTGGGCTGCATAAATGCCAGAATAGAGTGAAGGCCTAGTCCTATCGAAGACTAGCATCTTCAGCGGTCTTGCAACAATAGAAGAGAGTATATCAGCACAGGATAATATAGTAGTAATGTTATCACCTCACCCAGAGATCCTTTCTCGACTCCCTGCGAGAAAGCAATCCCAGAGCCATAAAGTCATCAACCTGTTAACGTCTCAAGGGTCCAGTTCTAGTTGTATCGATCAGGATACAACTCCGAGTGTCCTTTACCGTAGGACCGGCTATCGATATGAGTTTCCTTCCCTGCAAGGGTGCACCAACTTACCCATCACGCTTGCTTAACTCCGGCCGGACACAATTTCCTGGGTCATGCCCGGCCTCGGCCAAACGATACACCGCAACCCTACCTAGAGCTCAGCAGAGAGGTCCCCATCGGTCTACATCCTAAGCGCTCAGGGGTCTTGGGCCATCGCCCTGTGCACTCCGGGTCGGTGTGTGCAGGGTCGGGACGAGCACCACCTCAGTCCTGGATGGTACTGGCCCGGCCCGGACACGAGGCAGAACTGGACGTCTGACAGAGCTTTCGGCTGATGCTACGATGCAGAGTGCCCATAACTCCTCCCAGGTGATGGTTAGTGCTATCAGGCCAAAGGCCCTCTCGAATCAAATATCCAAATCGTTAGTGGACTAGGGGCTTGCGGAAAACGAGCAGAGACTCACGATCGATGTGACCCCATCGCCCCGTCTCGAGGACTTGCGGCAGGGGCCAAGAATGCCCGGCCACGCCTTGTATTCATCACTTGGGCACCATCCAGGTCAACCCGTCTCGCAAAAGACTGTCGGGAACTCAGGTCCACCTCTACTTGGCGGTACCGCCTGTCCCTTCAGTCCTGTAGTGAAAGTAACTTCCTCGGGTCCCTCTCGGGGCCGACCCGTCTCTAACAAGGTCCAAGGGTACAGTCACAGTAACTGTGTGTCCATAACATCAACGGAATCCGAGGTATCACCCTCGACGGATGCCCACTTGATGTAACCGTCAAGTTGAACTTAGGAGGAATCACCCTTGAGGTTCACACTTGAAGTGTTGCGCGACACGGTCGTATCGGAAGTGGAGAAGGAGGAATCAACCTCGATGACCACGACCAAATAGCTACTCTACAGAGCTAACATCAGGAGTACTGTACGAGGTATCACCCTCGGCACTCGATGGGGATGCTGCAATGTCGTGCAACCAAGGGGGTGATGTGCGGTGCCGGGGCATGGTCTTCGATCCCGTTGATCGGGTCTTCTGATAATCCAGCGGGGCAGTCGGGTTAAAGTGGGGGGGTCACTGATGGGTCTCTATCCAGCATATACTAAGCAATTTGAAATGGGCAGGTAAGATAACAATAAGCAGGTTACAAAAACAGGCTATGCATCAGAATAGGAGCAAACAGTAACAGTAGCAAAATCTAATGCAAGCAGGAGAAAATAGAATGGGCGATATAGGGATGATCAAAGTGGGGACTTGCCTGGTTGCTCTGGCAAGAAGGAGGGGTCGTCAACGGGCTGCTTGTCTGGAGCGTAGTGGTACTCGGCTGCAAGGGCGTCGGTCTCGGCATCTATCGAGAGAGAAGGAGGGGGGGGGGAAGACACATTAAATTCACGGCAACAATGCAAACAATAAGCATGACAGGTCTAAATGACAAGCAGGGGTGTTCTACTGCCTAACTAAATGATTTAGTTAATTTAGGAATTTATTCGGATTTATTTTATTAAAGTTGGGCACTATTCATTTACTGAAAATGGTCTAAAAGTTCCATGTTCAGGTAGCTAGATGCATCTGACAGATGAATGGACCACGTATTCGGATTCGTCCCGTCGTTTTGAGCTACTTTCATGTACAAAGTTTTACGATCTGAGCTACGGATTAAAAGATATGCTTTTCTAAAGATTTTAGCATTTTCTGAAATTAATTATTCATTTAAATTCGAATTATCCAGAATAGTGAAAGATGACGTCAGCATGACATCAATATGACGTCAGCAGGTCAACTCTGGCTGACCAGAGTCAAACCTGACAGATGGGACCCACATGTCATACACTGTGACTTTAATCAGAGGGGTTAACTTAATTAATTGGATTAATTAGAGGGTGGGCCCCAGTAGTCTGTGACTGATTAGTGTTTAAACTAATTATATAACTATTTAACAGATTTTCTATTTATTTTAAATTCGTTTAAACGACCAGGCCCCACATGTCAGTGAGACAGGGCGGCCACGTCAGCGTTGACCCAGGTCAACGGGGTCAAAGGGGCCCGCGGGGCCCCATAGTCAGTGGCACGGGGGGGTGGGACCCACCGGTGCCACGTCAGACCGGCCGCCGGAGAGCGCTCCGGCGAGCCCGAGCGCGGCGCCGAGCTCCGGCGAGCTCGGGATTTGCCCACAGGGCATCTCCGGGGGCGTGGCTAGGCTCTATCGAATGGGCGCAGCGAGCCGCATCGCGTGGTGGTGGTGGTTGGTCCCGGGGGTGGCCGGAACAGCGGCGGCATCGACCGCGGCGGGCGCCGGTGTGACGCCCCCGGTTCAATCGTACACTAATCATACACGCAAACGTGTACGATCAAGCCCAGGGACTCACGGGAAGATATCACAACACAACTCTAAACACAAATAAACGGAGGTCCACAATATTACAGACCAGGGATCCGAAGATCCGAATACATAAGTCAGTCATACAAATAATATCTGGGTACAGACATAGTTAGACAAGTTTTGCCTTAAGAAGGCTAGCACAAACAGCGACACTAGATCGAAAGGCGTTGGCCTCCTGCCTGGGAGCCTCCGATCCTACTCCTGGTCAGTTGGCTCGATCCAGTAGTACGTGCCCTCTGGACCCGCCTGGTAGTAGGCTCCGGTGGTGGCGTCTGGCTCCTGGACTTCATCGTCTGGTGTATCATCAAGGTGGGGTATATGGGGGAAAAGAGAAAATAAAGCAACCGTGAGTACTCATCCGAAGTACTCAGCAAGCAAGGATCTATACTACATATGCAACATTATCAATGGAGAAAAGGCTGTATATGTGGACTGGGCTGCAGAAATGCCAGAATAGAGAGAAAGGCCTAGTCCTATCGAAGACTAGCATCTTCAAACATCTTCTCAAAGCCATCATCTTGCAGCAGTAGAAGAGAGTAGAATAGCATTTTATTTAGCAAACATGTTGAAGTACAGCTCAAAGATCCTTCCTCGACTCCCAGCGAGAAAGTAATCCCGAAGCTTCAATTAAGTAACAAGTATCCAATTTAAGTAGTAGATCGGGGTACACAAACTGAGCGTCCTTTACCGTAGGACCGGCTATCGATAGAAGATTCATCCCTGCAGGGGTGCACTACTGTTACCCAACACGCTCGATCAACTCTGGCCGGACATACTTGCTGGGTAATGCCCGTCCTCGGAAGATCAACACGAAGCAGCGCTCTACCTAGGCTCAGCAGAGAGGTCAGCACGCCGGACTAACCTATGCACCCAGGGGTCTCGGGCCATCGCCCTGGGCAACCTGCGCGTTGCGTGGCTGGCCGGGGTGCAGGCGCGAAACTGAACTCGCCAGTGAAGTATCCAGCCCAATCCCGACGATCAGCCCGCACGGTGAATCGTGACGTCTGATAAGCTTTCGGAGAAACGTACATCGCAGAGGGCCCCATAACCATAATCCCGCGTGGTGGTAGTGCGTATAGGGCACGTCGACCTACTCAGATCACACACCCAAATCCGATCAGCTCATTTAGTAACAAGCGGAAACATTCAGAGTTTCTGAAGCTCCGCCACAGTACCACACTCGAGTGCCCTTCCGGCACACTCGACAACTTAGATCCCCAGCGGGTACCCACCAGGGTGGACCCGCCTGTGACAAAGGTCAAGTAACCGTGTGGTCATAATCATCAGGGTGAACGTATGAGGTATCTCCCTCGAGGTTCACACTGAGGGGTTGCACGACAGAGTCGTATCGGACATGGAGAAGGAGGAATCACCCTCGTTGACCACGACCGAACAGCTATGCTGCAGAGTATTCATCAGGAGTGCGTTACGAGGTATCACCCTCGGCACTCGATAGTTACTACGCAGAGTCGTACAACTTAGGGGGTGTGAAGTGAGGTGTCGGTCTCTGGTCGACGATCACGTTGATCGAGTCGTTGATGATCAAGCAGGGGCAACAAGGGTAAGGTGGTGGGGTCACTGATGGTTCACTACCAACCTATACTAATCAGTTTATCATAGGCAGGTAAGGTAGCAATGAACAAGTTACAACAGCAGGCTATGCATCAGAATAGGAGCATACATTAACAGTAGCGAAATCTAATGCAAGCAGGAGAATAGAATGGGCGATATCTGGAATGCTCAAGGGGGGGGCTTGCCTGGTTGCTCTGGCAAGAGGGGAAGGTCGTCAACGGGCTGCTCGTCGGTAGAGTAGTCGTATCTTGGTGCAGCGCCGTCGGTCTCGGCGTCTATCGAGAGAGAGAAGGAGGGGGAGAGAAACAATAAATTCACGGCAATAATGCAAACAATATGTATGACATGCCTAAATGATATGCCGGGGTGTTCTACTGCCTAACTAAATGATTTAGTTAATTTAGGAATTTATTCGGATTTATTTAATTAGGGTTGGACACTATTCATTTATCGAAATCGGTCTAATTGTTCAACGTTCTTATAGTTGCGGGCGTCTGACGGGAATACAGAGGGCGTATCCGGGTTCGTATCGTCGTTCTGAGCAAGTTTCATGTATAAAATATTTTCATCGGAGTTACGGTTTATTTAATATGATTTTCTAAAGTTTTTATTAATTTCTGAAATTTAATTAATTATTTAACTCAACATTATCCGAAACAGTGCTGATGATGACATCAGCATGACCTCATGCTGATGTCAGCGGTTAATTAAGTTAATTACTAATTACTGTTTAATTAACACTAATTAGTTAATTAGATTAACCTAATCAGGATTAATTAACTAATTAATTAACTAATTAATTAATTAATTATTTTAATTATTTCTTTTTATTTCTTTTTTTTTTGAAACGTTTTAGGGCGGGGCCCGTTGTCAGTGGCTAGGGGGTTCGGGGCCCAGCGGGCAGTGGCCCAAGGCCACAGGCGCGGGCGACGGGCGCGCGGTGCGCGCGGGCGCTGGGGCGCTGGGGCGCCCGAACTGGACGCGGCCAGTCGGGCCACGGCGAGGGGGGGGCTCGGGCGGTGGTCGCCGGAGCACACGGCCGCGCGGGCGAGTGCGGGCGGCGGCGAGCGGCGGCGCGGCGCGGAGCGGGCGAGTGCGGGGAGGGCGCGGCGTAGCGGCGCAGGGCGCCGAGCGGGGCGAGAGGGGTCGAGGCGCGAGGCGGGCTCCTCGGTGCGCTGGCGTGTGCGCGGCGCGCGGGCGTTGGGCGCGGCAGCGCGGGCGCGGGCGGGCCGAGGGCGGGCGAGCCGGGGCGGAGCGTGGCGAGCGGCACGACGAGGGGAGGGGAGAGGAGAGGCCGGGGGCCTCACCGGGGTTCGTAGGGAGCGGGGCAGCGGGCTCGAGCTTGAGGGGGACGGCGACGAAGGAGAAGCAGGCCAGCGTCGGTGTCGAGCGCGTCGAGGGCGCGGGGCCGAGCGAGCGTTTCGTGCTCGTGGCCCGGGCGTCGATGGCGAGGAGGGGCTCGGGGTGGCGGTCGGGAGACGACGGCGGTGAGGAGAGGCGGCGTCGGCGCGGGTCGGCGCGAGCGGCGAGGCGCGGTCGTCGACGCGGGGGGGACGAGCGGCGTCGTTCGGACGGATCGGGGATCCCGATCCAGTGACAGTGAGGGGGGGGAACGAGGCGAGTGGGGGGGGGTCGGCTAGGGTTCGGCCCCCGGGGGAGGATAGGCCCAGGGGGGGAATGGGCCGGCCAGCTGGCTTCGGCCCAGTTGGGCCGTGGGGGGGGTTGCTCTTTTTTTTTCTTCTTCTCTTGTTTCTATTTCTTTTTCCTTTTTCTTTTCTTTATTTATTCCCTTTACTCGGCTAGTAAATAGCTAGGCCCAAAAATGGTTTTGTAAAACTAGACCCTGTTCATAAATACCAGTGCATTATTCCCTAACACCTAAAATTAGTTTGGACAAAATATAATTCCATATTTATTTCAGATTTAATAAATGGTTATTAAATATTATCTTTATCCACTGTTTGAGGTTGTTCGAGTCACTTATCCAATTCCAATGATGTTGGTTTCAATTTTAGAATAGCCTCTGGAATATTTGTTATTTATCTGACATTTTAGTTTTTATGTTGGTCAACTTTTATATTTCACTTTCATTTAAATTTTGAATTTGACTTAGGAGTTGAAATGCAATGTGATGCTAATGATGATTATGCACTGTTGATCATGCTAACATGTCATTATCAAAAGTGATTACTGTTGCTAATCACCGGGGGTGTTACAACTCTCCTCATCTATTAAGAATTCTCGTCCCGAGAATTAAGAGGAAGAGTGAAAGAAAGAGGGGTATTCTTCACGAAGACGATCCTCGCGTTCCCAAGTGACCTCATCTTCAGAATGATTTGACCACTGAACCTTGAGGAATTTGATTGACTTTTGACGAGTCCGACGTTCAGCTTCATCAAGAACACGGATGGGATATTCTGGATAGGACAGATCTTCCCGTAATTCAAGCACTTCATGATCCACAGCTCTAATAGGATCCTTGAAGCAGCGGCGGAGTTGGGATACATGAAAGACGTCATGTACTTGAGAAAGATTTGGCGGCAACTACAATTGATATGCCACTTCTCCTCGACGGGCAAGAATACGGAACGGGCCAATGTAGCGTGGAGCTAACTTGCCTTTGATTCCGAACCGATGAGTGCCTTTCAATGGAGTGACACGAAGGTAAGCTTGTTCGCCAGGTTGATAGACCTTTTCCTGGTGCTTACGGTCATAGTTGCTCTTCTGACGAGACTGAGCAGATTTCAAATGTTCACGAACAATGCGGACTTGTTCTTCAGCTTGCCGAATAATGTCCGGTCCGACGAGTGAGCGTTCCCCAGTTTCTGACCAATTCAGAGGGGTTCGACACTTACGTCCGTATAGAACTTCAAACGGTGCCATCTTCAGACTAGCTTGATAGCTATTGTTGTAAGAGAATTCGGCATACGGGAGAGATTCCTCCCATTTCTTACCGAAGGAGATGACGCAAGCTCGAAGCATATCTTCGAGCACTTGATTAACTCGTTCAACTTGACCCTGTGACTGGGTGTGAAAAGCGGTGCTGAAAGACAGATGAGTTCCCATAGCTTCTTGGAAACTATTCCAGAATCTGGAGGTGAAGAGGCTGCGACGATCAGAACTGATCTCCAACGGAACACCATGGAGTGACACAATTCGGGAAACATACAAGTATGCTAACTGGCTAGCAGTGATTGTCTCTTTAACTGGCAGAAAGCGGGCAACCTTAGAGAATCGGTCAATGACGACAAATATAGCATCATTACCCTTCTGGGATTTGGGAAAACCAGTAATGAAATCCATTTGGACCTTGTCCCATTTCCATTCAGGAATTCTAAGGGGTTGCAGAGTTCCCGCGGGCCTTTGATGTTGAGCTTTAACGCGGCGGCAAACGTCACACTCAGAAACATAACGAGCAATGTCTCGCTTCATATTAGGCCACCAGTATCTCTGACAAATGTCACGGTACATCTTTGTGCTACCAGGATGAATTGACAGAGGAGTGTCATGAGCTTCCATCATAACATGTTCTCTCTCATCCTTGAACTTAGGTACGAAGAGACGGTGTTGGAAAAATAGGATCCCATCATTATCAAGATGGAACTCCGACGGTTTTCCTTTTTCAAGGTATCGCTTAATCCTTTCAACTTCAGAGTCATACCGTTGCATAGTTTTGATGTTGTGTTCTAAATCTGGTTCGACAACGAGGGTATTGAGATAACCCTGTGGAACAATATGGAGGTTCAATTTACGAAACTCTTCATAAAGAAGAGGTTGTGATTCCTGAACCATATGGTTGCTGCAATAAGCCTTGCGGCTCAAAGCATCGGCCATTACATTTGCCTTGCCAGGGGTGTATGAGATATTCATATCATAATCGGCAATTGTCTCGAGCCATCTTTGTTGACGAAGGTTCAGATCCGGTTGAGTATATAAATACTTCAAACTTTGATGATCCGTATATATCTCACAACGATTACCGAGAAGGTAATGACGCCATAGCTTCAGGGCATAAATAACCGCAGAAAGTTCGAGATCGTGCACTGGGTAATTTTCTTCGTGAGGATGCAATTGTCGGGAGGCATAAGCAATCACCTTGCGTTCTTGCATTAGGACACAGCCTAATCCTTGACGGGAGGCATCGCAGTATATCACGAAATCCTTTTGGGAATCCGGGGGTGCTAATACTGGGGCAGATGTCAATTTATCTTTTAGTGTCTGAAAGCTTTCTTGACATTTTTCTGTCCACTCAAATTTAACACCTTTGTGAAGCAGATATGTCAATGGTTTTGCAATCTTGGAAAAGTTCTCAACGAATCGACGGCAATAACTAGCAAGTCCGAGAAAACTTCTGACTTGCTTAACATTCTTCGGGGGAGTCGAGTCCAGAATAGCCTGAACTCGTTCGGGGTTAACAGCAATTCCATCCTTGGAAATCACATGTCCAAGGTAAGTTACTTCAGAAAGCCAAAATTCACATTTGGAATACTTGGCATACAACTGGTGTTCTCGGAGCCTTTCTAGTACCAAACGGAGGTGTTCAGCATGTTCTTCTTTATTCTTAGAATAAATCAGGATATCATCCAAATAAACCACGACGAATTTGTCGAGGTAATCCATGAATATATAATTCATCAGACGGGAGAAAGTTGCTGGAGCATTCGTTAGGCCAAATGACATGACGGTGTATTCATAGGAGCCATAACGAGTGACGAATGCAGTCTTGGGAATATCCTCTTCACGGACAGGGATCTGGTGATAACCCAACCTCTGGTCGAGTTTAGAGAACACCGATGATCGATCAACTTGCTGGATCCTACTCTCTGTGTGCACTCTGATGCAGAATCCGGTCATATCGAACGACAACTCGGAGTATAATTCAACTCGGAGAGAAAGGTTAAACAAAACAATGGAAAGGAAAATGATTATCAGACTAATCAGATCAATATCAGGGAAATCGCACAGATATCCAGCTCTCCGGGTGGACGAGAATTACGAGATCCTAAGTGTTGGCGTTAGTAAAATTTATTTAACCCGAGTAGAAGAGAGATCAGAGTCCTAGAGTATAGACGAGGAATAAAAGATCCTAATACCACCCAGTTGGCGACGTGGGCCCGTAAGCCACACAGCCAAGTTAGTAAATTAGTTTTTCGGTTTCTAGACTCAACTTCGGCCAAGGAATTGGAAGGGGGCTTCCTACAGGCAGTCGGATCTGATACCAACTTGTGACGCCCCCGGTTCAATCGTACACTAATCATACACGCAAACGTGTACGATCAAGCCCAGGGACTCACGGGAAGATATCACAACACAACTCTAAACACAAATAAACGGAGGTCCACAATATTACAGACCAGGGATCCGAAGATCCGAATACATAAGTCAGTCATACAAATAATATCTGGGTACAGACATAGTTAGACAAGTTTTGCCTTAAGAAGGCTAGCACAAACAGCGACACTAGATCGAAAGGCGTTGGCCTCCTGCCTGGGAGCCTCCGATCCTACTCCTGGTCAGCTGGCTCGATCCAGTAGTACGTGCCCTCTGGACCCGCCTGGTAGTAGGCTCCGGTGGTGGCGTCTGGCTCCTGGACTCCATCGTCTGGTGTATCATCAAGGTGGGGTATATGGGGGAAAAGAGAAAATAAAGCAACCGTGAGTACTCATCCGAAGTACTCAGCAAGCAAGGATCTATACTACATATGCAACATTATCAATGGAGAAAAGGCTGTATAAGTGGACTGGGCTGCAGAAATGCCAGAATAGAGAGAAAGGCCTAGTCCTATCGAAGACTAGCATCTTCAAACATCTTCTCAAAGCCATCATCTTGCAGCAGTAGAAGAGAGTAGAATAGCATTTTATTTAGCAAACATGTTGAAGTACAGCTCAAAGATCCTTCCTCGACTCCCAGCGAGAAAGTAATCCCGAAGCTTCAATTAAGTAACAAGTATCCAATTTAAGTAGTAGATCGGGGTACACAAACTGAGCGTCCTTTACCGTAGGACCGGCTATCGATAGAAGATTCATCCCTGCAGGGGTGCACTACTGTTACCCAACACGCTCGATCAACTCTGGCCGGACATACTTGCTGGGTAATGCCCGTCCTCGGAAGATCAACACGAAGCAGCGCTCTACCTAGGCTCAGCAGAGAGGTCAGCACGCCGGACTAACCTATGCACCCAGGGGTCTCGGGCCATCGCCCTGGGCACCCTGCGCGTTGCGTGGCTGGCCGGGGTGCAGGCGCGACACTGAACTCGCCAGTGAAGTATCCAGCCCAATCCCGACGATCAGCCCGCACGGTGAATCGTGACGTCTGATAAGCTTTCGGAGAAACGTAAATCGCAGAGGGCCCCATAACCATAATCCCGCGTGGTGGTAGTGTGTATAGGGCACGTCGACCCACTCAGATCACACACCCAAATCCGATCAGCTCATTTAGTAACAAGCGGAAACATTCAGAGTTTCTGAAGCTCCGCCACAGTACCACACTCGAGTGCCCTTCCGGCACACTCGACAACATAGATCCCCAGCGGGTACCCACCAGGGTGGACCCGCCTGTGACAAAGGTCAAGTAACCGTGTGGTCATAATCATCAGGGTGAACGTATGAGGTATCACCCTCGAGGTTCACACTGAGGGGTTGCACGACAGAGTCGTATCGGACATGGAGAAGGAGGAATCACCCTCGATGACCACGACCGAACAGCTATGCTGCAGAGTATTCATCAGGAGTGCGTTACGAGGTATCACCCTCGGCACTCGATAGTTACTACGCAGAGTCGTACAACTTAGGGGGTGTGAAGTGAGGTGTCGGTCTCTGGTCGACGATCACGTTGATCGAGTCGTCGATGATCAAGCAGGGGCAACAAGGGTAAGGTGGTGGGGTCACTGATGGTTCACTACCAACCTATACTAATCAGTTTACCATAGGCAGGTAAGGTAGCAATGAACAGGTTACAACAGCAGGCTATGCATCAGAATAGGAGCATACATTAACAGTAGCGAAATCTAATGCAAGCAGGAGAATAGAATGGGCGATATCTGGAATGCTCAAGGGGGGGGCTTGCCTGGTTGCTCTGGCAAGAGGGGAAGGTCGTCAACGGGCTGCTCGTCGGTAGAGTAGTCGTATCCTGGTGCAGCGCCGTCGGTCTCGGCATCTATCGAGAGAGAGAAGGAGGGGGAGAGAAACAATAAATTCACGGCAATAATGCAAACAATATGTATGACATGCCTAAATGATATGCCGGGGTGTTCTACTGCCTAACTAAATGATTTAGTTAATTTAGGAATTTATTCGGATTTATTTAATTAGGGTTGGACACTATTCATTTATCGAAATCGGTCTAATTGTTCAACGTTCTTATAGTTGCGGGCGTCTGACGGGAATACAGAGGGCGTATCCGGGTTCGTATCGTCGTTCTGAGCAAGTTTCATGTATAAAATATTTTCATCGGAGTTACGGTTTATTTAATATGATTTTCTAAAGTTTTTATTAATTTCTGAAATTTAATTAATTATTTAACTCAACATTATCCGAAACAGTGCTGATGATGACATCAGCATGACCTCATGCTGATGTCAGCGGTTAATTAAGTTAATTACTAATTACTGTTTAATTAACACTAATTAGTTAATTAGATTAACCTAATCAGAATTAATTAACTAATTAATTAATTAATTATTTTAATTATTTCTTTTTATTTCTTTTTTTTTGAAACGTTTTAGGGCGGGGCCCGTTGTCAGTGGCTAGGGGGTTCGGGGCCCAGCGGGCAGTGGCCCAAGGCCACAGGCGCGGGCGACGGGCGCGCGGTGCGCGCCGGCGCTGGGGCGCTGGGGCGCCCGAACTCGACGCGGCCAGTCGGGGCCAAGACGAGGGGGGGGGGGCTGGGCTGTGGTCGCGGAGACACACGCCCGAGGGCGAGAGGGGCGGCGGAGAGACGGGGGGAGAGGAGAAGCAGTAGCAAGGAGTGAGGGTAGAGGGAGAGGCCAAGTCAGCCGAACAGCGGAGAAGAGAAGAGAGCGAGAAGAGAGCGGGAGGAGGAGATAGGGGGGCAAATAGGTGGAGATGGCGTGTTGAGAGGAGGGCTCATGAGTTGCGGAGCTGTGCGCTGGGGCGGGACTGCGCGAGGAGGGCGGTGCAGGGCGAGAGCGGGCGAGCCGGGGCGGAGCGTGGCGAGCGGCACGACGAGGGGAGGGGAGAGGAGAGGCCGGGGGCCTCACCGGGGTTCGTAGGGAGCGGGGCCAGCGGGCTCGAGCTTGAGGGGGACGGCGACGAGGAGAAGCAGGCGCGTCGGTGTCGAGCGCGTCGCGGGGGGGGGAGAGAGCGAGTGGTGCGGTGGGGGCGGGGCGGTCGATGGAGAGGAGGGGATGGGGTGGAGGCTCGGAGACAGACGGCAAGATGAGGAGAGGAGGCGTCGGGGCGCGGGGTAGGCGGCGAGCGAGCGGCGAGGGCGGTCGTCGAGCGCGGGGGGGGGGGGGACGAGCGGCGTCGGGTCGGACGGATCGGGGGATCCGATCCAGATCCAGTGAGGGGGGGGGAAGAGGGGGGGGGGGAACGAGTGAACCGGGGGGAACAGGGAGGGGGAACGAGGCGAGTGGGGGGGGGGTCGGCTAGGGTTCGGCCCCAGGGGGAGGTATAGGCCCAGGGGGGGAATGGGCCGGCCAGCTGGGCTTCGGCCCAGTTGGGCCGTGGGGGCGGGGGGGTTGCTCTTTTTTTTTCTTCTTCTCTGTTTTCTATTTCTTTTCCTTTTTCTTTTCTTTATTTATTCCCTTTACTCTGCTAGTAAATAGCTAGGCCTCAAAATGATTTTTGTAAAACATGAGACCTAGTTCATAAATACCAGTGCATTATTCCCTAACACCTAAAATTAGTTTGGACAAAATATAATTCCATATTTATTTCAGATTTAATAAATGGTTATTAAATATTATCTTTATCCACTATTTGAGGTTGTTCGAGTCACTTATCCAATTCCAATGATGTTGGTTTCAATTTTAGAATAGCCTCTGAAATATTTGTTATTTATCTGACATTTTAGTTTTTATGTTGGTCAACTTTTATATTTCACTTTCATTTAAATTTTGAATTTGACTTAGGAGTTGAAATGCAATGTGATGCTAATGATGATTATGCACTGTTGATCATGCTAACATGTCAGTATCAAAAGTGATTACTGTTGCTAATCACCGGGGTGTTACAGCCGGCGTTCGGCCCCATTTGGAAACAAGGCGGGAGCGGGCTATGGGGTTAGTTGGGGGCCGAGATCGACGAAACGCGTGCTCTGGAGCACGCCAGTGGCTTGCGCGGGGGCCCGGGAGCACGTACGGCGCGCGGGCAGCGGCAACGGCGGTGGTCGGAGCACGGCAATGCGGCGAGCTACCCTACGGCTGTCAAGCTAGCGCGCAGAGAGGCAGGGGAGGAAGGAGGAGCTCACAGTGGGGCATAGCCGATCAAAGCGGGCTCGGGGAAGGCGTGGGGTGGCCGGAATCGACGACGACACGGGGCGGCGATCCGAGGAGGAAGACGATGGCGTCGGACAATGTGGAGTTGCTCCTGCTCGGGTGACTCGTCGGGCAGGAAGAGGAGGTCGCGGCGATCCTTCCTGGCGCGGAGGCGAGGCGAAACGGTGGCGGTGGCCACGAGCTTCAGCGGAGGCCGAGCATGGCGGCGCTGGGCGAAGCAGGAAGCGAGGGAGGAAGGGGGGAACTAGGGCTAGGGTTCGTCCGCGGGGTCGAGTAGCTGCCCTTGTAGGCGTCCGCGGTGCGGCAGCGCGCGTTGTCGACCAGGGAGCGAGGGGGGCCAGGGCGGCGAGCGCGGGCGCGGGCGACAGCGCGGCGAGGTGAACAGGGGAGGTAGGGGACGAAGCTAGATGGGCTGGGCTGCGGCTGTAGCGAGCAGGCCAAGTGCACAGTGTAACACCCCCAGTGGTTAACTACAGTAATCACCCTTTTGATTATGCCATGTCATCATGATCAACAGTGCTTAATCATCATTAGTATCATATCTCTTTTCAAATTCAAATTCGAATGGAAATTAAATTGAAAGTGGAAAATAAAAGTTGCTCAACATAGAAACTAAATTGTTCATTAAATGGCAAATATTCCAGAGAACATTCTAAAATTTTAACCAACGATTAATAAATTCATTAGGTGGCTCAAACATTATCAAAACAGATAGGATTAATGCATATTATTTATTATAAAATTGTGGGAACTCAAATTGTCTCCAAACTAATTTTTGGAGTTAGGGTATAATGCACTGCTAATTTTGGGCTAGGTCACTTGTTTAGTAAAAATCATTTTCGGACCTAATTATTTGCAAACCGGAAAAACAGAAAAAAAAAAAAAAAAAAAAAAAGGAAAAACAGAATCCCCCCCCCACTGGGCCTCGGCCCGGCAAGCCATCGGGCCGCCAGGCCGGCCCAGTCGCCCCCGTATAACCCCCCTGCCAGCCGCGGTCCGGTCCACCACCGAACCCTAGCGCTCATCCCCCCCCCCACGCGCGCGCTGGACCTGGATCGGCCCCGAGCCGATCCCCCTCGTCCTTCCCAGACCGCCATCACCGCATGGCACTGCCCAGCGCCTGACCCCAGCGCCCGACGCCGCCGCCTCCTCGCCCTCGTCGCCGGACCGCGCCGATCACCCCTACCCAACCAGCGCTTCCCCTAGTCGCCGCCCAGCCTCGACCCGGCCCTCGATGTGAGCCGCCCCCCTCTCTTTCCTTTCCCCCTCGCCGCGGTCACCGCCCGCGCTCGCCGTGCCTCGCCGCGTACCGCACCGCGCCCCGCCGCGCTCGCCCACGCGCCCGCCTCGCGCTCGCCACGCCCGTGGCCTCCTCCTGCCGCCTCGCCACCCCGCGCAGTCCCGCGCCCCGCCGCCCGTGCTCGCTCCGGCCGCCCTGCCGCGCCCCCTCCAGCCGCCGCCTTGTAACACCCCTAGTGTTAAGCTACAGTGATCTCCTACTAATGATTGCCACATCATCATGTTTTGCAACTATGAATGCCACTTGTCCCAAATTAGACTCAAATTCAAATTTAAATTGTAAGTCAAAATATTATTTCTTCAAACAGAGAAATAAAAATGTAGGTTGCATTGCAAATATTCATTAAGTAATTTTCATGCAGGAGTCAACATTAATTGAAATATTTAAATGAACTTAATTAGTTAAAACAGTGCAAAATATCAATATTTATGCCCCTTTTCATTAAATAAAAATTCAAATGAAATCATCTTGCCTCCAAACTTTTTGTAGCAGTGCAGATTATTGCCTAGTAATTGTTGAAACAAGTTTCACATGCAAAAAAAAAATCATTTGGATCAAAATTAAAATACAAAACTGAGGAGGAAAATTGTCACAGAAAAAGAAAAGGAAATAGACTAGATATTACTGTGCACTTAAGGCCCGACAAGCCACAGTGCAGCCTGGCCCGTTTACCGTGGCCTTTCCTCAACCTCTCGGCAGAGAGGAGGCCATGGCATGCGCACGCCGTCCACGCCGCAGATGGGCACGTGTCGACCATCCCGCGGCTCCATGGGTGGATAAGGACCCCCTCAACCCCTGACCAACCCTAGCACGCCTCTCTCCCCTCGCTCACATCCCTCCCTCTCTATCTCGCTCGTCCGAGCGCCGCCATGGCCGCCTCACCATAAATCATACGGCCAACGACTCCCTCTCGCCGTTCCGAGCTGACCAGGAAGATCACCGCTGACTACTTCGTCGTTTCCGAGCAACAAATCGAGCGGAGCCGCCTTGTATGCTCGTCATCGAGCTCGTCCTCACCGCGTACATTGCCGGCCGCCGTCGTCGATTGCCACCGCTCCGGTCCGTCCCTGATCTCCCCCGAGCACGCCTATGGCTCCGTGGTGAGCTCCTCCTCCGAATCGCCCTCACCCCGGTCTCGATCAGTCGCCGTAGTCGCCGTACGAGCCGGTGGCCGCCATCGCCGCAACTCAGCGTCCGCGTACGCGCTCCTGCTGCTCCTTGCATTGCTTCTGCTGCAGCCGCTGCTCTGCCCGATGCTTGCTGCGCTGTGCTGCTGCTACTCTACGTGTGCCGCTGCTGCCTTGGTCGCCCCCGCGTTGCCTACTGCCGCCGCTTCACCGGCCCGCGCTGCCGCTAGCCGCCGCTCCCGGCCGAGCCGCTGCGCCCATGCTGCGCGCCCAGCCCGCGCGCTGGCCGCGCCCCGAGCGTGTGAGCACGCCCGCCTCCTGGTGCTGCGCTGCTGCATGCTGCTGGGGCTGTTGGCTACAGCCGCCGGCGTCCATGCGTAGTGTGTGCGTGCGCGCCCGCGTCCCGGCCTACAGCTTGCGTCGTCGCTGCTATGCTGTTGCTGCCGCTACCTGCTGCTGTCGCCGCCTACTAGCGCCCACTGTCGCCCGTGCAAGCTAGCGCTCGCCGACGCTGTCCTGTGCTCGCCTCGGCTGTGGCCGTGGCCATGGCCGAGTGCATGTGCGTTCTGTATGTGTGTGTTGTGTGTGTTCGTGTGTGTGGCCGCCTCACCTGGGCCGGCCCCCTGTTGAGATTAGGAGCTAATCCCTGTTAGTACTAACCCCCCTAAATTAACTAATTTAACTGTTTTGGTCTAGATGCAGTCTATGTCATGTGGGCCTATCTTATTTTGTTTAAAAAAAGGCCTAATTAAAAGTCTGTTTCAATGTCAAGTAGGCCCCACTTACTGTTCATTGGTTGACTAGTCAATTCTTGATTGAGTCAACCCAGCCCCTGGCCCCACCGGTCATACACAGTGGCTAGGTGTTGTTGTGTACAAAAAGTATTCACTGTTTTTAATTCGAATTAGAAAGAATCTAGAAAACCTTTTAAACTTCAGAAAATCATATAAAATAATCCGTAACTCCGATGAAAATACTTTGTACATGAAACTTGCTCAGAACGACGAGACGAATTCGGATACGCAGTCCGTTCGTCCGCTACACGTCCCTAACTACCCGAACATGCAACCGTCCTCCTCCGGATCGTCTGTCTGATAATTACAAAGACCCGAGAAATATCGTCAGATATTCTCCCGCTCCGTCTGATACGTGTAGTACTACGTTAGGACACATCCGGCACTGCGTATTGTCATGTCATACATTGTGTAGCACTTGCTTGCCTAGTATTTACTGTTTCCTCCCCCTCTTCTCTCTCGATAGATCTCGACGCAGCTCCGGAGCCCGAAGTCACCATTGACGACCTTGCCCTTGCCGCCGAGCAACAAGGCAAGCCTCCCCCCCCCTTTGATCATCCCGATATCGCCCATTCTAATTTCTCATGCTTGCATTAGAATTGCTGCTGCTACTGCTTTACCTATTCTGATGCATAGCCTGTTTATTGTAACCTGCTGTTGATAATTACCTGCATATCCTAAACTGTCTAGTATAGGCTGGGTAGAGACCTATCAGTGACCCCACTTATCCCGACTGCCCCGCTGGATTATCCGAAGACCCGATCAACGGTATGGAAGACCAGGCCCCGGCACCGCACATCACCCCCCCCTTAGTTGTAACGACACTGCAGTGTTACTATCGAGTGCTGTAACACCCCCAGTGGTTAGCCACAGTAATTCCATTTTGATAATGCCAAGTCAGCATGATTAACAGTGCATGATCATCAGTAGCATCATATTGCATTTCAACTCCTAAGTCAAAATTCAGATTTAAACTAAAGGGGAAAATAAAAGTTGTCCAAACCTGAAAACTAAAATGTGCCTCATGTTGCAAATATTCCCATAGCATTTATAAAAATGATTACAACATTAGTTGAAATTGAAAAAGGACTCGAACAACTAGAAACAACAGCAACATAGCACTATTCAACCCATTTTCAATTAAATAAAATCCAAACCAAAAAGATATGGACCCCAAACCAATTTCTAGCAGTGACAAATAATGCACTGTAAATAATGGAGCAAGTCTCATATTTTACAAAAGTCCTTTGGAATAAAAATAAAAGGCAAAACAGAAAGGAAAAATAAAACAAAAGACAATAGGAAAATAAAACAGAAAAATAAAAGAAGCCCCTTCCCCCTTGGACCAACTGGGCCGTGGCCCAGCTGGACCACCAGGCCGGCCCACCTACCCCCACTTAACCCCCCAGCCAGAAAACCCTAGCCCACCGACGCCATTTCCCCCCTCCCGATCCACTCTCTCCCTCTCCCCTGGATCGAGGTCCAGGGAGAGGAGGCCGCCGCCGCCGCCACCTCGCTGCGCGTCGACGCCGTCGCCGGACCCCGCCACCACCTCGCCGTCCTCCTCGTTCCTCCCTTCACCGACGGCCTCCCCAGGCCGCGCCTCGCCCTTGCGCCCCTCGCCCGACGCCCGCCGACGCCCGTCGCCACCCTGACCTCGAGCCCGACGCCCCCTTCTCCAACGCCGTCGCTGTGCGCCACCTCACCGTCGCCCGAAGCCGTCCCCGACGTCGCCCCTCCACCTCGCCGGCCGTCCCCGACCGCCTCCCCGAGCCGCTTCATCGCGCCTCGCCGAACCCGCTCCCCTGCTCGCCGGTGAGGCCCGGCCTCCCCTTTCCCCCTTCCCCGGCGCTCGTCCCGGCCAGCGGCCGCTCACGCTAGCGCGCGCGCCCGTGCGCCAGCCTCTCCTCGCCGCGCACTGCAGCTGCTGCGCACGCACGCGCCGCATCGCCGCCGCGGCCCGCGTCGGCGCCGTCCCGCGTCCCTGTCCCCGGCCGACCCCGTCGCCGCGCCCCGCCCGCAACCGCGCGCGCTCGCCCGCACGCCCTCCTTCGGCCACCCCGCGCTGCCGCGCACCACCCCCCTCCCGCACGCGCTGCCGCGCGCCCCGCGCCGCGCACGCGCGCCGCGCCCGCACATCCGTGGCCTCATGCCACTGACGGGTGGGGCCCTGCACCCCCTGTGCCACTGGCCCGTGGGGCCGTACACCCCCTGGCGTAATGACGAACGGGGCCCACGCCCAAAAGTGGAAAAAATAAATAAATAATAATAAATAAAAAGAAAAATAATTAGTTAAATAAATAATTAATTAGTTAATTAACCCTGTTTAGATTAATCTAATTAGTTAATTAGTTTAATTAAATATTAGTTAACCCTAATTAACCTAACCAGTCTATGACATGTGGGACCCACGTGTCAGGACGCATGCTGATGTCATGCTGACGTCATGATGACGTCAGCATACACTGTTTTGGATAATGTTCTGGATAATTCGAATTATAATTAAATAAAATTCCAGAAATTGATAAAAGCTTTAGAAAATCATATCTTTTAAATCGTAACCCGGATCGAAATACTTTCTACATGAAAGTTGCTCAGAACGACGAGACGAATCCAAATACGCGGTCCGTTTGTCTGCCACACGTCTCTAACTATCCGAACATGCAACCATTCCTCTCCGGTCATCTGTCTGGCAAATGTCCGGAACCGGGAAAACATTCCCGGATGGATTCCTCCTTCCTCAGTGACGTGCACCCATATGTTAGGACACACCCGGCACTGCGTATTATCATGTCATACTTTGTGTTGCTCATGTTTGCTCTATATTTATACTGTTTCCTCCCCCTCTTCTCTCTCGATAGCCCCCGACCCCGACGTCGTCCCCGAGACCGACGCAGCTCCGGATCCCGAAGACACCATAGACGACCTTGCCCTTGCCGCCGAGCAACCAGGCAAGCCCCCCCTTGATCATCCCGATATCGCCCATTCTATATTCTCATGCTTGCATTAGAATTTGCTACTGTTACTGTTTGCTCCTATTCTGATGCATAGCCTGTTTATTGTAACCTGCCATTGATACCTTACCTGCTGTGACGCCCCCGGCCCGATCGTGCACTAATCATACACGCACATGCACACGATCAAGCCTAAGGACTCACGGGAAGATATCACAACACAACTCTACAACATAAATAAAGTCATACAAGCTTTATATTACAAGCCAGGGCCTCGAGGGCTCGAATACATAAGCTTGCGAACAAGCGTCAGCGGAAGCATCAGATATCTGAGTACAGATATGAAATAGAAACAGAAAGGCCTTTAGAACGGCGGGGCAAAATAAAACACTACGATCGAAAGGCGAAGGCCTCCTGCCTGGGACCCTCCGGTCCTACTCCTGGTCATCAGTTAACTCGTAGTAGTATCCATCCTCTGGGTAGTAGTAGTAGCGATCGTCGGCAGGGCAGCTGTCTCAGGGGCTCCGTCCTCTGGTCACGTCAAACTGATATGGGGAGAAAAGGAAAACAAAGCAACCGTGAGTACTCTGAAGTACTCAGCAAGCAAGGATCTACACTACATATGCAACATTATCAAGGGGAGGCTGTATATGTGGACTGGGCTGCAGAAATGCCAGAATAGAGAGAAGGCCTAGTCCTATCGAAGACTAGCATCTTCAGCGGTCTTGCAGCAGTAGAAGAGAGTAGAACAATGCCATATAATGTAGTAGTAATAATATCAACCTCACCCAGAGATCCTTTCTCGACTCCCTGCGAGAAAGCAATCCCAGAGCCATAAAGTCATCAAACCTCGTCCTGAGATCCCTTCTCGACTCCCTGCGAGAAGCAATCCCAGAGCCATATATACAGGTCTCATCACAGGTATCCAGTTCTAAATTGTATCAATCAGGATACAACTCCGAGTGTCCTTTACCGTAGGACCGGCTATCGATAGAAGTGTTCTTCCCTGCAGGGGTGCACCAACTTACCCAACACGCTCGATTAACTCCGGCCGGACACACTTTCCTGGGTCATGCCCGGCCTCGGCCAAACGACACATCGCAACCCTACCTATAGCTCAGCAGAGAGGTCCCCGTCGGTCTACATCCTAAGCGCTCAGAGGTCTTGGGCCATCGCCCTGTGCACTCCAAGTCGTTGCGCGCAGGGAGAAGCCTGGCACCAGGAGGGCGTCGGTCCGTCCGTGCCGCCATGCTGAACTGGACGTCTGACAGAGTTTTCGGCTGATGCATACGATGCAGAACGCCCATACTATGCCCACGTGATGGTTAGTGCTATCAGGCCAGAGGCCTGCTCGGATCAAATATCCAAATCGTTAGGACTAGGGCTTGCGGTAACGAGCAGAGACTCACGAAAGATGTGACCCCGTCGCCCCGTCTCGAGGACTTGCGGCAAGGGTTAAGAATGCCCGGCCGCGCCTCGTATTCACCACTCGGGCACCACACTGGCAACCCGCCTTCACATCACACGCGGGTACCCCTCAGGGTCGACCCGCCTTTCCAAGTAACATTGTAAAGTCCAAGTATCCGTGTGTCCATAACATCAGGGAATCCGAGGTATCACCCTCATTGAATTCCCACTCGATGTATCCGTCAAGGTGAACTAGGAGGAATCACCCTCACTGGGTCCACACTTGAGGTGTTGTACGACAGCGTCGTTATCGGAAGCGGTGAAGGAGGAATCACCCTCGATGACCACGACCGAATAGCTACTCTACAGAGTTAACATCAGAAGTGCTACAAGAGGTTTCACCCTCGACACTCGATAGTAACGCTGCAGTGTCGTTACAACTAAGGGGGGGGGTGATGTGCGGTGTCGGGGCCTGGTCTTCAATCCCATTGATCGGGTCTTCTGACGATCCAGCGCGGCAGTCGGGATAAGTGGGGTCACTGATAGGTCTCTACCCAGCCTAGACTAAACAGTTTAGGATATGTAGGTAATTATCAACAGCAGGTTACAATGAACAGGCTATGCATCAGAATAGGTAAAGCAGCAGCAGCAGTAATTCTAATGCAAGCATGAGAAATTAGAATGGGCGATATCGGTATGCTCAAGGGAGGGGCTTGCCTGGTTGCTCGGCGGCAAGGGCAAGGTTGTCAATGCTGTCTTCGGTCTCCGGAGCTGCGTCGGGATCTATCGAGAGAGAAGAGGGGGAGGAAACAGTATAAATATAGAGCAAACATGAGCATGACAAATACGATACACGGTGCTAGGGGTAGTCTAACGCAGCATCACACGTAACAGACGGAGCGGGAGAATATCTGACGATATTTCCCGGGTCTTTGGAATTATCGGACAGAGGATAAGAGGGGAACGGTTGCAAGTTCGGATAGTTAGGGACGCGTGACGGGCGAACGGACCGCGTTTTCAGATTCGTCTCGTCGTTCTGAGCAACTTTCATGTACAAAGTATTTTCATCTGAGCTACGGATTATTTTATATGATTTTCTAAAGTTTTTATTAATTTCTGGAATTTAATTAATTATTTAAATTAACATTATCCGAAACAGTGTCTTGCTGACGTCAGCATGACGTCAGGACCAGTGGGTCCCACCTGTCATACTCACATTAGGCTAATTAGTGATTAACTAATTAATTAACATTTAATTAAACTAATTAATTAAATTAGACTAATCTAAACAGGGTTAATTAACTTAATTAATTAACTAATTAATTAATTAATTATTTTTATTAATTATAATTTTTAATTTTTCAAAAAAAAACGTTTCGGGGTGGGGCCCTGGGGTCAGTGGCCCAGGGGCGGACATGTCCGCGGCGCTGCTGCGTGGGGCTGGACAAGTCCGGGCCACCACGGGCACGGGCGCACGGGCGCTCGCCTAGGGGGGCGCGGCGCGGGCGACGGCGCGGTGGCCGGAGCGGGTGGAGGCGCGGGAAGGCGCCGGCGAACGACGAGCAGCTGCAGCGCGGGTGAGGGGGGGTGAGGTCGTGGCGGACGAGGGGAAGCGCGGCGTGGCGCGGATGTGCGGCAAGGCACATGGGGGATGGACGGGCGAGCGCGCGCAGCGAGCAGCAGCAGCACGGGTCTGCGCGCGGCTGGATGTGGCAGAGCAGAGGCAACGCGGCGCCAGGACGGGGTTCGGCGAGTGGCGGTGCAGCTGCGGGGAGCGGGGCGCGTTCGAGCTGCAGAGGAGAGGAGTGAAGGAGAGGGGCTCACGGCCGCGTAGAGGAACGGGGGGGGCGGCGAGGCTTGATGGCGTCCGGTGAGGAGGGAGGCGAGGAAGCGACGGCGGCGAGGTCCTCGGGCGGCGGCGAGGTCCTCGGGCGGCGGCGTGGTGTCGAGGGCGTCGGGGTGGCTCCGGGCGACGCGAGTCGTCCGGGTCACGCGTCGGGGAGGAGACGAGGAGGCGCGACGGGTGAGGCGAGGAGAAGGCGGCGACGGAGCGGGGCGGCGCCGGCGTCAGGGCCGCGGGGCCGGGGCGGGCGCGGCCGAAGCGCGCGGTCGCGCGTGGGCGAGCGGGCGGCGGGGCGCGGCCGGAGCACGCGCGGGCCGGGCGGCTGCCGGAGGCGGGGAGGCGAAGGAAGAGAGGGGAGGAGGTGGCCGGAGGAGGCGGCGCCGGCGGCGGGGTCCGGGCGGCGCGGGGTTCGATCCCGATCCAGAATTTCTGGATCGGTGGGGGAGAGGAGGAGGGGGGGGGGATAGGGTTTCGGGGGGGGTGGGGGGCTATGTAGGGCGCGGCTGGGCCGGCCTGGCGGCCGGTGGCTTGCTGGGCCGAGGCCCAGTCGGGGGGGGGGGGGGGGTTCTCCTTTTTTTTTCTTAGTCCTTTTTCTGTTTTGTCTTTTATTTTTAGTCCAAAAGACTTTTGTAAAGTATGAGACTTGCTCCATTATTTACAGTGCATTATCTGTCACTGCTAGAAATTGGTTTGGGGTCCATATCTTTTTGTTTGGATTTTATTTAAATTGAAAAAGGATTAAATAGTGCTATGTTGCTGCTGTTTCTAGTTGTTCGAGTCCTTTTACAATTTCAACTAATGTTGCAATCATTTTTACAAATGCTATGGGAATATTTGCAACATGAGGCACATTTTGGTTTTCCAGTTTGAACAACTTTTATTTCCCACTTTAGTTTAAATCTGAATTTTGACTTAGGAGTTGAAATGCAATATGATGCTACTGATGATCATGCACTGTTAATCATGCTGACTTGGAATTGTCAAAAGGGTGATTACTGTAGTTAACCACTGGGGGTGTTACACCTGCTTATCCTAAACTGTTTAGTCTAGGCTGGGTAGAGACCTATCAGTGACCCCACTTATCCCGACTGCCGCGCTGGATCGTCAGAAGACCCGATCAACGGGATTGAAGACCAGACCCCGACACCGCACATCACCCCCTTTAGTTGTAACGACACTGCAGCGTTACTATCAAGTGTCGAGGGTGATACCTCGTCAGCACTCCTGATGTTAACTCTGTAGAGCAGCTATTTGGTCGTGGTCATCGAGGGTGATTCCTCCTTCTCCACTTCCGATAAGACCCTGTCGTACAACACATCAAGTGTGAACTCATCGAGGGTGATTCCTCCTAAGTTCGACTTGACGGTTACATCGAGTGGGCATCCGTCGAGGGTGATACCTCAGATTTCCTTGATGTTATGGACACACGGTTACTGTGACTTTACTGCTGAACCTTGATAGAGACAGGTCGGCCCCGAAGGGGGACCCGAGGAAGCTACTTTTACTACAGGACTGAAGGGACAGGCGGTACCACCCAGTAGAGGTGGACCTGAGTTCCCGACAGTCTTTTACGAGACGGGTTGACCTGGATGGTGCCCGAGTGTTGAATACGAGGCGTGGCCGGGCATTCATGGCCCTTGCCGCAAGTCCTCGAGACGGGGCGACGGGGTCACATCTTTCGTGAGTCTCTGCTCGTTTCCGCAAGCCCCTAGACCATTTACGATTTGGATATTTGATCCGAGCAGGCCTCTGGTCTGATAGCACTAACCATCACATGGGCATAGTATGGGCGTTCTGCATCGTATGCATCAGCCGAAAGCTCTGTCAGACGTCCAGTTCAGCAGTGCGGCATGGAGTGATTGGCGCCATTGCGGTGGTGCTTGGATCTGGGCCATGTGCGCAACGACCCGGAGGGCGAGGGGCGATGGCCAAGACCCCCTTGCGCTTAGGATGTAGACCGGCGGGGACCTCTCTGCTGAGCTGTAGGTAGGGTTGCGATGTGGTGTTTGGCCGAGGCCGGGCATGACCCAGGAAAGTGTGTCCGGCCGGAGTTAAGCGAGCGTGATGGGTAAGTTGGTGCACCCCTGCAGGGAAGAACACTTCTATCGATAGCCGGTCCTACGGTAAAGGACACTCGGAGTTGTATCCCGATCGATACAACTAGAACTGGATACCTGTGACGAGACCTGGATACTGTATGGCTCTGGGATTGCTTCTCGCAGGGAGTCGAGAAGGGATCTCAGGACGAGGTTTGATGACTTTATGGCTCTGGGATTGCTTTCTCGCAGGGAGTCGAGAAAGGATCTCTGGGTGAGGTTGATAGTATTACTGCTACATTATATTGTATTGTTCTACTCTCTTCTATGGCTGCAAGACCGCTGAAGATGCTAGTCTTCGATAGGACTAGGCCTTCTCTCTATTCTGGCATTTCTGCAGCCCAGTCCACATATACAGCCTCCCCTTGAAAATGTTGCATAAGTAGTATAGATCCTTGCTTGCTGAGTACTTCAGAGTACTCACGGTTGCTTTTCTTTCCTTTTCCCCCATATCAGTTCGTCGTGACCAGATGACGGAGTCGCTGAGACAGCTACCCCCGCCGACGATCGCAACTACTACCCCGAGGATGGATACTACTACGAGTTGACTGACGACCAGGAGTAGGATCGGAGGGTCCCAGGCAGGAGGCCTTCGCCTTTCGATCGTAGTGTTTTATTTTGCCCCGCCTTTCTAAAGGCCTTTCTATTTCTATTTCATATCTGTACTCAGATATCTGATGCTTCCGCTGACGCTTGTTCGCAAGCTTATGTATTCGAGCCCTCGAGGCCCCTGGCTTGTAATATAAAGCTTGTATGACTTTATTTATGTTTTAGAGTTGTGTTGTGATATCTTCCCGTGAGTCCTTAGGCTTGATCGTGTGCATTTGCGTGTATGATTAGCGCGCGATCGGGCCGGGGGCGTCACAAGTTGGTATCAGAGCCGACTACCTGTAGGAATCCCCTTTCCAACTCCTTGGCCGAAGTTGAATCTAGTAACCGAAAACTGATTTACTAACTTGGCTGTGTGGCTTACGGGCCCACGTCGCCAATTGGGTGGTATTAGTATCTTTTATTCCTCATCTTTACTCTGGGACTCTGACCTCTCTTCCTTTCGGGTTAACTAAAGTTCACTAACGCCGACACTTAGGATCTCGTAATTCTCGTCCACCCGGAGAGCTGGATATATGTGCGATTTCCCTGACATTGATCTGATTAGTCTGATAATCATTTTCCTTTCCATTGTTTTGTTTAACCTTTCTCTCCGAGATCGGTTATACTTCTCCTTGTCTTTTGACAATCATGAGTTTCCTCTGTTTCAGATGGATCGTTTGTTTCCACCACACCCTGCGACATAGCTACCAGCTGTTCGAGCAGGGATACATCCAGAGTACATTCTTTATCCACTGGGGCAGATGTCAATTCGTTACAATACCCCAGTACTATCTCCTCCAGATACCCGCAAAGACTTTGTGATCTATTGTGACGCATCCCGTGAAGGATTAGGCTGTGTCCTAATGCAAGAGCGTAAAGTGATTGCTTATGGCTCTCGTCAGTTGCGCCCACATGAAGAGAATTATCCGGTACATGATATAGAACTAGCTGCTGTCATCTATGCACTACAGTTATGGCGACATTACCTCCTCGGTAATCGTTGCGAGATATACACGGATCATAAAAGCCTGAAGTACTTGTTCACTCAACCATCTCTAAACCTCCGTCAGCAAAGATGGATGGAGGCCATTGCGGACTATGATTTGGGTATTTCCTATACCCCTGGCAAGGCTAATGTGATGGCTGATGCCTTAAGCCGCAAGTCCTATTGCGACAACCTCATGGTTAGGCGAGCTCAACCTCGTCTTTTTGAAGAACTGTGCAAGCTGAATCTGCGTATTGTTCCACCGGGTTCTCTTAATAACCTTGTGATACAACCCGATCTTGAGAAAGCTGTTAAGAATGCGCAAGCTAAAGATGCTGAAGTTGATCTGATGAAGGAAAGTCTTCACCTTGAAAACTACAGGGATTTCTCGCTGTCTGAAGATGGAACCTTGTATTTCAGAGACCGCATTGTAGTACCTCGCTTCGAGCTTATGACTGACAAAGTCATGAAGGAGGCACATGATACCCCGTTGTCTATTCATCCGGGTAGCACCCAAAATGTATCGTGATCTCCGTCAAAGGTACTGGTGGTCCAGAATGAAGCAGGACATTGCTCGTTATGTTGCTGAATGTGATGTGTGTCGTCGCGTTAAAGCAGAACATCAGAAACCAGCTGGAATTCTGCAACCGTTGCCTATTCCTCTATGGAAATGGGATAAGGTTCAGATGGATTTCATTACAGGACTTCCCAGGTCACAGAAGGGTCACGATGCTATTCTTGTCGTCGTCGACCAACTCTCCAAAGTTGCACACTTTCTGCCTGTCAAGGAGACGATCACTGCTAGTCAGTTAGCAGAGTTATATATCTCCAGAATTGTTTCACTCCACGGTATTCCGAAGGAGATCAGTTCGGACTGTGGCGGTCTTTTCACTTCCAAATTCTGGGAAAGTTTCCAAACAGCTATGGGAACTCATATTACTTGGAGTTAAGCTTATCACCCTCAGTCCCAAGGCCAAGTTGAGCGAGTCAACCAAGTGCCTGAAGACATGCTTCGAGCTTGTGTTATTTCTTTCGGCAAGAAGTGGGAAGAATCTCTCCCATATGCCGAGTTCTCTTATAACAACAGCTATCAAGCTAGTCTGAAGATGGCACCGTTTGAAGTTCTATAGGGACGTAAGTGTCGAACCCCTCTGAATTGGCCAGAAACTGGGGAACGACCTCTTGTTGGGCCGGATATTATTCAACACGCCGAAGAACAAGTCCGTATTGCCCGAGAAAATCTTAAGGCGGCTCAGGACCGCCAGAAGAGCAACTATGATCGCAAACGATGGGGTTTGACTTATCAACCTGGTGATCGAGCTTATCTACGGGTCACTCCTATGAAGGGCACTCACCGTTTTGGAATCATGGGCAAGCTAGCTCCGCGCTACATTGGTCCTTTCCGCATTATTGCTAGACGTGGTCAAGTGGCGTATAAATTGGAGTTGCCGCCGCAATTCTCTCATATCCACGACGTCTTCCATGTGTCGCAACTCCGTAAATGCTTCAAGGAATCTCCACACCGAGCAGTGGATCATGAGATGCTTGAATTGCAAGATGATCTTTCTTATAAGGAGCATCCGATCCGCATTCTCGATGAAGCTGAACGTCGGACCCGTCAAAAGGTTACCAAGTTCCTCAAAGTGCAGTGGTCAAATCATACTGAAGATGAAGCCACTTGGGAACGCGAGGATCATCTTCGCAATGAATACCCCGAACTTTTTCCTTCTACTTCTTAATTCTCGGGACGAGAATTCTTGTTAGTAGAGGAGATTTGTAACACCCCCAGTGGTTAGCCACAGTAATTCCATTTTGATAATGCCAAGTCAGCATGATTAACAGTGCATGATCATCAGTAGCATCATATTGCATTTCAACTCCTAAGTCAAAATTCAGATTTAAACTAAAGGGGAAAATAAAAGTTCTCCAAACCTGAAAACTAAAATGTGCCTCATGTTGCAAATATTCCCATAGCATTTATAAAAATGATTGCAACATTAGTTGAAATTGAAAAAGGACTCGAACAACTAGAAACAGCAGCAACATAGCACTATTCAACCCATTTTCAATTAAATAAAATCCAAACCAAAAAGATATGGACCCCAAACCAATTTCTAGCAGTGACAAATAATGCACTGTAAATAATGGAGCAAGTCTCATATTTTACAAAAGTCCTTTGGAATAAAAATAAAAGGCAAAACAGAAAGGAAAAATAAAACAAAAGACAATAGGAAAATAAAACAGAAAAATAAAAGAAGCCCCTTCCCCCTTGGACCAACTGGGCCGTGGCCCAGCTGGACCACCAGGCCGGCCCACCTACCCCCACTTAACCCCCCAGCCAGAAAACCCTAGCCCACCGATGCCATTTCCCCCCTCCCGATCCACTCTCTCCCTCTCCCCTGGATCGAGATCCAGGGAGAGGAGGCCGCCGCCGCCGCCACCTCGCCACGCGTCGACGCCGTCGCCGGACCCCGCCACCACCTCGCCGTCCTCCTCGTTCCTCCCTTCACCGACGGCCTCCCCAGGCCGCGCCTCACCCTTGCGCCCCTCGCCCGATGCCCGCCGACGCCCGTCGCCACCCTGACCTCGAGCCCGACGCCCCCTTCTCCAACGCCGTCGCTGTGCGCCACCTCACCGTCGCCCGAAGCCGTCCCCGACGTCGCCCCTCCACCTCGCCGGCCGTCCCCGACCGCCTCCCCGAGCCGCTTCATCGCGCCTCGCCGAACCCGCTCCCCTACTCGCCGGTGAGGCCCGGCCTCCCCTTTCCCCCTTCCCCGTCGCTCGTCCCGGCCAGCGGCCGCTCACGCTAGCGCGCGCGCCCGTGCGCCAGCCTCTCCTCGCCGCGCACTGCAGCTGCTACGCACGCACGCGCCGCATCGCCGCCGCGGCCCGCGTCGGCGCCGTCCCGCGTCCCTGTCCCCGGCCGACCCCGTCGCCGTGCCCCGCCCGCAACCGCGCGCGCTCGCTCGCACGCCCTCCTGCGGCCACCCCGCGCTGCCGCGCACCACCCCCCTCCCGCACGCGCTGCCGCGCGCCCCGCGCCGCGCACGCGCGCCGCGCCCGCACGTCCGTGGCCTCATGCCACTGACGGGTGGGGCCCTGCCACCCCCTGTGCCACTGGCCCGTGGGGCCGTACACCCCCTGGCCTAATGACGAACGGGGCCCATGCCCAAAAGTGGAAAAATAAATAAATAAAAATAAATAAAAAGAAAAATAAATAGTTAAATAAATAATTAATTAGTTAATTAACCCTGTTTAGATTAATCTAATTAGTTAATTAGTTTAATTAAATATTAGTTAACCCTAATTAACCTAACCAGTCTATGACATGTGGGACCCACGTGTCAGGACGCATGCTGATGTCATGCTGACGTCATGATGACGTCAGCATACACTGTTTTGGATAATGTTCTGGATAATTCGAATTATAATTAAATAAAATTCCAGAAATTGATAAAATCTTTAGAAAATCATATCTTTTAAACCGTAACCCGGATCGAAATACTTTCTACATGAAAGTTGCTCAGAACGACGAGACGAATCCAAATACGCGCTCTGTTTGTTTGCCACACGTCTCTAACTATCCGAACATGCAACCGTTCCTCTCCGGTCATCTGTCTGACAAATGTCCGGAACCGGGAAAACATTCCCGGATGGATTCCTCCTTCCTCAGTGACGTGCACCCATATGTTAGGACACACCCGGCACTGCGTATTATCATGTCATACTTTGTGTTGCTCATGTTTGCTCTATATTTATACTGTTTCCTCCCCCTCTTCTCTCTCGATAGCCCCCGACCCCGACGTCGTCCCCGAGACCGACGCAGCTCCGGATCCCGAAGACACCATAGACGACCTTGCCCTTGCCGCCGAGCAACCAGGCAAGCCCCCCCTTGATCATCCCGATATCTCCCATTCTATATTCTCATGCTTGCATTAGAATTTGCTACTGTTACTGTTTGCTCCTATTCTGATGCATAGCCTGTTTATTGTAACCTGCCATTGATACCTTACCTGCTTATCCTAAACTGTTTAGTCTAGGCTGGGTAGAGACCTATCAGTGACCCCACTTATCCCGACTGCCGCGCTGGATCGTCAGAAGACCCGATCAACGGGATTGAAGACCAGACCCCGACACCGCACATCACCCCCTTTAGTTGTAACGACACTGCAGCGTTACTATCGAGTGTCGAGGGTGATACCTCGTCAGCACTCCTGATGTTAACTCTGTAGAGCAGCTATTTGGTAGTGGTCATCGAGGGTGATTCCTCCTTCTCCACTTCCGATACGACCCTGTCGTACAACACATCAAGTGTGAACTCATCGAGGGTGATTCCTCCTAAGTTCGACTTGACGGTTACATCGAGTGGGCATCCGTCGAGGGTGATACCTCAGATTTCCTTGATGTTATGGACACACGGTTACTGTGACTTTACTGCTGAACCTTGATAGAGACGGGTCGGCCCCGAAGGGGGACCCGAGGAAGCTACTTTTACTACAGGACTGAAGGGACAGGCGGTACCACCCAGTAGAGGTGGACCTGAGTTCCCGACAGTCTTTTACGAGACGGGTTGACCTGGATGGTGCCCGAGTGTTGAATACGAGGCGTGGCCGGGCATTCATGGCCCTTGCCGCAAGTCCTCGAGACGGGGCGACGGGGTCACATCTTTCGTGAGTCTCTGCTCGTTTCCGCAAGCCCCTAGACCATTTACGATTTGGATATTTGATCCGAGCAGGCCTCTGGTCTGATAGCACTAACCATCACGTGGGCATAGTATGGGCGTTCTGCATCGTATGCATCAGCCGAAAGCTCTGTCAGACGTCCAGTTCAGCAGTGCGGCATGGAGTGATTGGCGCCATTGCGGTGGTGCTTGGATCTGGGCCATGTGCGCAATGACCCGGAGGGCGAGGGGCGATGGCCAAGACCCCCTTGCGCTTAGGATGTAGACCGGCGGGGACCTCTCTGCTGAGCTGTAGGTAGGGTAGCGATGTGTTGTTTGGCCGAGGCCGGGCATGACCCAGAAAAGTGTGTCCGGCCGGAGTTAAGCGAGCGTGATGGGTAAGTTGGTGCACCCCTGCAGGGAAGAACACTTCTATCGATAGCCGGTCCTACGGTAAAGGACACTCGGAGTTGTATCCCGATCGATACAACTAGAACTGGATACCTGTGACGAGACCTGGATACTGTATGGCTCTGGGATTGCTTCTCGCAGGGAGTCGAGAAGGGATCTCAGGACGAGGTTTGATGACTTTATGGCTCTGGGATTGCTTTCTCGCAGGGAGTCGAGAAAGGATCTCTGGGTGAGGTTGATAGTATTACTGCTACATTATATTGTATTGTTCTACTCTCTTCTATGGCTGCAAGACCGCTGAAGATGCTAGTCTTCGATAGGACTAGGCCTTCTCTCTATTCTGGCATTTCTGCAGCCCAGTCCACATATACAGCCTCCCCTTGAAAATGTTGCATATGTAGTATAGATCCTTGCTTGCTGAGTACTTCAGAGTACTCACGGTTGCTTTTCTTTCCTTTTCCCCCATATGCATAGCCGGATCCTCGGTAACGGACACTCGGAGTTGTATCCCGATTGATACAATTAGCATTGGATACTATGGCTCTGGGATTGCTTCTCGCAGGGAGTCGAGAAGGGATCTCAGGACGAGGTTGATGACTGTATGGCTCTAGGATTGCTTTCTCGCAGGGAGTCGAGAAAGGATCTCTGGGTGAGGATGAGACTTATTGATACTACTACTTTATAATGTTCTAATCTACACTCTTCTAATGCTGCAAGACCACAGAAGATGCTAATCTTCGATAGGACTAGGCTTTCCTCTCTAGTCTGGCATTTCTGCAGCCCAGTCCACATATACAGCCTCTCCTTGATAATGTTGCATATGTAGTGTAGATCCTTGCTTGCTGAGTACTTCTGAGTACTCACGGTTGCTTTGTTTCCCCTTTTCTCCCCATATCAGTTTGTCGAGACCAGATGACGGAGCCGCTGTTACAGCTGCCCCCGCCGACGATCGCTACTACTACCCCGAGGATGGTTTCTACTACGAGCTTGCCGTCGACCAGGAGTAGGATCGGAGGTTCCCAGGCAGGAGGCCTACGCCTTTCGATCGTAATGTTTTCTTTTGTCTCGCCTTCTTAAGGCCTTTCTGTGTTTTCTTTTATATCTGTACTCAGATATCTGATGCTTTGGCTGACGCTTGTTCGCAAGCTTATGTTTTCGAGCCCTCGAGGCCCCTGGCTTGTAATATAAAGCTTGTATGACTTTATTTATGTTTTAGAGTTGTGTTGTGATATCTTCCCGTGAGTCCTTAGGCTTGATCATGTGCATTTGCGTGTATGATTAGTGCACGATTAGGCCGGGGGCGTCACAAGTTGGTATCAGAGCCGACTGACTGTAGGAACCCCCTTTCCAACTCCTTGGCCGAAGTTGAGTCTAGTGGTCCAAAAAACTAATTTACTAACTTGGCTGTGTGGCTTACGGGCGCACGTCGCCAAATGGGTGGTATTAGGATCTTTTACTCCTCGACCTTTACTCTGGGACTCTGATCTCTCTTCTACTCGGGTTAAAATTTTACTAACACCGACACTTAGGATCTCTTAATCACATTCTCCGGAGAGCTGGATATTCGCAACTGATCCTTTTCCTTGGAATGATTAGTCTGACAATCATCATTTTCCTTTCCATTGGTTTGTTTAACTTTTCCTTTACAAGTATCTTACGCTTCTCACACTATTATTTGACACTTTTGGAATCTCCTGGAAAAATGTGTCGTGTTCAGCGTCAACATTTTGAGTTCTTCCGAGATGGTAATTGAATTCATGAACGGCAATGCCATCCTTGCCCTCGCTGATCTGTGTTATCATCGTCAATCTCTTTGACTACCTGCCCACATATTGCTGTTAACCCAGAACGAGTTCAGGCTATTCTTGACTGGACTCCACCGAAGAACGTCAAGCAAGTGAGAAGTTTTCTCGGCCTTGGAAGCTATTGTCGTTGCTTTGTCGAGAACTTTTCCAAGATTGCTAAGCCTTTGACTGATCTGCTTCACAAGGGCGTTAAGTTTGAATGCACAGATAAATGTCAGGAAAGTTTTCAAACACTCAAGGACAAGCTAACGTCTGCCCCAGTACTTGCTCCTCCAGATTCTCGCAAAGACTTCGTGAATTATTGTGACGCATCCCGTGAAGGATTAGGCTGTATCCTAATGCAAGAGCGCAAAGTGATTGCTTATGGCTCTCGTCAGTTGCGCCCAGATGAAGAGAATTATCCGGTACATGATCTAGAACCAGCTGCTGTCATGTATGCACTGTAGTTGTGGCGACATTACCTCCTCGGTAATCGTTGCGAGATATACACGGATCATAAAAGTCTGAAGTACTTGTTCACTCAACCATCTCTAAACCTCCGTCAGCAAAGATGGATGGAGGCCATTGCGGACTATGATTTGGGTATTTCTTATACCCCTGGCAAGGCTAACGTGATGGCTGATGCCTTAAGCCGCAAGTCCTATTGCGACAACCTCATGGTTAGGCGAGCTCAACCTCGTCTTTTTGAAGAACTGTGCAAGCTAAATCTGTGTATTGTTCCACAGGGTTCTCTTAATAACCTTGTGATACAGCCAGATCTCGAGAAAGCTGTTAAGAATGCGCAAGCTAAAGATGCTGAAGTTGATCTGATGAAGCAAAATCTTCACCATGAAAAGTACAGGGATTTCTCGCTGTCTGAAGATGGAACCTTGTATTTTCGAAACCGCATTGTGGTACCTCGCTTCGAGCTTATGACTGATAAAGTTATGAAAGAGGCACATGACACACCATTGTCTATTCTTCCGGGTAGCACCAAGATGTATCGTGATCTCCGTCAAAGATACTGGTGGTCTAGAATGAAGCAGGATATTGCTTGTTATGTTGCTGAATGTGATGTGTGTCGTCGCGTTAAAGCAGAACATCAGAAACCTGCTGGAATTCTGCAACCACTTCCTATTCCTTTATGGAAATGGGATAAGGTTCAGATGGATTTTATTACAGGACTTCCCAGGTCACAGAAGGGTCACGATGCTATTCTTGTCGTCGTCGACCAACTTTCCAAAGTTGCACACTTTCTGCTCGTCAAGGAAACTATCACTGCTAGTCAGTTAGCGGAATTATATATCTCCAGAATTGTTTCACTCCACGGCATTCCGAAAGAGATTAGTTCGGACCGTGGCGGACTTTTCACCTCCAAGTTCTGGGAAAGTTTCCAAGAAGCTATGGGAACTCATATTACCTGGAGTTCAGCTTATCACCCCCAATCCCAAGGCCAAGTTGAACGAGTAAATCAAGTGCTTGAAGACATGCTGCTAGCTTGTGTTATTTCGTTCGGTAAGAAGTGGGAAGAATCTCTTTCATATGCTGAGTTCTCTTATAACAACAGCTATCAAGCCAGCTTGAAAATGGCCCCCTTCGAAGTACTCTATGGACGTAAGTGTCGAACCCCTCTGAATTGGTCAGAAACTGGGGAACGACCGCTTGTGGGACCGGACATTATCCAACACGCCGAAGAACAAGTCCGTATTGTCCGGAAAAATCTCAAGGCGGCTCAGGACCGCCAGAAGAGCAACTATGATCGCAAACGATCGGGTTTGACTTATCAACCTGGTGATCAAGCTTATCTGCGAGTCACCCCGATGAAAGGCACTCACCGTTTTGGAATCAAGGGCAAGCTAGCTCCACGCTACATTGGTCCTTTCCGCATTATTGCTAGACGTGGTCAGGTGGCATATAAATTGGAGTTGCCGCCGCAATTCTCTCATATCCATGACGTCTTTCATGTATCGCAACTTCGTAAATGCTTTAAGGAATCTCCGCACCGAGCTGTGGATCATGAGATGCTCGAATTGCAAGATGATCTTTCATATAAGGAACATCCGATCCGCATCCTCGATGAAGCTGAACGTCGGACCCGTCGAAAGGTTACCAAGTTCCTCAAAGTGCAGTGGTCAAATCATACTGAAAATGAAGCCACTTGGGAACGCGAGGATAGTCTTCGTGCGGAATACCCCGAACTTTTTCCTTCTACCTCTTAATTCTCGGGATGAGAATTCTTGTTAGTAGAGGAGATTTGTAACACCCCTAGTGTTAAGTTACAGTGATCTCCTACTAATGATTGCCACGTCATCATGTTTTGCAACTATGAATGCCACTTGTCCCAAATTAGACTCAAATTCAAATTTAAATTGTAAGTCAAAATATTATTTCTTCAAACAGAGAAATAAAAATTGTAGGTTGCATTGCAAATATTCATTAAGTAATTTTCATGCAGGAGTCAACATTAATTGAAATATTTAAATGAACTTAATTAGTTAAAACAGTGCAAAATATCAATATTTATGCCCCTTTTCGTTAAATAAAAATTCAAATGAAATCATCTTGCCTCCAAACTTTTTGTAGCAGTGCAGATTATTGCCTAGTAATTGTTGAAACAAGTTTCACATGCAAAAAAAAAATCATTTGGATCAAAATTAAAATACAAAACTGAGGAGGAAAATTGTCACAGAAAAAGAAAAGGAAATAGACTAGATATTACTGTGCACTTAAGGCCCGACAAGCCACAGTGCAGCCTGGCCCGTTTACCATGGCCTTTCCTCAACCTCTCGGCAGAGAGGAGGCCATGGCATGCGCACGCCATCCACGCCGCAGATGGGCACGTGTCGACCATCCCGCGGCTCCCTGGGTGGATAAGGACCCCCTCAACCCCTGACCAACCCTAGCACGCCTCTCTCCCCTCGCTCACATCCCTCCCTCTCTGTCTCGCTCGTCCGAGCGCCGCCATGGCCGCCTCACCATAAATCATGCGGCCAACGACTCCCTCTCGCCGTTCCGAGCTGACCAGGAAGATCACCGCTGACTACTTCGTCGTTTCCGAGCAACAAATCGAGCGGAGCCGCCTTGTATGCTCGTCATCGAGCTCGTCCTCACCGCGTACATTGCTGGCCGCCGTCGTCGATTGCCACCGCTCCGGTCCGTCCCTGATCTCCCCCGAGCACGCCTATGGCTCCGTGGTGAGCTCCTCCTCCGAATCGCCCTCACCCCGCTCTCGATCTGCCGCCGTAGTCGCCGTACGAGCCGGTGGCCGCCATGGCCGCAACTCAGCGTCCGCGTACGCGCTCCTGCTGCTCCTTGCATTGCTTCTGCTGCTGCCGCTGCTCTGCCCGATGCTTGCTGCGCTGTGCTGCTGCTACTCTACGCGCGCCGCTGCTGCCGCGGTCGCCCCCGCGTTGCCTACTGCCGCCGCTTCGCCGGCCCGCGCTGCCGCTAGCCGCCGCTCCCGGCCGAGCCGCTGCGCCCATGCCGCGCGCCCAGCCCGCGCGCTGGCCGCGCCCCGAGCGTGTGAGCACGCCCGTCTCCTGGTGCTGCGCTGCTGCATGCTGCTGGGGCTGTTGGCTACAGCCGCCGGCGTCCATGCGTAGTGTGTGCGTGCGCGCCCGCGTCCCGGCCTACAGCTTGCGTCGTCGCTGCTATGCTGTTGCTGCCGCTACCTGCTGCTGTAGCCGCCTACTAGCGCCCACTGTCGCCCGTGCAAGCTAGCGCTCGCCGATGCTGTCCTGTGCTCGCCTCGGCTGTGGCCGTGGCCATGGCCGAGTGCATGTGCGTTCTGTATGTGTGTGTTGTGTGTGTGGCCGCCTCACCTGGGCCGGCCCCCTGTTGAGATTAGGAGCTAATCCCTGTTAGTACTAACCCCCCTAAATTAACTAATTTAACTGTTTTGGTCTAGGTGCAGTCTATGTCATGTGGGCCTATCTTATTTTGTTTAGAAAAAAGGCCTAATTAAAAGTTTGTTTCAATGTCAAGTAGGCCCCACTTACTGTTCATTGGTTGACTAGTCAACTGTTGATTGAGTCAACCCAGCCCCTGGCCCCACCGGTCATACACAGTGGCTAGGTGTTGTTGTGTACAAAAAGTATTCACTGTTTTTAATTCGAATTAGAAAGAATCCAGAAAACCTTTTAAACTTCAGAAAATCATATAAAATAATCCGTAACTCCGATGAAAATACTTTGTACATGAAACTTGCTCAGAACGACGAGACGAATTCGGATACGCAGTCCGTTCGTCCGCCACACATCCCTAACTACCCGAACATGCAACCGTCCCCCTCCGGATCGTCTGTCTGATAATTACAAAGACCCGAGAAATATCGTCAGATATTCTCCCGCTCCGTCTGATACGTGTAGTACTACGTTAGTACACACCCGGCACTGCGTATTGTCATGTCATACATTGTGTAGAACTTGCTTGCCTAGTATTTACTGTTTCCTCCCCCTCTTCTCTCTCGATAGATCTCGACGCAGCTCCGGAGCCCGAAGTCACCATTGATGACCTTGCCCTTGCCGCCGAGCAACAAGGCAAGCCCCCCCCCCCCTTTGATCATCCCGATATCGCCCATTCTAATTTCTCATGCTTGCATTAGAATTGCTGCTGCTACTGCTTTACCTATTCTGATGCATAGCCTGTTTATTGTAACCTGCTGTTGATAATTACCTGCATATCCTAAACTGTCTAGTATAGGCTGGGTAGAGACCTATCAGTGACCCCACTTATCCCGACTGCCCCGCTGGATTATCCGAAGACCCGATCAACGGGATGGAAGACCAGGCCCCGGCACCGCACATCACCCCCCCCCTTAGTTGTAACGACACTGCAGTGTTACTATCGAGTGCCGAGGGTGAAACCTCTTGTAGCACTTCTAATGTTATCTCTGTAGAGTAGCTATTCGGTCGTGGTCATCGAGGGTGATTCCTCCTCCATCGCTTTCGATAACGACGCCGTCGTACAACACCTCAAGTGTGAACCCAGCGAGGGTGATTCCTCTGAGTTCACCTTGATAGATACATCGAGTAGGAATCCAACGAGGGTGATACCTTGGGTTCCCCTGGTGTTATGGACACACGGATAACCTACACTGTTACTTGGAAGGTGGGTCGACCCTGAGGGGTACCCTCGTGTGTTGTGAAGGCGGGTTGCCTGTATGGTGCCCGAGTGATGGATACGGGGCGTGGCCGGGCATTCTTGGCCCTTGCCGCAAGTCCTTGAGACGGGGCGACGGGGTCACATCTTTCGTGATTCTCTGCTCGTAACCGCATCCCCAAGGTACTAACGATTTGGATATGTGATCTGAGTGGGCCTCTGGCCCGATAGCACTAACCACCACGTGGGCATAGTATGGGCGTTCTGCATCGTATGCATCAGCCGAAAGCTCTGTCAGACGTCCAGTTCAGCAGTGCGGCATGGAGTGATTGGCACCATTGCGGTGGTGCTTGGATCTGGGCCATGTGCACAACGACCCAGAGGGTGAGGGGCGATGGCCAAGACCCCCTTGCGCTTAGGATGTAGACCGGCGGGGACCTCTCTGCTGAGTTGTAGGTTTGGTTGCGGTGTGTCGTTTGGCCGAGGTCGGGCATGACCCGGAAAAGTGTGTCCGGCCGGAGTTAAGCGAGCGTGGTGCGTAAGTTGGTGCACCCCTGCAGGGAAGAACTAATCTATGCATAGCCGGATCCTCGGTAACGGACACTCGGAGTTGTATCCCGATTGATACAATTAGCATTGGATACTATGGCTCTGGGATTGCTTCTCGCAGGGAGTCGAGAAGAGATCTCAGGACGAGGTTGATGACTGTATGGCTCTGGGATTGCTTTCTCGCAGGGAGTCGAGAAAGGATCTCTGGGTGAGGATGAGACTTATTGATACTACTACTTTATAATGTTCTAATCTACACTCTTCTAATGCTGCAAGACCACAAAAGATGCTAGTCTTCGATAGGACTAGGCTTTCCTCTCTAGTCTGGCATTTCTGCAGCCCAGTCCACATATACAGCCTCTCCTTGATAATGTTGCATATGTAGTGTAGATCCTTGCTTGCTGAGTACTTCTGAGTACTCACGGTTGCTTTGTTTCCCCTTTTCTCCCCATATCAGTTTTTCGAGACCAGATGACGGAGCCGCTGTTACAGCTGCCCCCGCCGACGATCGCTACTACTACCCCGAGGATGGTTTCTACTACGAGCTTGCCGTCGACCAGGAGTAGGATCGGAGGTTCCCAGGCAGGAGGCCTACGCCTTTCGATCGTAATGTTTTCTTTTGTCTCGCCTTCTTAAGGCCTTTCTGTGTTTTCTTTTATATCTGTACTCAGATATCTGATGCTTCCGCTGACGGTTGTTCGCAAGCTTATGTTTTCGAGCCCTCGAGGCCCCTGGCTTGTAATATAAAGCTTGTATGACTTTATTTATGTTTTAGAGTTGTGCTGTGATATCTTCCCGTGAGTCCTTAGGCTTGATCGTGTGCATTTGCGTGTATGATTAGTGCACGATTAGGCCGGGGGCGTCACACGCCTGCCCTCCACGCTCGCCCGCTCGACCGCGCCCGCCGGCCGGCCACGGCCACGGCCGCGTCGTGCACCCCCTGGGCGCGCGCGCCCAATCCCCCCCTGTGGCTCAGCCACTGACCAGTGGGGCCCTCCCCCTTGAAATTTTTTTAAAAAAAAAGTAAAATAAAAATTATTAAAATTAATAAATAATTAATTAACTAATAAATTAGTTAATTAATTAAGTTAATTCATCCTGATTAGGTTAATCTAAATTAGTTAATTAGTTTAATTAAATACTAATTAGTTAGTTAACACTAATTAACTAACCAGTCAATGACAGGTGGGTCCCACGTGTCAGCTGACTGCTGACGTCAGCATGATGTCATGCTGACGTCATCAATCACTGTTTCGGATAATGTTTAATTTAAATAATTAAATAGATTCCAGAAATTAATAAAAACTTTAGAAAATCATATAAAATAATCCATAGCTCAGATCGAAAAACTTTGTACATGAAAGTTGCTCAGAACGACGAGACGAATTCGAATACGCGGTCCGTTCGTCCGTCACGCATCCCTAGCATAGTGAACTTGCAACCATTCCTCTCCGGTCATCTATATGACAAATGTCCGGAACCGGGAAAACATTCCCGTATGGATTCCCCCTTCCTCGGTGACGTGCAACCATACGATAGGACACACCCGACACTGCGTATTGTCATGTCATACTTTGTGTAGCACTTGTTTGCTGTGTATTTATACTGTTTCCTCCCCCTCTTCTCTCTCGATAGACCCCTGACACCGACGTCGTCCCCGAGACCGATGCAGCTCCGGAGTCCGAAGACACCATTGACAACCTTGCCCTTGCCGCCGAGCAACCAGGCAAGCCCCCCCTTTGATCATCCCGATATCGCCCATTCTATTTTCTCATGCTTGCATTAGAATTGCTGCTGCTACTGCTTTACCTATTCTGATGCATAGCCTGTTTATTGTAACCTGCTGTTGATAATTACCTGCATATCCTAAACTGTTTAGTCTAGGCTGGGTAGAGACCTATCAGTGACCCCACTTATCCCGACTGCCCCGCTGGATTAACCGAAGACCCGAACAACGGGATTGAAGACAAGACCCCGACACCGCACATCACCCCCCTTAGTTGTAACGACACTGCAGCGTTACTATCGAGTGCCGAGGGTGAAACCTCGTGTAGCACTTCTGATGTTAACTCTGTAGAGTAGCCATTCGGTCGTGGTCATCGAGGGTGATTCCTCCTTCACCGCTTCCGATAACGACGCCGTCGTACAACACCTCAAGTGTGAACCCAGCGAGGATGATTCCTCCGAGTTCACCTTGACGGATACATCGTGTAGGAATCCAACGAGGGTGACACCTCGGATTCCCTGATGTTATGGACACACGGATAACTTTACACTGTTACTTGGAAGGCAGGTCGATCCTGAGGGGTACCCGCGTGTGATGTGAAGACGGGTTGCCTGCATGGTGCCCGAGTGATGGATACGAGGCGTGCCCGGGCATTCTTGGCCCTTGCCGCAAGTCCTCGAGACGGGGCGACGGGGTCACATCTTTCGTGAGTCTCTGCTCGTAACCGCAACCCCCAAGGTACTAACGATTTGGATATGTGATCTGAGTGGGCCTCTGGCCCGATAGCACTAACCACCATGCGGGCATAGTATGGGCGTTCTGCATCATATGCATCAGCTGAAAGCTCTGTCAGACGTCCAGTTCAGCACGGCGGCACGGTCGGATCGTGTCGGCCACCCGAGGCGATGCTGGTATCCACCCTGTGCGCAACGACCCGGAGGGTGAGGGGCGACGGCCAAGACCCCCTTGCGCTTAGGATATAGACCGGCGGGGACCTCTCTGCTGAGTTGTAGGTAGGGTTGCGATGTGTCGTTTGGCCGAGGTCGGGCATGACCCGGAAAAGTGTGTCCGGCCGGAGTTACGCGAGCGTGGTGGGTAAGTTGGTGCACCCCTGCAGGGAAGAACTAATCTATGCATAGCCGGATCCTCGGTAACGGACACTCGGAGTTGTATCCCGATCGATACAGCTAGAACTTGAGATGAGATATGGATATTATGGCTGTGGGATTGCTTTCTCGCAGGGAGTCGAGAAGGGATCTCCGGATGAGGTTGATGACTGTATGGCTCTGGGATTGCTTTCTCGTAGGGAGTCGAGAAAGGATCTCTGGCTGAGGTTGAGACTTAATGATACTACTACTTTATACGGTACTAATCTACACTCTTCTAATGCTGCAAGACCGCTGAAGATGCTAGTCTTTGATAGGACTAGGCCTTCTCTCTATTCTGGCATTTCTGCAGCCCAGTCCACATATACAGCCTTCCTTTGATAATGTTGCATATGTAGTGTAGATCCTTGCTTGCTGAGTACTTCTGAGTACTCACGGTTGCTTTGTTTTCCTTTCTCCCCATATCAGTTTGTCGTGACCAGAGGACGGAGCCCCTGAGACGGATGCCCCGTCGATCGCTACTACTACCCCGAGGATGGATGCTACTACGAGCTTGCCGTCGACCAGGAGTAGGATCGGAGGTTCCCAGGCAGGAGGCCTTGCGCCTTTCGATCGTAGTGTTTTCTTTTGCCCCGCCTTCTAAAGGGCCTTTCTGTGTTTTCCTTTATATCTGTATTCAGATATCTGATGCTTCCGCTGACGCTTGTACGCAAGCTTTTGTATTCAAGCCCTCGAGGCCCCTGGCTTGTAATATAAAGCTTGTATGACTTTCCTTATATTTTAGAGTTGTGTTGTGATATCTTCCCGTGAGTCCTTAGGCTTGATCGTGTGCATTTGTGTGTATGATTAGTGCACGATTGGGCCGGGGGCGTCACAAGTTGGTATCAGAGCCGACTGACTGTAGGAACCCCCTTTCCAACTCCTTGGCCGAAGTTGAGTCTAGTAACCGAAAACTGTTTTACTAACTTGGCTGTGTGGCTTACGGGCCCACGTCGCCAATTGGGTGGTATTAGGATCTTTTACTCCTCGACCTTTACTCTGGGACTCTGATCTCTTCTCTATTCGGGTTAAATTTTTACTAACTCCAACATTAGGTTCTCGTGATCACATCCACCCGGTGTTCTGAAATAATCCCCCCCTTGCTCCAAGATTGTGGACCAGGTTCTGCTTGCAGGATCCTTTTATCGAGGGCACCCTGTGTTGTCACTTGTAGATTCCTCGCTCCAACAGTTTTCTCCGATGTTGATGTAGCCTTTGCTATGTCTCACCGTGTACTTCCCTACCGCGTGCCTGCGCGCCGCCTAGATGTCTAGCCTTCCCCTTTCAATTGTCGTAAAGCCGGATACTAACCAAGGCTATGTGTGGCTTTGAATGTCTGGTGCGAATATGATGAAGTATCTATTGCACTTCCTTCTGTTGTGCGTGTTACTTCATAAATAATTCCATACACCTGCAATTTACTAGCTAAATTGCCCCTGTTGATTTGGCAGGATGGCTGACGATCCTCCACCTCCACCCTATATTGCCGCAATGATGCAGCAGTCTGAATTGAACCGTCAGGTTATGACTGGGATATTGGCTCAGTTTCCAAACCAGAATGCTCATCAACAGCCTACCCCAATAACTCTGCCAGAATTCGTGCGCCTCAATCCGTCCACCTTTTGTAGCTCGACTGATCCAATGGATGCTGATGATTGGCTCCGTGACATTGCCTTCCAGATGAAGTCGGCAAATGTTATCCCTGACAGTTACGTCACCTATGCGACGTATCACCTGAGGGGATCAGCTGCTCAATGGTGGGAAAGGCACAAGGGTATGTGGCCTGCTGAAACAATAACCACTTGGCAGGAATTTCAGTCAACTTTTCGTGCACGATACATTCCTCAAGGTCTGATGGACCAGAAGAAACAGGAGTTCCGCAAACTTACCCAGGGCACAATGACTGTGGATGAATATCAGAGGAAATTTCTCGAATTGTCCCGCTATGTTGAAGATGACGTCTGCACTGACGCCCGCAAGCAGGATAAATTCCATGAAGGACTTCGTACTGACATAAAACTCGCACTTGCAGTCCATGATTGCACAGACTTCGCAACGCTTGTCAGCAAATCTTTCCCAGTTGAAACAGCTCTGACTGAATGTCAGGAGTCGCTCAAGTGCACTCATGGAGCTGGCTCATCCTCGGGTCAGCCTGTTCAGAAGCGTCGAGTGTGGATCCCGCACAATATACATCACCGACCTGCTCCAACACCAAGGCCGTCATATGTTGCACCTCGTCTACCTTCACCGCCGAGACAGCTAACGGTTCATGATGGATCGCCTGATGCTATGGCTTTTCATCAGGACGCACCACGTCCTCCTGTTGGTCGCAAGAAAAGCTGTCGGAACAGTCGTCTCAGAAACTGTAATGCCAGGCCGTCTGCTATAGTTCGGGTCCATGTCAACCATGTCAACATGGAAGAAGCTCGACAGGACCCCAGAATTGTGATGGGCACCCTTCTAGTGAATTCAATCCCTGCTACAGTCCTCTTTGATTCTGGAGCATCGCACTCCTTCATGTCCGAAAGTTTTGCGCGAAGCCATGATATACCTTTCGAGGAGATGTCCACCCCATTAGTAATCCAGTCACCCGGTGCTAATTGACAAACTGCCATGGTAAGCCACGGAAACCACATTGTTATTGGAGGATTGATGTTCCTCGTTTCACTCATTGCTCTCAAGACCTCCAACATAGAAATTATTCTGGGTATGGACTTGTTGAAGCCCAATAAAGCTTTGATTGACTGTGCCACTGAAACAGTCCGCCTCACACACCCTTCTGGCCAGACAGTACAATACTCAGCTCGAATAGCTCAGGATGCTGAGACTCAAATATATGTTCTGAATGCATTGAATGCCTCACCTCTTGAAGGCATCGAGAACGTTCCAGTTGTTCGTGATTTTCAAGATGTATTTCCAGAAGAACTTCCAGGAATACCCCCTGCTAGAGCTGTTGAGTTTGTCATCGACTTGAAGCCCGGCACAACCCCTATTGCGAAGCGTCCTTATAAGATGCCTCTGCATCACCTTCTGGAACTGAAGGAAGAAATCGACACGTCACTTAAGAAAGGTTTCATCTGCCCCAGTTCCTCTGCTTGGGGAGCACCTTCACTCTTCGTCAAGAAGAAGGATGGAACTAACCGATTGGTTCAGGATTATCGGCCCATTAACCAAGCCACCATTCAGAATAAATATCCGCTTCCTCGGATCAATGATTTGCATGATCAACTTGCAGGATCATCGGTGTTTTCTAAACTCGACTTGAGGTTGGGTTATCATCAGATCCGTGTTCGTGAAGAGGATATTCCCAAGACAGCATTTGTTACTCGCTATGGCTCTTATGAGTACACTGTCATGTCATTTGGCTTAACAAATGCTCCAGCCACATTCTCCCGTCTGATGAATTATATCTTCATGGATTACCTCGACAAGTTTGTCTCGGTGTATCTAGATGATATCCTGGTCTATTATAAGAATAAGGAAGAACATGCTGAACACCTTCGTCTTGTACGGGAAAGGCTCCGAGAACACCAATTTTATGCCAAATACTCCAAATGTGAGTTCTGGTTATCTGAAGTAACCTACCTTGGTCATGTGATTTCCAAAGATGGCATTGCTGTTAACCCAGAACGAGTTGAACTAGCTCTATTGGCTAGTTCAAATAATTTAACACAAGAGTTGAACTAGCTCTATTGGCTAGTTCAAATAATTTTACACAAGAATTGAACTAGTTCTATAATCTAGTACATATAATTTTACTCTAGAGTTTAACTAGCTCTATACAATAGTACAAATAATTTTACACTAGAGTTGAACTAGCTCTATAGCCCAGTACAAATAATTTGACACTATAGTTCAACTAGCTCTATAAGCTAGTTCAAATAATTTTACACTAGAGTTGAACTAGCTCTATAGCCTAGTAGAAATAATTTTACACTAGAGTTGAACTAGCTCTATGAGCTAGTTCAAATAATTTTACACTAGAGTGACTGCTCTATAGACTAGTACAAATAATTTTACACTAGAGTTGAACTAGCTCTATAAGCTAGTTATAAAATAATTTTACATAGAGTTGAACTAGCTCTATAGCCTAGTACAAATATTTTACACTAGAGTTCAACTAGCTCTATAGCCTAGTTTCAAATAATTTTACACTAGAGTTGAACTAGTTCTATAGCCTAATTCAAATAATTTTCACGAATTGAACTAGTTCTGTAATCTATTACACATATTTTTTACACTAGAGTTTGAACTAGCTCTATAAGCTAGTTAAAATAATTTCACACTAGAGTTGAACTACTCCATAGCCTAGTATATAATACTTTTACACCAGAGTTGAACTAGCTCTATAGCCTAGTACAAATAATTTTCACTAGATTTGAACTAGCTCTATAAGCTAGTTCAATAATTTTACACTAGAGTTGAACTAGCTCTATAGCCTAGTACAAATAATTTTACACTAGAGTTGAACTAGCTCTATAGCCTAGTACAAAATAATTTTACACTAGAGTTGAACTAGCTCTATAGCCTAGTTCAATTAATTTTACACAAGATTGAACTAGTTCTATATCTAGTTACAAATATTTTTACACTAGAGTGAACTTGCTCTATAACCTAGTTAAAATAATTTCACACTAGAGTTGAACTAGCTCTATGGCCTAGTATAAATAATTTTACACCGAGTTGAAATTGCTCTATAAGCTAGTTCAAATAATTTTACACTAGAGTTGAACTAGCTCTATAAGGTAGTTCAAATAATTTTACACTAGAGTTGAACTAGCTTTTTACCCTAGTACAATAATTTTACACTAGAGTTGAACTAGCTCTATAGCCTATTTTAATTAATTTTACACTAGAGTTGAACTAGCTCTATACCTAATTCAAATAATTTTACACAAGAATTGAACTAGTTCTATAATCTAGTACAAATATTTTTACAGTAGAGTTGAACTAGCTCTATAAGGTGTTACAATATTTCACACTAGAGTTGAACTAGATCTACAACCTAGTACAATAATTTACAACCAGAGTTGAGCTAGCTCTATAAGCAGTTCAATAATTTTAACACACAGAGTTAACTAGCTCAAAGCTAGTTCAAATATTTACCCTAGAGTTGAACTAACTCTATAGCCTAGACAAATAATTTTACACTAGAGTTTAACTACCTTATAAGCTAGTTCAAATAATTTTACACTGAGTTTGAACTAGCTCTATAGACTAGTTCAAATAATTTACAATAGAATTGAACTAGTTCTGTAATTAGTACATATATTTCCACTAGAGTTTAACTAGCTCTATACACTAGTACCAATAATTTACACTTGATTGAACTAGCTCTATAGCCCAGTACAATTTTTTTAACACTATAGTTGAACTAGCTCTATAAGCTAGTTCAAATAATTTTACACAAGAGTTAAATAGCTCTATAGCCTATTACAATAATTTACAATAGAGTTGAACTAGCTCAATAACTATTTCGAATAATTTTACACTAGATTTGAACTTGCTCTATAGCCCAGTACATATTTTTTTCCACTATAATTGACTAGCTCTATAGCTAGTTCAAATAATTTTACACTGGAGTTGTACTAGCTCTATAGCCTATTACAAATAATTTACACTAGAGTTGAACTAGCTCTATAAGCTAGTTCAAATAATTTTACACTAGAGTTGAACTACCTCTATAGCCTAGTATAAGTAATTATTTTACACTAGAGCTGAACTAGCTCTATAGCTAGTTCAAATAATTTTACACAATAATTGAACTAGTTCTATAATCTATTACATATAATTTTACTCTAGAGTTTAACAAGCTCTATACAATAGTACAAATAATTTTACACTTGAGTTGAACTAGCTCTATAGCCCAGTACAAATAATTTGACTCTATAGTTCAACTAGCTGTTAAAGCTAGTTCAATAAAATTTTACACTAGAGTTGAACTAGCTCTATAGCCTAGTTACAAATAATTTTACACTAGAGTTGGAACTAGCTCTATAAGCTAGTTCAAATAATTTTTACACTAGAGTTGAACTGCTCATATGCCAGTACAAATAATTTTACACTAGAGTTGAACTAGCTCTATAGCCTAGTTTCAAATATTTTACACTAGAGTTGAACTAGCTCTATAGCCCAGTACAAATATTTGACTCATAGTTCAACTAGCTGTATAGCTAGTTCAAATAATTTTACACTAGAGTTGAACTAGCTCATATCCTAGTACAAATAATTTACACTAGAGTTGAACTACTCTATAAGCTAGTTTAAATAATTTACACTAGAGTTGAACTAGCTATATAGCCTAGTACAAATAATTTTTAACACTAGAGTTGAACTAGCTCTATAGCCTAGTTCAAATATTTGACACTAAGTTGAACTAGCTCTATAGCCTAATTCAATAATTTTACACAGAATGGAACTAGTTCTATAATCTAGTACAAATATTTTTACACTAGAGTTGAACTAGCTCTATAAGCTAGTTAATAATTTCACACTGGAGTTGAAGTAGCTCTATAGCCTGTAAAATACTTTTACACCAGAGTTGAACTAGCTCTATAGCCTAGTACAAATAATTTTACACTAGGTTGAATTAGCTCTATAAGCTAGTTAAAAAATTTCACACTAGAGTTGAACTAGCTCTATGGCCTAGTACAATAATTTTACACCAGAGTTGAAATTGCTCTATAAGCTAGTTCAAATAATTTGACACTATAGTTCAACTAGCTCTATGCTAGTTCAAATAATTTTACACTAGTATGAACTAGCTCTATAGCCTAGTACAAATAATTTTATACTAGAGTTGAACTAGCTCTATAGCCTAGTTTAATTAATTTTACACTAGAGTTGAACTAGCTCTATACCTATTCAAATAATTTACACAAGAATTGAACAAGTTCTATAATCTAGTACAAATGTTTTTACAGTAGAGTTGAACTAGCTCTATAAGTAGTTACAATAATTTCACACTAGAGTTGAACTAGCTCTACAACCTAGTACAAATATTTTACACCAGAGTGTGAGCTAGCTCTATAAGCTAGTTCAAATAATTTTACACTAGATTTGAACAGCTCTACAAGCTAGTTCAAATAATTTTACACTAGAGTTGAACTAACTCTATAGCCTAGTACAAATAATTTTACACTAGAGTTTACCTCCTTTATAAGCTTTTCAAATATTTTACACTAGAGTGAACTAGCTCTATAAACTAGTACAAATAATTTTACATAAGAATTGAACTAGTTCTATAATTAGTACATATAATTTTACACTAGAGTTCAAGTAGCTCATACACTAGTACCAATATTTTACACTTGAGTTGAACTACCTTATAGCCCAGTAAAATTTTTTTAACCTATAGTTGAACTAGCTCTATAAGCTAGTTCAAATAATTTTACACTAGGTTGAACTAGCTCTATAGCCTATTACAAATAATTTTACAATAGAGTTGAACTGCTCTATAAGCTATTTCGAATAATTTTACACTAGATTTGAACTAGCTCTATAGCCCAGTACAAATTTTTTTACACTTATAGTTGAACCAGCCTATAGCTAGTTTCAAATAATTTACACTAGAGTTGTACTAGCTCTATACCTATTACACTAATTTTACACTAGAGTTGAACTAGCTCTATAAGCTAGTTCGAATAATTTTCCACTAGAGTTGAACTAGCTCTATAGCCCCAGTATAAATTTTTTTACACTATAGTTGAACTAGCTCTATAACCGTTCAAAAAATTTTACACTAGAGTTGAACTAGCTCTATAGCCTATTACAAATAATTTTACACTAGGTTGAAACTAGCTCTATAAGCTAGTTCAAATAATTTACACTAGAGTTGAACTAGCTCTATAGCCTAGTATAAATAATTGATACTAGAGTTAAACTACCTTTATAAGCTAGTTCAAATAATTTTACACTAGAGCTGAACTGCTCTATAGGCTAGTTCAAATAATTTTACACAAGAATTGAACTAGTTTCTATAACTAGTACTATAATTTACTCTAGAGTTTAACTAGCTCTATACAATAGTACAAATAATTTTACACTTGATTTGAACTAGCTCTATGCCCAGTACAAATAATTTGACACTATAGTTCAACTAGCTCTATAAGCTAGTTCAAATAATTTACACTAGAGTTGAACTAGCTCTATCTAGTACAAATAATTTTACAATAGAGTTGAACTAGCTATATAAGCTAGTTCCAATAATTTTACACTAGAGTTGAACTTGCTCTATAACCTAGTACAAATAATTTTACACTAGATTAACTAGCTCTATAAGCTAGTTTAAATAATTTTACACTAGAGTTGAACTAGCTATTAGCCTAGTATAAATAATTTTACACTAGAGTTGAACTAGCTCTACAGCCTAGTTCAAATAATTTTACACTAGAGTTGAACTAGCTCTATAGCCTAATTCAAATAATTTTACACAAGAATTGTACTAGTTCTATAATCTAGTACAAATATTTACACTAGAGTTGAACTAGCTCTATAAGCTAGTTAAAATAATTTCGCACTAGATTGAACTAGCTCTATAGCCTAGTATAAATACTTTTACACCGAGTTGAACTAGCTCTATAGCCTAGTACAAATAATTGTACACTAGAGTTGAACTAGCTCTATAAGCTAGTTAAATAATTTCACACAGAGTTGAACTAGCTCTATGGCCTAGTACAAATAATTACACCAAGTTGAAATTGTTCTATAAGCTAGTTCAATAATTTTACACTAGAGTTGAACTAGCTCTATAGGTATTCAAATAATTTTACACTAGAGTTGAACTAGCTCTATAGCCTAGTACAAATAATTTTACACTAGAGTTGAACTAGTTCTATAGCGTAGTTTAATTAATTTTACACTAGAGTTAAACTAGCTCTATAGTCTAATTCAAATAATTTTACACAAGAATTGAACTAGTTCTATAATCTAGTACAAATATTTTTACAGTAGAGTTGAACTAGCTCTATAAGGTAGTTACAATAATTTCACACTAGGTTGAACTAGCTCTACAACCTAGTACAAATAATTTTACACCAAAGTTGAGCTAGCTCTATAAGCTAGTTCAAATAATTTTACACCAGAGTTGAACTAGCTCTACAGCTGTTCAAATAATTTTACCCTAGAGTTGAACTAACTCTATAGCCTAGTCAAAAATTTTACGCTAGATTTAACTACCTTTTAAGCTAGTTCAAATAATTTAACTAGAGTTGAACTAGCTCTATAGACTAGTTCAAATAATTTTACATAAGATTGAACTAGTTCTATAATAGTACATATAATTTTACCTAAGTTTAACTAGTCTCTATCACTAGTAACAATAATTTTACCTTGAGTTTGACTTGCTCTATAGCCAGTACAATTTTTTAACACTATATTGAACTAGCTCTATAAGCTAGTTCAAAAAATTTACACTAGAGTTTGAACTAGCTCTATAGCCTATTACAAATATTTTACAATAGAGTTGAACTAGCTCTATAAGCTATTTCGAATAATTTTACACTAGATTGAAATAGCTCTATAGCCACAGTACAAATTTTTTTACACTATAGTTGAACTAGCTCTATAAGCTAGTTCAAATAATTTTACACTAGAGTTGTACTAGCTCTATAGCCTATTACAAAATTTTACACTAGAGTTGAACTAGCTCTATAACTAGTTCGAATAATTTTACACTAGAGTTGAACTAGCTCTATAGCCTAACAATAATTTTACCCTAGAGTTGAACTAGCTCTATAAGCTAGTTCAAATAATTTTGCACTAGAGTTGAACTAGCTCTATAGCCTAGTATAAATAATTTTATATCTAGAGTTTACTACCTTATAAGCAGTTCAATAATTTTACACTAGAGCTGAACTAGCTCTATAGGCTAGTTCAAATAATTTTACAACAAAATTGAACTAGTTCTATAATCTAGTACATATAATTCTACTCTAGAGTTTAACTAGCTCTTACAATAGTACAAATAATTTTACACTTGAGTTGAACTATCTCTATAGCCCAGTACAAATAATTTGACACTATAGTTCAACTAGCTCTATAAGCTAGTTCAAATAATTTTACACTAAGTTGAACTAGCTCTATAGCCTAGTACAAATAATTTACACTAGAGTTGAACTAGCTCTATAAGTTAGTTCAAATAATTTACACTAGAGTGAACTGCTCTATAGCCTAGTACAATAATTTTACACTAGAGTTGAACTGGCTCTATAAGCTAGTTTAAAATAATTTTACACTAGAGTTGAACTAGCTATATAGCCTAGTACAAATATTTACACTAGAGTTGAACTAGCTCTATAGCCTAGTTCAAATATTTACATTAGAGTTGAACTAGCTCTATAGCCTAATTCAAATAATTTTACACGAATGAACTAGTTCTATAATCAAGTACAAATATTTTTTCACTAGAGTTGAACTAGCTCTATCTAGTTAAAATAATTTCACACTAGAGTTGAACTAGCTACTATAGCTAGTATAAATACTTTTACACCAGAGTTGAACTTGTAGGGTAACGCCAGCAGAAAAACAAAAATTCCGACCTACGCACCAGCCCAGGACCACTATGAGACTGCATACAAGGTTTGATCATTTCGTTACCGACTCGAAGCGCAGCGGAAGTAGAGTCGACGATCGCGGTGCAGATCCCCGCAGCTAGGATTTCAAACCTCCCAACCGCGAGGATGTATACCCTCGTCTTCCCTTCGGACAGCCCTCCGGGAGGCTGTGGACAGTCCCCCAGACGATGTCGCGGACAGCCCTTCGGGAGGACCTTCAAAACTCAAACGGTCACTCGGACAGCCCTTCGGGAGGACTCACAGAACTCGGACCGTCACTTGGACAGCCCTTCGGGAGGCACTCTCAAACAGCCCCTCGGGCACTAAGATCGAAACTACGACCTCTCTACAGAGTTGCACACATACGGTGTCATCTATCCGGCAGGGTCGCCGTCCAGAACTAGTTCCCACCGAACCCAGACAGCCTTTCGGCTCTACGAAACTCTTTCGTGGGAGGGAGAGAGAAGCCAGATCATTGCATGGCACTTGTAGTGAGAAGGGATGAGTGTGGAGGGCTGCCCTCCACCTCTATTTATAGGATAGCCAAGGGGTAAAGATTGTCATACAAAAAAAACCCCAAAGTACCCCCACTTTATGCCTTTCACAAAAGAATAAAGTAAAAGGGGTGCCATGTGGAGCTCCAGGAGCTCCACCATCTTGGCCGGCCACACCCTTGGGGGACCCCCAAGGGGGCTTCCTTAGTGCCTAAGGCATTCTAGAAGCCTTTTGGAAATTCCAAAAGGTGCTTTCCATAAAATTCCCAAAAGCACTTTCACTATTCACGACGACATTTTTCAGCGTCCGTTCGAACTGAAAATATTTATGTGGGCTTAGAACATTTCCAGTACCCACTAAATAATTTTCAATGCGTTTTGGAACAATTCCAGTTTAGTGATTTCATCTGCGAAAAGCATCTGAAGCGGTTCCGGCAGCCCCGGAACATTTCCGGTTTTTCTTCCAGAAAATTCCCAGAAGTTTCCAGAATGATTCTGGTATCCTCCAAGAATATCAGGCATGTGCCGAAACCATTTTGACTTAATGGTATCCCCTGAAAACTTTTCAGTTTCACCGGAACTCATCCGGTGACCTCTCTCTGCGGAACTTTTCCGCTGTCCGAAACTTTTCGGTGTCCGAAACTTTTGGTGATTTTCTCTCAGACTCCCTGTCTAGTATTCAGCAGATAGATGACCCTTAAGCGTGTGACCCTATAGGTTCGGTGAAGTATAGACATGACACGGAACCCCTTCCGATCAATGATCAACATCGGAGCCGTGGACACCCATATTGACCCCTATACCCACACGAATGAATATTCGAGTGAACCTCCAGTTGCCGTGTGCTATCCTGTTGCTTCGTGATATGTTACAAATACCCGAGGTGAGACATGTTGGCATTCCCGTGGATCAACACTTGTCCACTATGCTAGTTACCTCGTTACCGGTATTGTTCTCTTTCTCGTTACCATGTTCCGGCATCCCCGTGATCAAATCACAAAGTGTCTGCCAGACGATGATGGATACCGTAACACCGAGAGGGCCCAGAGATATCTCCCATCGCCGGAGGAGCAATCCCAATCTTGAGCTATCAAGTTACTTGACACACTTTTCCATGAACCCGTAAGCCGCCGTAATAGCCACCCATTTACGGATGACGTTTAACAAACCCCAAAGTTCATGAAGCAGCATGAAGAAACTCGATACTCTCATGTCTAAGAATCATGCAAACATTAACCACTCTGTGTTATTAACCATTAACTTGTGACGAAGAATCTCATAGCATAACATCAATCGGGTCGATTCAACCCAAATGTTCTGCTAACATTGTGCCCTCAAAATTGCTGGCATGTCATGCCCATGATCAGGAAAACAGGATCATCATGCAATACTTGAGCTATCATAGAGCTTGACTAGGAATACATTTTATCGTTTATTATTCCACACGTGGCATATGAGTCTTCCTCCGAGCCTCGTTTTATTTGCAGACTCGAGAACCATAGCAGTTTATAGCATGGAACATAAACCTAATATGAACAGGGAGATAATCAATAACATTTATTATTGCCTCTAGGGCATATCTCCTACAGACTCCCACTTGCACTAGAGTCAATAATCTAGTTATGCTAATGCACTTCACACCTGTGGCACACCGGTGTAAATATGCTTCGCTTGTGGTATAGCCTGATGTCTAACGGATCTACGACTTCAGCTCCGTGTGTATCTTTGCATATCCTCGCGTTTCACGCTTTCACAAATCATATTTTGTGTGGACTTGGCTTTGTATGTATGCGAATCACAGGTCGAACCTGGATTCCTCAGACTGAGTTATGAGCAACTACTTGCAGTAGTGTCCATTGACAAAAGCCATCTTGGACCATACTAAGTTCATGAATGAACTATATGATTCACATCTTCTTTGTCACTTTAAAGGCGGCAACATCTTCGCCTCTGTATAGAATTCGCCCACAGTAACTTGTTTGGAACATTTTCCAACTAATTGTGCCACCACATTGTGTGTTAACACAAAACCCTAACTTTAATCGAAAATCGCATGGAGCATTGAGAAGACTGTATCGAGTAATTACTTACAACGAGCACTTCATAATCTCTTCTTGCAAGAAAACATGTCATCAGTACTACTCTAGTACTCAATGACATCTTTCACTGTTGTCCCATGATCAGTACTTTGATCACTTTGGTATCCATACTCGCAACATCTTTGGAGTATTGGACATATCTGGTTGTTTTACATACCATGGAATACATGATTAATCCAAACACAAGAGTGTGTGGAATCTCCATCATGTATATTGCTCATCAGTGTTTTGGGACACCGAGTCTTGCAAAAACTCTTTCCATGTGACTTCGACAAGAATCACTCCTTGACGTTTTTAATGCTAAAAGGTTTTAGCATTTTGTCAATATGTATCTTTTCTCAGCCCCATTAGGTAAATCTATCTCCATAGATCATCATGCCTAATATAAAGGCTATTTAGCCCAAGCACTTCATCAAAAAACTATTTTTAAATGAAGTCCTAATTCGTGTCAAGAAATTTATTTCCAATTAACAATGTGTCAAGCACACAACGTTTCTAGAAATTTTATTATGCTCCCACTTACTTTCTTGAATCATAAGCATCTTCGTTACCCATTGATGAAGTCAAACCCCTTTGACTATTTCATCAAAACATGAAGATTCCAACTCCATTTTGCTCTCTTCTGTCCATTGCTGGAACTCTAAAGTTTGCATACTTACTAGCATCCTCTGGACTGACAAAATACCTTGGACTGTAACACATGCAAGTCCTTGGTTTCATTTCCATCAGATGGAAATCCTATTGTCATCCATGTTTCATATCTCATGATTGAAATATGTATCAATTGCTAGTTCAACCGGAACCGACTTTAAGCATCGCTATGATGAAACAACCTCATCGTAGTCAACTCCTTGAACTTGTTATTGCAACAAGTCGAGCTTCATGGATAAAACATTTTTTATCCGTATCAGTTTTAAGTTCCATAAATATTCGTTAGACTCTAAGTCTTCCGAAAGGTGTATCAAGGTTTTAATCTTGAATCACTTATATGGAAACTAACTCGGGTTGTATTGGCATTTAGCCAATTCCGGAGTCAGGGCCCATCAACGCTTCCTTGTGTATCGTAGGTATACTGTTGTCTAATAACAATATCTCATTTGCGCACCTGAGAGGTTTGCACGAGCCATGCCTACGTGGTTCAGCTGCAAGTTCGACCGAAGTCCATACATTTTATTGTAGAGACTTCCGTATCAGTCGCAATAGGAAACCCTGGAATTACTTCCAAGGTCTCTTTCCTTTGACCTGATGACGGAGATACTGGTTATCTCGTCGAGTTGCATTATTCTCCCACTCACCTTTTTGAAAGAACCATTTTCTTCAAAAAGCATACCGTTCTTTGTGGCAAATCTATTTGCCTCGGTATAGTGAGGGAGGAATACCCAATTGCTTGGGATAACCTACAAAGTAGCACTTGTCTGATTTGGAATAGGTTTGTAACCTTTTACACAAGCCCCATGTTCCAAATGTTTAAGAAAAGATATAACATGGTTGGGTGTACCATACCATGGCGTCATTTCAACAGACCTGATGGAGCTCTTTTCAGTGTAAAAGCCGTAGTCTCTAAAGCATCACTCTTTAAAAGGGATAATGGCAAATTTATATATGTCATCTTTGATCTTACCATGTCATAAATGGTTTGATTACATCTTCACGGACTTTCCACATGCAGTGGTGCTCCGGGAGGTGTAAGTTATGAAACTACTTTCACAACTCATCAGACATTCGCTAAACTTGTAACTCAAATATTCCTTTCTGCAATCGAATTGTAGAAACATAATTTTCTTGTTACAATAACTTCTACTTCATTTTTGAAAACCTTTCGAATGAATTCAAAAGATCCAGACTTACGTCTCATCAAGTAAATATCCACATATCTACTTGAGTCATTTCTGAAGATAGATAAATCCACTACTAACAACATTTATCGGACTACACACATCAAATGTATGATCACCAATAAGTTTGTTGTCCGTTCCTTATGGCCTGTGAACGGTATTTCAGTCACTTCACTTTTCGGAGGGAAGTTGCAAGTGTCAGATGATTCAAAATCAAAGGACTTCAAAAATCCATCATAATGGAATTTTCCATGCGGGTTTCTCCAATGTGACCGAATGCAGTGCCACACTTGTGTGGTATTCTTTTAGTCTTATGACATTTAGCGTCAGTGTTATGGATGTATCATATTACCATCAATATTCATAACATACGTCCCATCTTGGATGGAAGCATGGCCCTTCATGTTATTCATAATACTGAACAACAATTGTTGTTTTTATGAACAACTCTTTTGCAACAAACATTATGCAATGGGCTAGAGTGTATGAAACTCTAAAATGAATTATGAAAGTAAATCCAGAGGTAATATATTATTATCATTATTCATAACATACATCTCGTTCTCAATGAAAGTATGGCCCTTATGTTATTCATAACATCGAACATAAAAAGTTCTCTTATGAACAACCTTCTTGCAAGATACCTTATGCAATGGGCTAGAGTTTGTGAAACTCTAAATGAATTATGAAAATAAATACAGACGGTAATACACCGATGGAAGGTATAGTAACATTTACTATGTTCCCTGTGTATACCAAAACCTCATTCCTGGCTAGTCTTTCAGGCCATAGTAGTTTTTACATCGAGTTGCAATAGAAAGCAATAGAGCGGGTATCTTTGTGATTAACTCACAATACCAAGAATCAGTGATTAACAATTTAATCATAATTCCCAAGAACTATATCTTTGACCAGCCTTCTATACATCAAAAACTTGTATGACATTCATACATGAGCTGGATATTCCAGTCTTCTTTCTTTCTGCCTTTATACTTCTAACAGTTTAACTTTTAGTATTTCTCCTACTCTCAGAAGAAGCACCCAACTTAAGAGTGGCGTTAGCCCTGGACTTCCTAGGCATGTAAGTCACACTAACACCCTTTGGACACTTCCTTTCTCTTTAAGTTGTTGTTTTATTCACCTTTCATCATATGACAGGCGTTCTTCTGGATCCCTCTTTTATCAGTCTAATGCATAGTAAACTCCTTTACTAATAGTTTGCAAACAAACATTGCTTTGGATATCTCATATCTTTTAGCCTTTGTCTGTCTCTAAAAATGATTTTCAGATTCCATGAATATCACATAACTATCCAAACTTTCGAAGTTCGGGTCTCATGGAAGCAAATGTATTGCACTTGACTGAAAACGGAATTCTAGCTTTTGGATCGTAGGACGAGAGTCACATGATACATAGCATAAGCGAGAGAATACCGAAAGTATGCGATAGGACAAAGTCCTTCTCGGCACTCTTGAGGACAATCCTCACATTACGTTACCAACCGTAAAGTTTTAACCAGATATTTAACAGCTATTCAATTTTAATAGGGAAAGTGGAAACGCGAGCCATTATTCTACAACTATTATGCAAATCACACTTAGACAGTGTTCAAAATTAATTGCACTGAGAATTAAAAGAATTAATTCTACAGTGCGCTCCCACTCAAATCAATATCTCTCATAATTGATTGTGAGTGATTCAAAATCCGCATTTCAATTCAATGCCATTGATGGTAGCATCACTGATGACGAAAATCTCAATCGGTAGGCAAACTTGCCAATCACATCTCTATGTGACTCTTGTTCATCTTTCGATGCGTGTGTTCCGAGCTCATGACTTTCATGCCTGAACGTCAAGACAACCAAGTTATCTCGCTGCGAGGTCTCAACTCACCCGCCTCACACATCCCTAATCGTTCGTACCCATGTTAGCATGTGATACCCCGAAAAGTTAGGTGCCGTGACGGTGCTACACTTGGGAGAACACTAACTACTTGATATTTTTGTGAGAGATCACCCTAATAAAAGCGACTACCGCGCAATCAAGAAGGGTGCAACATAAGGGATAAACATCTCAGGCAATTCATAATAGCATGATATGGTATAGCCCTTTCTGACGGAGAAGTCTTGTATTCCTTCGTCTTCGGCATTCACGTCGGTGATCACCTTCGCGAAGATTGCCACCACCTTGTCGATGCAGCAGATAATATTGCTATCTCTATAGCTAATAAAATAATGCATTACACAAGGTTGACACACAGGTCATTTAAAGTGCAATCATATGGCTCCAGCCATCATGCCGAATCATGACACGCAGGTCATGTTAATCAATTTACATTATATAGTCATCTCATACATAATCAAATTATTATGAGCACCGCTATACCACATCACATGCACATGTAAACCCTCCTGCAAAACCAAGTTAGACGCCTCTAATTGGTTCATGCAAAAAACTAGTTTTTCGTGGCTTCTAAAGTTTCGAAACAAACCGAAGCTACCAACGTCCATCATCAAGTATGATAATTCAAGTCGCTAGATTAACTTTCCAGGGTGTATGAAAACCGAGATAATAAAATCTCGAGCCCCATACTAAACTTCGTCATACGCATGACCCCCGTGCAGATCATATCTGCATTGCCCTTTTGTCTGCGAAATTTCATCTTTCCTTTTAACTACGGTGGAATTCAATGAACTGTTAGCACTTCGTTGATCAATCAGGATTGCGGATTGCCAGAACTTTGAAACTCCACCATGCTGTTATCAAGATCAGAAATATGCAAATTCCAGGGAAGCAACAAGAATATCGGGTAACAGATTTCATCTGCTACCCGCACAAATAATTTTCAGTAATAGAACTCATCTACTACCTAATTATATTGTGCAACACCCATACATCACTATGTATTCTAGATCGCAACCTGCATCTACGCATAGCACGGCTCTTGATGCCACTGTAGGGTAACGCAGCAGAAAACAAAAATATTTCCGACCTACGCACCAGCCCAGGACCACTATGGAGACTGCATACAAGGTTTGATCATTTCGTTACCGACTCGAAGCGCAGCGGAAGTAGAGTCGATGACGATCGGCGGTGCAGATCCCCGCAGCTAGGATTTACAACCTCCCAACCGCGAGGATGTATACCCTCGTCTTCCCTTCGGACAGCCCTCCGGGAGGCTGTCGAACAGTCCCCCAGACGATGTCGCGGACAGCCCTTCGGGAGGACCTTCAAAACTCAAACGGTCACTCGGACAGCCCTTCGGGAGGACTCACAGAACTCGGACCGTCACTTGGACAGCCCTTCGGGAGGCACTCTCAAACAGCCCCTCGGGCACTAAGATCGAAACTACGACCTCTCTACAGAGTTGCACACATACGGTGTCATCTATCCGGCAGGGCTTCGCCGTCCAGAACTAGTTCCCACCGGAACCCAGACAGCCTTTCGGCTCTATGAAACTCTTTTCGTGGGAGGGAGAGAGAAGCCAGATCATTGCATGGCACTTGTATGTGAGAAGGGATGAGTGTGGAGGGCTGCCCCTCCACCTCTATTTATAGGATAGCCAAGGGGTAAAGATGTCATACAAAAAAAACCCCAAAGTACCCCCACTTTATGCCTTTCCACAAAAGAATAAAGATAAAAGGGGTGCCATGTGGAGCTCCAAGGAGCTCCACCATGCTTGGCCGGCCACACCCTTGGGGGACCCCCAAGGGGGCTTCCTTAGTGCCTAAGGCATTCTAGAAGCCTTTTGGGAAATTCCCAAAAGGTGCTTTCCATAAAATTCCCAAAAAGCACTTTCACTATTCACGACGACATTTTTCAGCGTCCGTTCGAACTGAAAATATTTATGTGGGCTTAGAACATTTCCAGTACCCACTAAAATAATTTTCAATGCGTTTTGGAACAATTCCAGTTTAGTGATTTCATCTGCGAAAAGCATCTGAAGCGGTTCCGGCAGCCCCGGAACATTTCCGGTTTTTCTTCCAGAAAATTCCCAGAAGTTTCCAGAATGATTCTGGTATCCTCCAAGAATTATCAGGCATGTGCCGAAACCATTTTGACTTAATGGTATCCCCTGAAACAACTTTTCAGTTTCACCGGAACTCATCCGGTGACCTCTCTCTGCGGAACTTTTCCGCTGTCCGAAACTTTTCGGTGTCCGAAACTTTTTGGTGATTTTCTCTCAGACTCCCTGTCTAGTATTCAGCAGATAGATGACCCTTAAGCGTGTGACCCTATAGGTTCGGTGAAGTATAGACATGACACGGAACCCCTTCCGATCAATGATCAACATCGGAGCCGTGGACACCCATATTGACCCCTATACCCACACGAATGAATATTCGAGTGAACCTCCAGTTGCCGTGTGCTATTCCTGTTGCTTCGTGATATGTTACAAATACCCGAGGTGAGACATGTTGGCATTCCCGTGGATCAACACTTGTCCACTATGCTAGTTACCTCGTTACCGGTATTGTTCTCTTTTCTCGTTACCATGTTCCGGCATCCCCGTGATCAAATCACAAAGTGTCTGGCCAGACGATGATGGATACCGTAACACCGAGAGGGCCCAGAGGTATCTCTCCATCGCCGGAGGAGCAAATCCCAATCTTGAGCTATCAAGTTACTTGACACACTTTTCCATGAACCCGTAAGCCGCCGTAATAGCCACCCATTTACGGATGACGTTTAACAAACCCCAAAGTTCATGAAGCAAGCATGAAGAAACTCGATACTCTCATGGTCTAAGGAATCATGCAAACATTAACCATCTCTGTGTTATTAACCATTAACTTGTGACGAAGAATCTCATAGCATAACATCAATCGGGTCGATTCAACACAAATGTTCTGCTAACATTGTGCCCTCAAAATTGCTGGCATAGTCATGCCCATGATCAGGAAAACAGGATCATCATGCAATACTTGAGCCAGTCATAGAGGCTTGACTAGGAATACATTTTATCGTTTATTATTCCACACGTGCATATGAGTCTTCCTCCGAGCCTCGTTTTATTTGCAGACTCGAGAACCATAGCAGTTATAGCATGGAACATAAACCTAATTATGAACAGGGAGATAATCAATAACATTTATTATTGCCTCTAGGGCATATCTCCTACAGAACTAGCTCTATAGCCTAGTACAAATAATTTTAAACTAGAGTTGAAAAGCTCTATAAGCTAGTTCAAATAATTTTACACTAGAGTTGAACTAGCTCTATAGCCTAGTACAAATAATTTTACAATAGAGTTGAACTAGCTCTATAGCCTGGTTCAAATAATTTTACACAGAAGTTGAACTAGTTCTATAATATAGTATATATAATTTTACACTAGAGTTAACTAGCTCTATAACCTAGTACAAATAATTTTACACTAGAGTTGAACTAGTCTCTATAGCCATTACAATAATTTTACACTAGAGTTGACTAGCTCTATAAGCTAGTTCATTAATTTACACTAGAGTTGAACAGCTCTATGGCCTAGTACAAATAATTTTACACTAGAGTTGAACTAGCTCCATAGCCTAGTTCAAATAATTTTACACAAGAATTGAACTAGTACTATAATCTAGTACAAATATTTTTACACTACAGTTGAACTAGCTCTACAAGCTAGTTCAAATAATTTCACACTAGAGTTGAACTAGCTCTATAGCCTAGTACAAATAATTTTACCCCGGAGTTGAACTAGCGCTATGTAACACCCCCTGTCATTAGCTACAGTAATCACTTTTGATAATGACATGTCAGCAAGATTAACATTGCATAATCATCATTAGCATCATATTGCATTTCAACTACTAAGTCCAATTCAAATTAAATTAAAGTGGCAAAATAAAAGTTGTTCAAACCAGAAACTAAAATGTTAAATAAATAACAAATATTCGAGAGACTATTCTAAAATTGAAACCAACATCATTGGAGTTGGGTAAGTGACTCAAACATCCTCTAACGGTGACTGAAAACAATATTAATAACCTTTTTATTAATCCAAAATAAATATGAAATAGTATTTAACCCAAGCCAGTTTTTGTTGATAGGGTATAATGCACTGCTAATTTTGGGCCAGGTCACATTTGGTGGCCTAGCTATTTACAAAACAGAAAGTTAGAATAAAGAAAAGGAAAAAGATAAAAAGAAAAGGCAAAAAAAAAAGAGAGAGCAAACCCCCCTCCTCCCGCCCAACTGGGCCATAGCCAGCTGGCCGGCCCACCCGCGCCCGCCGCTGGCCTATATGGCCTTGAGCCCCTCACGCACCCGAACCCTAATCCCCTCCCCGCTCACCCCGCTTCCCCCCACTGGATCTGGCGTGCGCCCACGTCGCCTAGGCGCTCGACGCCGCCGCCGCCCGGATCGCCACCTCGCCGGACTGCCTCCCCGCGTCCGACGCGTCGTCTCCGTCCTCCTCCTCAACCCCCACTGCCCCGTGCCCTGCCAACCCCCCCCCCCCCCTGAGGCCCCCCTCCTTCTCCTCTGCCTCCAACCGCAAGCGCATCCCCCAGGACCTCGAATGCAGAGCACGTGGTCGCGCGCGGCACGCGAACCCGCTCACCGCCGCCGGCGCCCGCAACTGCTGCAGCTGCTCGCCACTCGTGGCCCCCTCCCGCTCGCCTCCTCTGCCCCGGCTCCGCCTCTGTGCCCGCTGAGCCGCCCGGCTCGTGCCTCGCCCGCAGTTCCCGTTCTCTACTGCTGCCGCCGCTCGACCGGTCACCGCGTCGCCCCGCCGAGCCGTGCCCTGTTCCTAGCCGTGCTCCAGCAACCCTGGCCCGCCCTGCTCCGGCCACTACCCCGCTACGCCGCTCGCTGTGTGTCGCGCCTGCGCCTTGCTCGCCGGCCGCGGTCGGCTCGCCGTCCCCACGCGCGCCTCGCCCCGGCATCCAGCGGCCCTCCTCGCGCCTGCCTGCGTCGCCGCTCCGGCCAGCTACCCCCCTGCTCGCCGCTGCCTGGCCTTCACTCGCTGCGGCCCCGCGACGCCGCCCGGGTTCGTCCCCTCAGGCATGCGCCCGATCGGGCGCCCGCGCCCGTAACACGCCCGCTAAGGCTCCCCTGTTCATATGACATGTGGGGCCCGCCCCCTTTGAAACGTTTAAAAAAAATTTGAAAATAAAAATAATTAAAATTAAATAATTAATTAATTAGGCTAATTAACCCTGATTAGATTAATTTAATTTAATTAATTAGTTTAATTAATTGTTAATCTAATAATTAACCCTGATTAGCCTAACAGCCTATGACAGGTGGGTCCCACCCTGTCAGGTGCCTGCTGATGTCAGCATGATGTCATGCTGTTGTCATCGCCGCACTGTTTTGGATAATGTTTATTTTAAATAATTAAATAAATTCGGAAATTAATAAAAACTTTAGAAAATCATATTAAATAAACCGTAACTCCGATGAAAATACTTTATACATGAAACTTGCTCAGAATTTCGATACGAACCCGAATACATCCTCCATATTCCCGTCTGACGCCCGTAGCTAGATGAACGATGAACTTTTAGACCATTTTCAGTAAATGAATAGTGCCCAACTTTAATTAAATAAATCCGAATAAATTCCTAAATTAACTAAATCATTTAGATAGGCAGTAGAACACCCCGGCATATCATTTAGGCATGTCATACATGTTGTTTGCATTATTGCCGTGAATTTATTGTTTCTCTCCCCCTCCTTCTCCCTCCCGATAGACGCCGAGACCGACATCGCTACTGCTGAGTACGACTACGCTACAGACGAGCAGCCCGTTGACGACCTCCCCCTCTTGCCAGAGCAACCAGGCAAGCCCACCCTTTGAGCATCCAGATATCGCCCATTCCATTCTCCTGCTTGCATTAGATTTTGCTACTGTTAATGTATGCTCCTATTCTGATGCATAGCCTGCTGTTGTAACCTGTTCATTGTTACCTTACCTGCCTATGATAAACTGCTTAGTATAGGTTGGTATTGAACCATCAGTGACCCCACCACCTTACCTTTGTCGCCCCCGCTTGTTCATCGACGTCTCGATAAACGTGATCGTCTATCAGAGACAGACACCTCACTTCACACCCCCTTAGTTGTACGACTCTGCATAGTTACTATTGAGTGCCGAGGGTGATACCTCGTAACGCACTCCTGATGAATACTCTGCAGCGTAGCTGTTCGGTCGTGGTCATTGAGGGTGGTTCCTCCTTCTCCACTTCCGATACGACTCTGTCGTGCAACCCCACAGTGTGAACCTCGAGGGTGATACCTCATACGTTCACCCTGATGATTATGACCACACGGTTACTTGACCTTGTTACAGGCGGGTCCACCCTGGTGGGTACCCGCTGGGGATCTATTTTGTCGAGTGTGCCGGAAGGGCACTCGAGTGTGTTACTTTGGCGGAGCTTCAGAAACTCTGAATGTTTCCGCTTGTTACTAAATGAGCTGATCGGATTTGGGTGTGTGATCTGAGTGGGTCGACGTGCCCTATACGCACTACCACCACGCGGGATTATGGATATGGGGCCCTCTGCGATGTACGTTTCTCCGAAAGCTCATCGGACGTCACGATTCACCGTGCGGGCTGATCGTTGGGATTGGGCTGGATACTTCACTGGCGAGTTTAGTGTCGCGCCTGCACCCCGGCCAGCCACGCAACGCGCAGGGTGCCCAGGGCGATGGCCCAAGACCTCTGGGTGCATAGGTTAGTCCGGCGTGCTGACCTCTCTGCTGGGCCTAGGTAGGGCGTTGCTTCGTGTTGATCTTCCGAGGACGGGCATTACCCAGCAAGTATGTCCGGCCAGAGTTGATCGAGCGTGTTGGGTAACAGTAGTGCACCCCTGCAGGGATGAATGATCTATCGATAGCCGGTCCTACGGTAAAGGACGCTCAGTTTGTGTATCCCGATCTACTACTTAAACTGGATACTTGTTACTTAATTGAAGCTTCGGGATTACTTTCTCGCTGGGAGTCGAGGAAGGATCTTTGAGCTGTACTTCAACATGTTTGCTAAATAAAATGCTATTCTACTCTCTTCTATTGCTGCAAGATGATGGCATTTGAAGATGTTTGAAGATGCTAGTCTTCGATAGGACTAGGCCTTCTTTCTATTCTGGCTTTTCTGCAGCCCAGTCCACATATACAGCCTTTCTCCATTGATAATGTTGCATATGTAGTATAGATCCTTGCTTGCTGAGTACTTCGGATGAGTACTCACGGTTGCTTTATTTTCTCTTTCCCCCATATATCCCACCTTGATGATACACCAGACGATGGAGTCTAGGAGCCAGATGTCACCGCCGGAGCCTACTACCAGGCGGGTCCAGAGGGCATGTACTACTGGATCGAGCCAGCCGACCAGGAGTAGGATCGGAGGCTCCCAGGTAGGAGGCCAACTCCTTTCGATCTAGTGTCGCTGTTTGTGCTAGCCTTCTTAAGGCAAAACTTGTCTAACTATGTCTGTACTCAGATAATATTTGTATGACTGACTTATGTATTCGGATCTTCGGATCCATGGTCTGTAATATTGTGGACCTCTGTTTATTTGTGTTTAGAGTTGTGTTGTGATATCTTCCCGTGAGTCCCTGGCTTGATCGTACACGTTTGCGTGTATGATTAGTGTACGATCGAACCAGGGGCGTCACAAGTTGGTATCAGAGCCGACTGCCTGTAGGAAGCCCCCCTCCAAATTCCTTGGCCGAAGTTGAGTCTAGAAACCGAAAAACTGATTTACTAACTTTGGTGTGTGGCTTACGGGCCCACGTCGCCAATTGGGTGGTATTAGGATCTTTTATTCCTCGTCTATACTCTGGGGCTCTAATATCTCTTCTATTCGGGTTAAATAAAGTTTACTAACACCGACACTTAGGATCTCGTAATTTCTGTCTACCCGGAGAGCTGGATATCTGTGCGATTTCCCTGTCGTTGATCTGATTAGTCTGATAACCATTTTCCTTTCCATTGTTTTGTTTAACCTTTCTCTCCGAGTTGTGTTAAACTTCTTATTGTCGTTTGACAAACCTGAATTTCCTCTGTTTCAGATGGATCGTTTGTTTCCACCGCGTCCTACGACACAGCTTGTGCTTCGCACTTGGGCTCGTGATGCCCCTGGTTTTCCAGCTGTCCTGATCGCTCTCATGACCAGACTTGGCTACCACTGATACCCTGAGTACATGGTTTACGAGGATTACCGCGAGTTCAATCAGGAGCAGTACCATGCTGATGTTCGTATCTATGATCGACATAATGACTCAGACACCGAGCTGCACCTTTTCCACGGTATTGGCGTGACGATTGAGATAGCTGTACATGATGCCGCCTACTCTGCTATCGCACGTCTCCGAGGATAGTTCAGTGATATCTTGGATGACTCTGAGTTCCGATACATTCCGTATGCCCCTGTTGGAGATGCTACCGGATACTACACAGCTATCTGTGCCCCGTACGAGCCTCGCCGATACGACCACCGCGTTCTCATTCAGTGCACTCAGGCTCTGGATCGCACTGTTAGGGCTCTGGCCGTCGAGTTGGTTGCCACTCGAGCACGTCTCTACGATGCTATGACGCAGTTGCTACCCGCTGTTCGCGCATGGATACATCAGGAGCACATCCTTTATCCGCGCAGGACTCAGAAGCATGCTGATATTGATTGGCCTGCTGTTGGAGGTCACACACCTACACGTGGACCTCTTCTTACAGCTCGAGACCGAGTTCTGCATCAGAGTGCACATGGAGCACCGGATCCTTCTGCGACGAACATTCGTCGTCCGCACTCGCAGTTACCCCGATACAGTGGTTTTCTCCGACGTTGATGTAGCCTTTGCTATGTCTCGCTGTGTACTTCCTTACCGCGTGCCTGCGCGCCGCCTAGTATGTCTAGCTTTTAATTTGCGCCATTATGCTGTCCACATGTACCCGACTTTGTGTATGGGTCTGTATGTCTTAATCGACTACTGTTATGTATCTGTTACACTGCTTAAAGTATTGTCGTGTTACATCATGCTTGTCGCTAAACAATCGCAATTGCTTTTACTAAACTACCCCCTGTTGATACTTAGCAGGATGGTTAGGCCAGGTGGTCGTGGTCGTGGTCGTGCCCCTGAATGTCCACCACCGCCAGACTATATGGTAGCAATGATGCAACAGTTCGAGCTCAACCGCCAGTTCATGGTTGGAATCATGGCTCAGTTCCCGCATCAGAACAACCAGAACCCACCTTCAATAACACTGCCGGAGTTTATGCGACTCAACCCTACTCACTTCCGCAACTCTGACAAGCCCCTGGATGCTGATGACTGGCTCCGCGACATCACTCACGAGATGGAGTCTGCTAATGTCGCCCCTGCCAACTTTGTCACCTTCGCGTCCTTTTTCTTAAAAGGGCCCGCTGCTCAATGGTGGGACACACACAAGCGTTCGCTGCCTGCTGAAACAGTCATTACCTGGTATGAGTTCCAGGCTGCTTTCCGTACACGCTACATCCCTCAAGCAATTATGGAATGCATGAAGACCCAGTTCCGCAACCTCACCCAGGGCAACAAAACTGTCGAAGCTTATCAGCGGGAATTTCTTGATCTCTCCCGCTATGCTGAAGAAGACATCGCCACAGATGCACGCAGACAGGAGAAGTTCCGTAATGGACTCCACCCTGACCTCAAGCTTACACTTGCTGCTGAAGACTACAATGACTTCTCAACTCTTGTGAACAAGGCTATTCTTGTTGAGACCGCTCAGATGGAACACAAGGACTCGCAGAAGCGCTATCGTGATGCTGGCTCATCTCCGGGCTTAGCACAGAAGCGTAAAGTTTGGCTTCCCAACAATGCGTTCCGTCCCAATACCTCTGCGCCAAAGAACAATGCTGCACCATGTCTGCCTCCTCCACCACCGAGACCGTCAAAGGCTCAAGCTATTCAGAACAATGCTCCTCTTCGTCCTGAAGATGGTTTGTGCTTCAAGTGCCACAAACCAGGCCACCAGGCTAAAGACTGCCGCCAGACTCAGAATCAGTTAGATTTTCCCCGTACTGGCCGTGGATATGGCCGTGGCAACAATCAGACCCGCAACTATAATACTGGGTCTGCTTCACGTGGTCGTGGTCACGCTTACAACATTGACATTGAAGAAGTCCACGATCAACCTGCTACTGTGATGGGTACCCTTCTTGTTAACTCAGTACCTGCTTCTGTATTATTTGATTCAGGAGCATCGCATTCATTCATGTCTGAAGCATTTGCATTATCTCATGACATTGCATTCGAAAAGATGAACCTGCCAATAGTTGTCCGTACCCCTGGAGGTCAATGTCAACCACCATGATGGCACACAATGTCCCTGTTGAAATCGAGGGATTTGAATTCCTGGCTTCACCTATTATCCTGAAGTCTTCCACCATAGACCTCATACTCGGAATGGATTGGTTGAAAGCTCACATTGCTTCAATCAATTGTGCCACTAAAGTTATCCAACTTCTTCACCCCACCGATGAGATAGTGAATTATACCGCCCGCATTACTCGGGATGCTGAAGCTCACATATATGCTCTGAATGTATTGAACGCTTCACCTCTGGAAGGAATCGAGAACGTTCCTGTCGTTCGAGATTTTCCAGACGTTTTTCCCGAAGAACTTCCAGGCATACCCCCGGCTAGAGCTGTCGAGTTCGTCATTGACTTGAAGCCTGGCACTGTCCCTATTGCCAAGCGTCCTTATAAGATGCCTCCGCGCCACCTTCTCGAGCTTAAGGAAGAAATCGACAAGTCACTTAGGAAAGGTTTCATCCGCCCCAGTTCCTCTGCTTGGGGAACGCCTTCAGTCTTCGTTAAGAAGAAGGATGGAACTAACCGTTTGGTTCAGGATTATCGGCCCATTAACCAAGCCACAATCCAGAATAAATACCCACTGCCCCGGATCAATGATCTTTATGATCAACTTGCTGGATCATCGGTGTTCTCTAAACTCGACCTGAGGTTGGGCTATCACCAGATCCGTGTTCGTGAAGAGGATATTCCGAAGACTGCCTTCGTTACTCGGTATGGCTCCTATGAATACACCGTCATGTCCTTCGGCCTAACGAATGCTCCAGCTACATTCTCCCGTCTGATGAATTATATATTCATGGATTACCTCGACAAGTTCGTCGTCGTATATCTAGATGATATTCTGGTCTATTCTAAGAAGAAAGAAGAACATGCTGAACAACTTCGCCTTGTACTGGAAAGGCTCCGAGAACACCAGTTGTATGCCAAATACTCCAAATGTGAATTCTGGTTATCTGAAGTAACCTATCTTGGTCATGTGATTTCCAAGGATGGAATTGCTGTTAACCCCGAACGAGTTCAGGCTATTCTTGACTGGACTCCCCCGAAGAACGTCAAGCAAGTCAGAAGTTTTCTCGGACTTGCTAGTTATTGCTGTCGATTCATTGAGAACTTTTCCAAGATTGCAAAACCATTGACAAATCTGCTTCACAAAGGTGTTAAATTTGAGTGGACGGAAAAATGTCAAGAAAGCTTTCAGACACTAAAAGATAAATTGACATCAGCCCCAGTATTAGCACCCCCGGATTCCCAAAAGGATTTCGTGATATACTGTGATGCATCTCGTCAAGGATTAGGCTGTGTCCTAATGCAAGAACGCAAAGTGATTGCTTATGCCTCCCGACAATTGCGTCCTCATGAAGAAAATTATCCCGTGCATGATCTTGAACTTTCTGCGGTTATTTATGCCCTGAAGCTATGGCGACATTACCTTCTCGGTAACCGTTGCGAGATATACACGGATCACCAAAGCTTGAAGTATTTATATACTCAACCAGATCTGAACCTTCGTCAACAAAGATGGCTCGAAACAATTGCCGACTATGATATGAATATCTCATACACCCCTGGCAAGGCTAATGCAATGGCCGATGCTTTGAGTGGCAAGTCCTATAGCAACAATCTTATGGTTCAGGAAACACAACCTCTTCTCCATGAAGAGCTTCGCAAGTTGAACCTCCATATTGTTCCACAGGGCTATCTCAATACCCTAGTTGTCGAACCAGATTTAGAACACGTCATTAAGGTTGTACAAAGGTATGACACTGAAGTTGAAAAGATCAAGCGGTACGTCGAGAAAGGAAAGCCATCACAATTCCATCTTGATGCAGATGGGATCCTATTTTTCCAACACCATCTCTTCGTACCCAAGTTCAAGAATGAAAGGGAAAACGCTATGAAAGAAGCTCATGACACTCCTCTGTCTATTCACCCTGGTAGCACAAAGATGTACCGTGACATTTGTCAAAGATTCTGGTGGCCTAATATGAAGCGAGACATTGCTCGTTATGTTTCTGAGTGTGACATTTGCCGCCGCATTAAAGCAGAACACCAAAGGCCTGCTAGAACTCTGCAACCCCTTGAAATTCCTGAATGGAAATGGGACAAGGTCCAAATGGATTTCTTTACTGGTTTTCCCAGATCTCAGAAGGGTCATGATGCTATTTTTTTCGTCATTGACCGATTCTCCAAGGTCGCTCACTTTCTGCCTGTTAAGGAGACAATCACTGCTAGCCAGTTAGCAGACTTGTATGTTTCCCGAATTGTGTCACTCCACGGTGTTCCGTTGGAAATCAGTTCGGATCGTGGCAGCCTCTTCACCTCCAGATTCTGGAATAGTTTCCAAGAAGCTATGGGAACTCATCTGTCTTTCAGCACCGCTTTTCACCCTCAGTCACAGGGTCAAGTTGAACGAGTTAATCAAGTGCTTGAAGATATGCTTCAGTCTTGCGTCATCTCCTTCGGTAAGAAGTGGGAGGAATCTCTCCCGTATGCCGAATTCTCTTACAACAATAGCTATCAAGCTAGTCTGAAGATGGCACCGTTTGAAGTTCTATACGGACGTAAGTGTCGAACCCCTCTGAATTGGTCAGAAACTAGGGAACGCTCACTCGTCGGACCGGAGATTATTCGGCAAGCTGAGGAACAAGTCCGCATTGTCCGTGAACATTTGAAATCTGCTCAGTCTCGTCAGAAGAGCAACTATGACCGAAAGCACCAGGAAATGGTCTATCAACCTGGCGAACAAGCTTACCTCCGCGTCACTCCGTTGAAAGGCACTCGTCGGTTCGGAATCAAAGGCAAGTTAGCTCCACGCTACATTGGCCCGTTCCGTATTCTTGCCCGTCGAGGAGAGGTGGCATATCAATTGCAATTGCCGCCTAATCTTTCACAAGTACATGATGTGTTTCATGTATCCCAACTCCGTCGCTGCTTCAAGGATCCTATTCGAGCTGTGGATCATGAAGTGCTTGAATTACGGGAAGATCTGTCTTATCCAGAACATCCCATCCATATTCTTGATCAAGCTGAGCGTCGAACTCGTCAGAAGTCAATCAAATTCCTCAAGGTTCAGTGGTCGAATCATTCTGAAGATGAAGCCACTTGGGAACGCGAGGATCGTCTTCGCGAAGAATACCCCTCTTTCTTTCAGTCCTCCTCTTAATTCTCGGGACGAGAATTCTTAATAGATGAGGAGAGTTGTAACACCCCCTGTCATTAGCTACAGTAATCACTTTTGATAATGACATGTCAGCATGATTAACATTGCATAATAATCATTAGCATCATATTGCATTTCAACTACTAAGTCCAATTCAAATTAAATTAAAGTGGCAAAATAAAAGTTGTTCAAACCAGAAACTAAAATGTTAAATAAATAACAAATATTCCAGAGACTATTCTAAAATTGAAACCAACAACATTGGAGTTGGGTAAGTCACTCAAACATCCTCTAACGGTGACTGAAAACAATATTAATAACCTTTTTATTAATCCAAAATAAATATGAAATAGTATTTAACCCAAGCCAGTTTTTGTTGATAGGGTATAATGCACTGCTAATTTTGGGCCAGGTCACATATTTTGCAAAAGTCATTTGGTGGCCTAGCTATTTACAAAACAGAAAGTTAGAATAAAGAAATTGAAAAAGATAAAAAGAAAAGGCAAAAAAAAAAGAGAGAGCAAACCCCCCCCCCCTCCCGCCCAACTGGGCCATAGCCCAGCTGGCCGGCCCACCCGCGCCCGCCGCTGGCCTATATGGCCTAGACCCCCTCACGCACCCGAACCCTAATGCCCTCCTCGCTCACCCCGTTTCCCCCCACTGGATCTGGCGTGCGCCCACGTCGCCTCGGCGCTCGCCGCCGCCGCCGCCCGGATCGCCACCTCGCCGGACTGCCTCCCCGCCTCCGACGCGTCGTCTCCGTCCTCCTCCTCAACCCCCACTGCCCCGTGCCCGGCAAAACCCCCCCCCCCCCCGTGAGGCCCCCCTCCTTCTCCTCTGCCTCCCAAACCGCCACGCGACGCCACCCCCCGCACCTGGCATCTGCCGCGCCCGTGGTCGCGCGCCGCGCGCGAACCCGCTCACCGCCGCCCGCGCCCGCAACTCCTGCAGCTGCTCGCCGCTCGTGGCCCCCTCCCGCTCGCCTCCTCTGCCCCGGCTCCGCCTCTGTGCCCGCTGAGCCGCCCGCCTCGCGCCTCGCCCGTAGTTCCCGTTCTCTGCTGCTGCCGGCGCTCGCCCGGTCACCGCGTCGCCCCGCCGAGCCGTGCCCTGTTCCTAGCCGTGCTCCAGCAACCCTGGCCCGCCCTGCTCCGGCCACTGCCCCGCTACGCCGCTCGCTGTGCGTCGCGCCTGCACCTTGCTCGCCGGCCGTGGTCGGCCCGCCGTCCCCACGCGCACCTCGCCCCGGCCTCCAGCGGCCCTGCCCGCGCCTGCCTGCGTCGCCGCTCCGGCAAGCTACCCCCCTGCTCGCCGCTGCTTGGCCTTCGCTCGCTGCGGCCCCGCGACGCCGCCCGGGTCCGTCCCCTCGGGCATGCGCCCGATCAGGCGCCCGCGCCCGTAACACGCCTGCTAAGGCTTCCCTGTTCATATGACATGTGGGGCCCGCCCCCTCTGAAACGTTTAAAAAAAATTGAAAATAAAAATAATTAAAATTAAATAATTAATTAATTAGTTAATTAATTAATTAGGCTAATTAACCCTGATTAGATTAATTTAATTTACTTAATTAGTTTAATTAATTGTTAATCTAATAATTAACCCTGATTAGCCTAACAGCCTATGACAGGTGGGTCCCACCCTGTCAGGTGCCTGCTGACGTCAGCATGATGTCATGCTGATGTCATCGTCGCACTGTTTTGGATAATGTTTATTTTAAATAATTAAATAAATTCAGAAATTAATAAAAACTTTAGAAAATCATATTAAATAAACCGTAACTCCGATGAAAATACTTTATACATGAAACTTGCTCAGAATTTCGATACAAACCCGAATACGTCCTCTGTATTCCTGTCTGACGCCCGTAGCTATACGAACGATGAACTTTTAGACCGTTTTCAGTAAATGAATAGTGCCCAACTTTAATTAAATAAATCCGAATAAATTGCTAAATTAACTAAATCATTTAGATAGGTAGTAGAACACCCCGGCATATCATTTAGGCATGTCATACATGTTGTTTGCATTATTGCTGTGAATTTATTGTTTCTCTCCCCCTCCTTCTCCCTCTCGATAGACGCCGAGACCGACGTCGCTGCTGCTGAGTACGACTACGCTACAGACGAGCAGCCCGTTGACGACCTCCCCCTCTTGCCAGAGCAACCAGGCAAGCCCCCCCTTTGAGCATCCAGATTTTGCTACTGTTAATGTATGCTCCTATTCTGATGCATAGCCCGCTGTTGTAACCTGTTCATTGTTACCTTACCTGCCTATGATAAACTGCTTAGTATAGGTTGGTATTGAACCATCAGTGACCCCACCACCTTACCTTTGTTGCCCCCGCTTGTTCATCGACGTCTAGATCAACGTGATCGTCGATCAGAGACAAACACCTCACTTCACACCCCCTTAGTTGTACGACTCTGCATAGTTACTATTGAGTGCCGAGGGTGATACCTCGTAACGCACTCCTGATGAATACTCTGCAGCGTAGCTGTTCGGTCGTGGTCATCGAGGGTGGTTCCTCCTTCTCCACTTCCGATACGACTCTGTCGTGCAACCCCACAGTGTGAACCTCGAGGGTGATACCTCATACGTTCACCCTGATGATTATGACCACACGGTTACTTGACCTTGTTACAGGCGGGTCCACCCTGGTGGGTACCCGCTGGGGATCTATTTTGTCGAGTGTGCCGGAAGGGCACTCGAGTGTGTTACTGTGGCGGAGCTTCAGAAACTCTGAATGTTTCCGCTTGTTACTAAATGAGCTGATCGGATTTCGGTGTGTGATCTGAGTGGGTCGACTTGCCCTATAGGCACTACCACCACGCGGGATTATGGTTATGGGGCCCTCTGCGATGTACGTTTCTCCGAAAGCTCATCAGACGTCACGATTCACCGTGCGGGCTGTTCGTCGGGATTGGGCTGGATACTTCACTAGCGAGTTCAGTGTCGCGCCTGCACCCCGGCCAGCCACGCAACGCGCAGGGTGCCCAGGGCGATGGCCCAAGACCTCTGGGTGCATAGGTTAGTCCGGCGTGCTGACCTCTCTGCTGGGCCTAGGTAGGGCGTTGCTTCGTGTTGATCTTCCGAGGACGGGCATTACCCAGCAAGTATGTCCGGCCAGAGTTGATCGATCGTGTTGGGTAACAGTAGTGCACCCCTGCAGGGATGAATGATCTATCGATAGCCGGTCCTATGGTAAAGGACGCTCAGTTTGTGTATCCCGATCTACTACTTAAACTGGATACTTGTTACTTAATTGAAGCTTCGGGATTACTTTCTCGCTGGGAGTCGAGGACGGATCTTTGAGCTGTTGTAACACCCCCGGTGGTTAACTACAGTAATCACCCTTTTGATAATGACAAGTCATCATGTTTAACAGTGCATGATCATCATTTGCATCATAATGCATTTCAACTCCTAAGTCAAATCCAAATTTAAATAAAAGTGGAAAATAAAAGTTGTCCAAACCTGAAAACTAAAATGTACATCATGTTGCAAATAATCCAGAGGCTAATATAAAATTAGCAGCAGTGTTAACTAAAATATTTAAGTGGCTCAAACAAATAGAAACAGCAGCAACATAACGCTATTTAATCCTTTTTCAATTTAAATAAAATCCAAACAAAAAGATATGGACCCCAAACCAATTTCTAGCAGTGACAGATAATGCACTGTAAATAATGGAGCAAGTCTCATATTTTACAAAAGTCTTTTGGAATAAAAATAAAAGAGAAAACAGAAAAGGAAAATAAATAATATATAAAAAAAAAGTAAAAGTAAAAAAAGGAAAAGCCCCCCCCGAACCCAACTGGGCCTGGCCAGGCTGGCCACCAGCCACACCCGGCCGGCCCAGCCGCCCCCCCCCTTTAACCCCCCCCCGATCCACCCCAAACCCTAACCTACCCCCACTCCCCCCCCCCCTCTCCCTTCCCCATCCAAACTGATCGGGATCGGGAGCTCTAGCCGCCGCCGCCCTTCGACGCCCCGGCCGCGCCCCCCCCGCCGCCGGCCGCGCCTCGCCGCCGACGCTCGCCTCCTCCCCGGAGCTCAACCCTCTGCCTCGCCCCCTCTGCCTCACCCCGCCGACCGCCCTGCCGCTCGACGTCGCCGGCACCACCCCGTCGCCGGACCGCGCCACCCCCTCGACCCTCATCTCCGACCGGCCTCCTCGAGCCACGCCGCCCCCGTGCCTCTACAGCCGTCGGTGAGGCCCCGGCCTCTGCCGCCCTCTCCCCTTTCACCCTCGTCCCCGTCCTCGATGCCGTCCGCCGTGCCCGGCCGCGCTCGCCGCGGTCCCCTGCTCCGTTACCCGCGCCGCTCCCCTCCGTGCCCTGCCGCTCGCCTCCCCTCGCTGCGCGCTGCAGTTGCTCGCGCCGCCTCTGGCTGCCGTGTCGCCCGCTCCGCCTGAGCGCGCGCTGGCCGCGCGCTGCCTCGGTCGCCGCCCGCCCCCTTCCCCGCTCGCCTCTGCCGCACGCGCGCGCGCCCCCACCGCGCCCGGGCCCTCGTCCCCGCTCGCCACCAAGGCGCCCGCGCCCACGCCTCGCTTGCCGCCCGCTCGCCCGCGCGCGCGCTCCGGCCTCCGCTTGCCCGCGCCCGGCCCGCTCCGCGCCGTGCCTCCGCCTCCCCGCGCCCGCGCATCGCCGCTCGCCCTACACCGCTCCCGGCCGCGTCTCCCCTCCGGCCGGAGCCGCGCCCCGCCGGTGCGCCCGTTCGGGCGGCGCTGCGCCCGTCGGGCGTCCACGCCCGCACCCGCGCCCGTTCGCCCGCTTGGCCTCTGTGCCACCGACAGCAGGGGCCCACAGCCCCCAAAACGTTAAAAAAAAATATAGGATTATGATTTAATAAAAATAAAAATAAAAATAATTAAACTAATTAATTAATTAATTAGTTAATTAATCCTGATTAGGTTAATTTAATTAAGTAGTTAGTGTTAATTAAACAGTAATTTAATTAGTTAATCACTAATTAACCTAACAGCCTATGACAGGTGGGACCCACTGGTCCTGACGTCATGCTGACGTCATGCTGACGTCAGCAAGACACTGTTTCGGATAATGTTAATTTAAAAATAACTAAATAAATTCCAGAAATTAATAAAAACTTTTGAAAATCATATAAAATAATCCGTAGCTCAGATGAAAATACTTTGTACATGAAAGTTGCTCAGAACGACGAGACGAATCTGAATACGCGGTCCGTTCGCCCGTCACGCGTCCCTAACTATCCGAACTTGCAACCGTTCCCCTCTTATCCTCTGTCCGACAATTCCAAAGACCCGGGAAATATCGTCAGATATTCTCCCGCTCCGTCTGTTACGTGTGATGCTGCGTTAGACTACCCCTAGCACCGTGTATCGTATTTGTCATGCTCATGTTTGCTATATATTTATACTGTTTCCTCCCCCTCTTCTCTCTCGATAGCCCCGACCCTGACGTCGGCCCCGAGACCGACGCAGCTCCGGATCCCGAAGACACCATAGACGACCTTGCCCTTGGCGCCGAGCAACCAGGCAAGCCCCTCCCTTGAGCATACCGATATCGCCCATTCTAAATTTCTCATGCTTGCATTAGAATTACTGCTGCTGCTGCTTTACCTATTCTGATGCATAGCCTGTTCATTGTAACCTGCTGTTGATAATTACCTGCATATCCTAAACTGTTTAGTCTAGGCTGGGTAGAGACCTATCAGTGACCCCACTTATCCCGACTGCCGCGCTGGATCGTCAGAAGACCCGATCAATGGGATTGAAGACCAGGACCCGACACCGCACATCACCCACCTTAGTTGTAACGACACTGCAGCGTTACGATCGAGTGCCGAGGGTGAAACCTCTTGTAGCACTTCTGATGTTAACTCTGTAGAGTAGCTATTCGGTCGTGGTCATCGAGGGTGATTCCTCCTTCACCGCTTCCGATAACGACGCTGTCGTACAACACCTCAAGTGTGGACCCAGTGAGGGTGATTCCTCCTAGTTCACCTTGACGGATACATCGAGTGGGAATTCAATGAGGGTGATACCTCGGATTCCCTGATGTTATGGACACACGGATACTTGGACTTTACAATGTTACTTGGAAAGGCGGGTCGACCCTGAGGGGTACCCGCGTGTGATGTGAAGGCGGGTTGCCAGTGTGGTGCCCGAGTGGTGAATACGAGGCGCGGCCGGGCATTCTTAACCCTTGCCGCAAGTCCTCGAGACGGGGCGACGGGGTCACATCTTTCGTGAGTCTCTGCTCGTTACCGCAAGCCCTAGTCCTAACGATTTGGATATTTGATCCGAGCAGGCCTCTGGCCTGATAGCACTAACCATCACGTGGGCATAGTATGGGCGTTATGCATCGTATGCATCAGCCGAAAGCTCTGTCAGACGTCCAGTTCAGCATGGCGGCACGGACGGACCGGCGCCCTCCTGGTGCCAGGCTTCTCCCTGCGCGCAACGACTCGGAGTGCACAGGGCGATGGCCCAAGACCTCTGAGCGCTTAGGATGTAGACCGACGGGGACCTCTCTGCTGAGCTATAGGTAGGGTTGCGATGTGTCGTTTGGCCGAGGCCGGGCATGACCCAGGAAAGTGTGTCCGGCCGAAGTTAATCGAGCGTGTTGGGTAAGTTGGTGCACCCCTGCAGGGAAGAACATTTCTATCGATAGCCGGTCCTATGGTAAAGGACACTCGGAGTTGTATCCTGATTGATACAATTTAGAACTGGATACCAGTGATGAGACCTGTATATATGGCTCTGGGATTGCTTCTCGCAGGGAGTCGAGAAGGGATCTCAGGACGAGGTTTGATGAATGTATGGCTCTGGGATTGCTTTCTCGCAGGGAGTCGAGAAAGGATCTCTGGGTGAGGTTGATATTATTACTGCTACATTATATGGTATTGTTCTACTCTCTTCTACTGCTGCAAGACCGCTGAAGATGCTAGTCTTCGATAGGACTAGGCCTTCTCTCTATTCTGGCATTTCTGCAGCCCAGTCCACATATACAGCCTCCCCTTGAAAATGTTGCATATGTAGTGTAGATCCTTGCTTGCTGAGTACTTTTGAGTACTCATGGTTGCTTTGTTTTCCTTTTTCTCCCCATATCAGTTTGACGTGACCAGAGGACGGAGCCCCCTGAGACAGATGCCCCGACGATCGCTGCTACTACTACCCAGAGGATGGATACTACTACGAGTTGACTGACGACCAGGGGTAGGATCGGAGGGTCCCAGGCAGGAGGCCTTCGCCTTTCGATCGTAGTGTTTTATTTTGCCCCGCCTTTCTAAAGGCCTTTCTGTTTCTCTTTTATATCTGTACTCAGATATCTGATGCTTCCGCTGACGCTTGTATGCCATCGAGCTATGTATTCGAGCCCTCGAGGCCCTGGCTTGTAATATAAAGCTTGTATGACTTTATTTATGTTTTATAGTTGTGTTGTGATATCTTCCCGTGAGTCCTTAGGCTTGATCGTGTGCATTTGCGTGTATGATTAGTGCACGATCGGGCCGGGGGCGTCACAAGTTGGTATCAGAGCCGACTGCCTGTAGGAATCCCCTTTCCAACTCCTTGGCCGAAGTTGAGTCTAGTAACCGAAAACTGTTTTACTAACTTGGCTGTGTGGCTTACGGGCCCACGTCGCCAATTGGGAGGTATTAGTATCTTTTATTCCTCATCTTTACTCTGGGACTCTGACCTCTCTTCCTTTCGGGTTAACTAAAGTTTACTAACTCCAACATTAGGCTCTCGTGATCACATCCACCCGGAGTTCTGAAAATATCCCCCCTTGCTTCAAGATTGTGGGCCAGGTTCTGCTTACAGGATCCTCTTATCGAGGGCACCCTGTGTTGTCACTTGCAGATTCCTCGCTCCGTCAGTTTTCTCCGACGTTGATGTAGCCTTTGCTATGTCTCGTTGTGTGCTTCCTTACCGCATGCTTGCGTGCCGCCTAGTTGTCTAGCCTTCTCTTTTCAGCTGTCCTAATGCCGGTTTGTAACCGAGGCTACGTGTGAATTTAAATGTCTGGTGTGATTAAGATGTAGTATCTATCGCACTTCCTTCTGTCGTGCGTGTTACTTCATGAATAATTCCATACACCTGCAGTTTTACTTGCTAAACTGCCCCTGTTGATTTGGCAGGATGGCTGACGATCCTCCACCTCCACCTTATATTGCCGCAATGATGCAGCAGTTTGAACTCAACCGTCAGTTTATGACTAGAGTATTGGCTCAGTTCCCAACTCAGAATGCTCAACAACAGTCTGCTCCAATAACGCTGCCAGAATTTGTGCGCCTCAATCCGTCCACTTTTCGCAGCTCGACTGATCCAATGGATGCTGATGATTGGCTCCGTGACATTGCCTTTCAGTTGAAGTCGGCCAATGTTACCCCTGACAGTTACGTCACCTATGCGACGTATCACCTGAGGGGATCAGCTGCTCAATGGTGGGAAAGCCACAGGGCTATGTTGCCTGCAGACACTATAACCACTTGGCAGGAATTTCAGTCAGCTTTTCGTGCACGGTACATTCCTCAAGGTCTGATAGATCAGAAGAAGCAGCAGTTTCGCAAACTCACACAGGGCACAATGACTGTGGATGAATATCAGAGGAAATTTCTCGAGTTATCCCGCTATGCTGAGGATGACGTTGACACTGACGCCCGCAAGCAGGAGAAATTCCGTGGAGGACTCCGTACTGACATAAAACTTGCACTTGCAGTCCTTGATTGCACAGACTTCGCAACGCTTGTCAGCAAATCTTTCCGAATTGAAACAGCTCTGACTGAATGCCAGGAGTCGCTCAAACGCACTCGTGAAGCAGGCTCACCCTCGGGTCAGCCTGTTCAGAAACGTCGAGTGTGGATCCCGCACAATGTTCATCACCGACCTGCTCCAACACCAAGGCCGTCTTATGTTGCACCTCGTCTGCCTCCGCCGCCGAGACAACTAACGATTCAGGCTGGACACTCCAATACCATGGCTTCTCCTCAGGATGCACCACGTCTCTCGGATGGTCGTACGAAGGGCCATCGAACCCATCATTGCAGAAATCGTAAGGCCAGGATGTCTGCTGTGGACCGAGGCCAGGTCTCTCACGTCAAAATAGAAGAAGCTCGGGAGTCCCCAAAAATTGTGATGGGAACCCTTCACGTCAATTCAGTGCCAGCTTCTGTTCTTTTTGATTCTGGAGCATCGCATGCTTTTGTGTCCCAACAATTTGCTCAGTTGCATGGGTTACATATGGAAAATCTGCCCACTCCTTTAGCGATTCAATCTCCGGGATCCAAGTGGCAAACCACGATGTTATGCCCCCACAACCACATCGAGATTGGAGGTCTGCTTTTTCCGGCTTCTCTCGTTGTACTCGGGCCTTCCAACATAGACATCATTCTTGGTATGGATTGGTTGATTGCCCATAATGCTTTGATTGACTGTGCTACTAAGACAGTCCAACTCACACACCCTTCTGGCCAGACAGTCAAATACTCAGCCCGAATAGCTCAGGATGCTGAGACTCAAATATATGTTCTGAATGCATTGAATGCTTCACCTCTTGAAGGCATCGAGAACGTTCCAGTTGTTCGTGATTTTCAAGATGTATTTCCAGAAGAACTTCCAGGAATACCCCCTGCTAGAGCTGTTGAGTTTGTCATCGACTTGAAGCCTGGCACAACACCTATCGCGAAGCGTCCTTATAAGATGCCTCCGCATCACCTTTTGGAACTTAAGGAATAAATCGACACGTCACTTAAGAAAGGTTTCATCCGCCCCAGTTCCTCTGCTTGGGGAGCACCTTCACTCTTCGTTAAGAAGAAGGATGGAACTAACCGATTGGTTCAGGATTATCGACCAATCAACCAAGCAACAATTCAGAACAAGTATCCGCTTCCTCGGATCAATGATTTGTATGATCAACTTGTTGGTTCCTCAGTATTCTCTAAGCTTGATTTGAGGTTGGGTTACCATCAGATCCGTGTTCGTGAAGAGGATATTCCGAAGACTGCATTTGTTACTCGCTATGGTTCTTATGAGTACACTGTAATGTCATTTGGCTTAACAAATGCTCCAGCCACATTCTCCCGATTGATGAATTATATCTTCATGGATTACCTCGATAAATTCGTCGTGGTATATCTGGATGATATTCTGGTATATTCGAAGAATGAAGAAGAACATGCCGAACATCTTCGCCTTGTACTGGAAAGGCTGCGTGAACACCAACTGTATGCCAAATATTCTAAATGTGAATTCTGGTTGTCCGAAGTGACATATCTCGGCCATGTGATTTCGCAAGATGGCATCGCCGTTAACCCAGAACGAGTTCAGGCTATTCTTGACTGGACTCCTCCGAAGAATGTCAAGCAAGTCAGAAGTTTTCTCGGACTTGCAAGCTATTGCCGTCGCTTTGTCGAGAATTTCTCAAAGATTGCTAAGCCTTTAACTGATCTACTTCACAAGGGCGTTAAGTTTGAATGGACAGAAAAATGTCAGGAAAGTTTTCAAACACTCAAGGACAAGCTAACTTCTGCTCCAGTTCTTGCTCCTCCAGATTCTCGCAAAGACTTTGTGATCTATTGTGACGCATCCCGTGAAGGATTAGGCTGTATCCTAATGCAAGAGCGTAAAGTGATTGCCTATGGCTCTCGTCAGTTGCGCCCACATGAAGCGAATTATCCGGTACATGATCTAGAACTAGCTGCTGTGATCTATGCACTGCAGTTGTGGCGACATTACCTCCTCGGTAATCGTTGCGAGATCTACACGGATCATAAAAGTTTGAAGTACTTGTTCACTCAGCCATCTCTGAATCTCCGTCAGCAAAGATGGATGGAGACCATTGCGGACTATGATTTGGGTATTTCTTATACCCCTGGCAAGGCTAATGTAATGGCTGATGCGTTGAGCCGCAAATCCTATTGCTGCGAACTTGAGGTTCAGCTACAGCAACCACTTCTGTATGAAGAGCTTCGAAAGCTAAATCTCGAGATAGTTCCCCAAGGATACCTAAAAACCTTGGTTGTTGAACCAGACCTTGAGAAAGCTGTTAAGAATGCGCAAGCTAAAGATGCTGAAATTGATCTGATGAAGAAAGACCTTCACCGCAGTTATCGAGCGTGTTGGGTAAGTTGGTGCACCCCTGCAGGGAAGAACATTTCTATCGATAGCCGGTCCTATGGTAAAGGACACTCGGAGTTGTATCCTGATTGATACAATTTAGAACTGTAATCCAGTGATGAGACCTGTATATATGGCTCTGGGATTGCTTCTCGCAGGGAGTCGAGAAGGGATCTCAGGACGAGGTTGATGAATGTATGGCTCTGGGATTGCTTTCTCGCAGGGAGTCGAGAAAGGATCTCTGGGTGGGTTGATATTATTACTGCTACATTATATGGTATTGTTCTACTCTCTTCTACTGCTGCAAGACCGCTGAAGATGCTAGTCTTCGATAGGACTAGGCCTTCTCTCTATTCTGGCATTTCTGCAGCCCAGTCCACATATACACCTCCCCTGAAAATTTGCATATGTAGTGTAGATCCTTGCTTGCGAGTACTTTGAGTACTCATGGTTGCTTGTTTTCCTTTTTCTCCCCATATCAGTTTGACGTGACCAGAGGACGGAGCCCCCTGAGACAGATGCCCCGACGATCGCTGCTACTACTACCCAGAGGATGGATACTACTACGAAGTTGACTGACGACCAGGGGTAGGATCGGAGGGTCCCAGGCAGGAGGCCTTCGCCTTTCGATCGTAGTGTTTTATTTTGCCCCGCCTTTCTAAAGGCCTTTCTGTTTCTCTTTTATATCTGTACTCAGATATCTGATGCTTCCGCTGACGCTGTATGCCATCGAGCTATGTATTGCGAGCCCTCGAGGCCCTGGCTTGTAATATAAAGCTTGTATGACTTATTTATGTTTTAGTGTGTGTTGTGATATCTTCCCGTGAGTCCTTAGGCTTGATCGTGTGCATTTGCGTGTATGATTAGTGCACGACGGGCCGGGGCGTCACAAGTTGGTATCAGAGCCGACTGCCTGTAGGAATCCCCTTTCCAACTCCTTGGCCGAAGTTGAGTCTAGTAAACCGAAAACTGTTTTACTAACTTGGCTTGGGTGGCTTCGGCCCACGTCGCCAATTGGGAGGTATTAGTATCTTTTATTCCTCATCTTTACTCTGGGACTCGACCTCTCTTCCTTTCGGGTAACTAAGTTTACTAACTCCAACATTAGGCTCTCGTGATCACATCCCCCGGAGTTCTGAAAATATCCCCCTTGCTCAAATTGTGGGCCAGGTTCTGCTTACGGATCCTCTTATCGAGGGCACCTGTGTTGTCCCTTGCAGATTCCTCGCTCCGTCAGTTTTCTCCGACGTTGATGTAGCCTTTGCTATGTCTCGTTGTGTGCTCCTTACCGCATGCTTGCGTGCCGCCTAGTTGTCTAGCCTTCTCTTTTCAGCTGTCCTAATGCGGTTTGTAACCGAGCTACGTGTGAATTTAAATGTCTGGTGTGATTAAGATGTAGTATCTATCGCACTTCCTTCTGTCTGCGTGTTACTTCATGAATAATTCCATTTACACCTGCAGTTTTACTTGCTAAACTGCCCTGTTGATTTGGCAGGATGGCTGACGATCCTCCACCCCACCTTATATTGCCGCAATGATGCGCAGTTTGAACCAACGTACAGTTTTACTAGATATTGGCTCAGTTCCCAACTCAGAATGCTCACAACAGTCTGCTCCAATAACGCTGCCAGAATTTGTGCGCCTCAATCCGTCCACTTTTCGCAGCTCGACTGATCCAATGGATGGCTGATGATTGGCTCCGTGACATTGCCTTTCAGTTGAAGTCGGCCAATGTTACCCTCTGACAGTTACGTCACCTATGCGACGTATCACCTGAGGGGATCAGCTGCTCAATGGTGGGAAAGCCACAGGGCTATGTTGCCTGCAGACACTATAACCACTTGCAGGAATTCAGCAGTCAGCTTTTCGTGCACGGTACATTCCTCAAGGGTCTGATAGATCGAAGAAGCAGCAGTTTCGCAAACTCACACAGGGCACACTGACTGTGGATGAATACCGACCGCCCTGCCGCTCGACGTCGCCGGCACCACCCCGTCGCCGGACCGCGCCACCCCCTCGACCCTCATCCCCGACCGGCCTCCTCGAGCCACGCCGCCCCCGTGCCTCTACAGCCGTCGGTGAGGCCCCGGCCTCTGCCGCCCTCTCCCCTTTCACCCTCGTCCCCGTCCTCGATGCCGTCCGCCGTGCCCGGCCGCGCTCGCCGCGGTCCCCTGCTCCGTTACCCGCGCCGCTCCCGTCCGTGCCCTGCCGCTCGCCTCCCCTCGCTGCGCGCTGCAGTTGCTCGCGCCGCCTCTGGCTGCCGTGTCGCCCGCTCCGCCTGAGCGCGCGCTGGCCGCGCGCTGCCTCGGTCGCCGCCTGCCCCCTTCCCCGCTCGCCTCTGCCGCACGCGCGCGCGCCCCCACCGCGCCCGGGCCCTCGTCCCCGCTCGCCACCAAGGCGCCCGCGCCCACGCCTCGCTTCCCGCCCGCTCGCCCGCGCGCGCTCCGGCCTCCGCTCGCCCGCGCCCGGCCCGCTCCGCGCCGTGCCTCCGCCTCCCCGCGCCCGCGCATCGCCGCTCGCCCTACACCGCTCCCGGCCGCGTCTCCCCTCCGGCCGCAGCCGCGCCCCGCCGGTGCGCCCGTTCGGGCGCCGCTGCGGCCGTCGGGCGTCCACGCCCGCACCCGCGCCCGTTCGCCCGCTTGGCCTCTGTGCCACCGACAGCAGGGGCCCACAGCCCCCAAAACGTTAAAAAAAAATTATAGGATTATGATTTAATAAAAATAAAAATAAAAATAATTAAACTAATTAATTAATTAATTAGTTAATTAATCCTGATTAGGTTAATTTAATTAAGTAGTTAGTGTTAATTAAACAGTAATTTAATTAGTTAATCACTAATTAACCTAACAGCCTATGACAGGTGGGACCCACTGGTCCTGACGTCATGCTGACGTCATGCTGACGTCAGCAAGACACTGTTTCGGATAATGTTAATTTAAAAATAACTAAATAAATTCCAGATATTAATAAAAACTTTAGAAAATCATATAAAATAATCCGTAGCTCAGATGAAAATACTTTGTACATGAAAGTTGCTCAGAACGACGAGACGAATCTGAATACGCGGTCCGTTCGCCCGTCACGCGTCCCTAACTATCCGAACTTGCAACCGTTCCCCTCTTATCCTCTGTCCGACAATTCCAAAGACCCGGGAAATATCGTCAGATATTCTCCCGCTCCGTCTGTTACGTGTGATGCTGCGTTAGACTACCCCTAGCACCGTGTATCGTATTTGTCATGCTCATGTTTGCTATATATTTATACTGTTTCCTCCCCCTCTTCTCTCTCGATAGCCCCCGACCCTGATGTCGTCCCCGAGACCGACGCAGCTCCGGATCCCGAAGACACCATAGACGACCTTGCCCTTGCCGCCGAGCAACCAGGCAAGCCCCTCCCTTGAGCATACCGATATCGCCCATTCTAAATTTCTCATGCTTGCATTAGAATTACTGCTGCTGCTGCTTTACCTATTCTGATGCATAGCCTGTTCATTGTAACCTGCTGTTGATAATTACCTGCATATCCTAAACTGTTTAGTCTAGGCTGGGTAGAGACCTATCAGTGACCCCACTTATCCCGACTGCCGCGCTGGATCGTCAGAAGACCCGATCAATGGGATTGAAGACCAGGACCCAACACCGCACATCACCCCCCTTAGTTGTAACGACACTGCAGCGTTACTATCGAGTGCCGAGGGTGAAACCTCTTGTAGCACTTCTGATGTTAACTCTGTAGAGTAGCTATTCGGTCGTGGTCATCGAGGGTGATTCCTCCTTCACCGCTTCCGATTACGACACTGTCGTACAACACCTCAAGTGTGGACCCAGTGAGGGTGATTCCTCCTAGTTCACCTTGACGGATACATCGAGTGGGAATTCAATGAGGGTGATACCTCGGATTCCCTGATGTTATGGACACACGGATACTTGGACTTTACAATGTTACTTGGAAAGGCGGGTCGACCCTGAGGGGTACCCGCGTGTGATGTGAAGGCGGGTTGCCAGTGTGGTGCCCGAGTGGTGAATACGAGGCGCGGCCGGGCATTCTTAACACTTGCCGCAAGTCCTCGAGACGGGGCGACGGGGTCACATCTTTCGTGAGTCTCTGCTCGTTACCGCAAGCCCTAGTCCTAACGATTTGGATATTTGATCCGAGCAGGCCTCTGGCCTGATAGCACTAACCATCACGTGGGCATAGTATGGGCGTTCTGCATCGTATGCATCAGCCGAAAGCTCTGTCAGACGTCCAGTTCAGCATGGCGGCACGGACGGACCGGCGCCCTCCTGGTGCCAGGCTTCTCCCAGCGCGCAACGACTCGGAGTGCACAGGGCGATGGCCCAAGACCTCTGAGCGCTTAGGATGTAGACCGACGGGGACCTCTCTGCTGAGCTATAGGTAGGGTTGCGATGTGTCGTTTGGCCGAGGCCGGGCATGACCCAGGAAAGTGTGTCCGGCCGAAGTTAATCGAGCGTGTTGGGTAAGTTGGTGCACCCCTGCAGGGAAGAACATTTCTATCGATAGCCGGTCCTACGGTAAAGGACACTCGGAGTTGTATCCTGATTGATACAATTTAGAACTGGATACCTATGATGAGACCTGTATATATGGCTCTGGGATTGCTTCTCGCAGGGAGTCGAGAAGGGATCTCAGGACGAGGTTTGATGAATGTATGGCTCTGGGATTGCTTTCTCGCAGGGAGTCGAGAAAGGATCTCTGGGTGAGGTTGATATTATTACTGCTACATTATATGGTATTGTTCTACTCTCTTCTACTGCTGCAAGACCGCTGAAGATGCTAGTCTTCGATAGGACTAGGCCTTCTCTCTATTCTGGCATTTCTGCAGCCCAGTCCACATATACAGCCTCCCCTTGAAAATGTTGCATATGTAGTGTAGATCCTTGCTTGCTGAGTACTTTTGAGTACTCACGGTTGCTTTGTTTTCCTTTTTCTCCCCATATCAGTTTGACGTGACCAGAGGACGGAGCCCCCTGAGACAGATGCCCCGACGATCGCTGCTACTACTACCCAGAGGATGGATACTACTACGAGTTGACTGACGACCAGGGGTAGGATCGGAGGGTCCCAGGCAGGAGGCCTTCGCCTTTCGATTGTAGTGTTTTATTTTGCCCCGCCTTTCTAAAGGCCTTTCTGTTTCTCTTTTATATCTGTACTCAGATATCTGATGCTTCCGCTGACGCTTGTATGCCATCGAGCTATGTATTCGAGCCCTCGAGGCCCTGGCTTGTAATATAAAGCTTGTATGACTTTATTTATGTTTTAGAGTTGTGTTGTGATATCTTCCCGTGAGTCCTTAGGCTTGATCGTGTGCATTTGCGTGTATGATTAGTGCACGATCGGGCCGGGGGCGTCACAGCTGTACTTCAACATGTTTGCTAAATAAAATGCTATTCTACTCTCTTCTATTGCTGCAAGATGATGGCATTTGAAGATGTTTGAAGATGCTAGTCTTCGATAGGACTAGGCCTTCTTTCTATTCTGGCTTTTCTGCAGCCCAGTCCACATATACAGCCTTTCTCCATTGATAATGTTGCATATGTAGTATAGATCCTTGCTTGCTGAGTACTTCGGATGAGTACTCACGGTTGCTTTATTTTCTCTTTTCCCCCATATATCCCACCTTGATGATACACCAGACGATGCAGTCCAGGAGCCAGATGTCACCGCCGGGGCCTCCTACCAGGCGGGTCCAGAGGGCACGTACTACTAGATCGAGCCAGCCGACCAGGAGTAGGATCGGAGGCTCCCACGTAGGAGGCCAACGCCTTTCGATCTAGTGTCGCTGTTTGTGCTAGCCTTCTTAAGGCAAAACTTCTCTACCTATGTCTGTACTCAGATAATATTTGTATGACTGACTTATGTATTCGGATCTTCGGATCCCTGGTCTGTAATATTGTGGACCTCCGTTTGTTTGTGTTTAGAGTTGTGTTGTGATATCTTCCCGTGAGTCCCTGGGCTTGATCGTATACGTTTGCGTGTATGATTAGTGTACGATTGAACCGGGGGCGTCACACGCTATAAGCTAGTTCAAATAATTTTACACTAGAGTTGAACTAGCTCTATAGCCTAGTTCAATTAATTTTACACAAGAATTGAACTAGTTCTATAATCTAGTACAAATATTTTTACACTAGAGTTGAACTTGCTCTATAAGCTAGTTAAAATAATTTCACACTAGAGTTGAAGTAGCTCTATGGCCTAGTACAAATAATTTTACACCAGAGTTGAAATTGCTCTATAAGCTAGTTCAAATAATTTAAACTAGAGTTGAACTAGCTCTATAAGGTAGTTCAAATAATTTTACACTAGAGTTGAACTAGCTCTATAGCCTAGTACAAATAATTTTACACTAGAGTTGAACTAGCTCAATAGCCTAGTTTAATTAATTTAACACTAGAGTTGAACTAGCTCTATAGCCTAATTCAAATAATTTTACACAAGAATTGAACTAGTTCTATAATCTAGTACAAATATTTTTACAGTAAAGTTGAACTAGCTCTATAAGGTAGTTACAATAATTTCACACTAGAGTTGAACTAGCTCTGCAACCTAGTACAAATAATTTTACACCAGAGTTGAGCTAGCTCTATAAGCTAGTTCAAATAATTTTACACTAGAGTTGAACTAGCTCTACAAGCTAGTTCAAATAATTTTACACTAGAGTTGAACTAACCTATAGCCTAGTACAAAAATTTTACCTAGAGTTTAACTACCTCTATAATTAGTTCAAATAATTTAACATAAGAATTGAACTAGTTCATAATTAGTACATATAATTTTACACTAGAGTTTACTACGCTATAACACTAGTACAATAATTTACACTTGAGTTGAGCTAGCTCTATAGCCCAGTACAATTTTTTTACACATAGTTAACTAGCTCTGTAAGCTAGTTCAAATAATTTACACTAGAGTTGAACTAGCTCTATAGCTATTACAAATAATTTTACACTAGAGTGAACTAGCTCTATAAGCTAGTTCGATAATTTTACACTAGAGTTGAACTAGCTCTAAGCCCAGTCAAAATTTTTTTACACTATAGTTGAACTAGCTCTATAAGCTAGTTCAAATAATGTTACACTAGAGTTGAACTAGCTCTATAGCCTATTACAAATAATTTTACAATAGAGTTGAACTAGCTCTATAAGCTATTTCGAAATAATACATAGATTGAACTAGCACATAGCCCAGTACAAAAATTTTTTACCATAGTTGAACTAGCTATATAAGCTAGTCAAATAATTTTACACTAGAGTTGAGTAGCTCTATAGCTATTACAAATAATTTTACACTAGAGTTGAACTAGCTCCTATAAGCTAGTTGAATAATTTTACGACTAGAGTTGAACTAGCTCTTATAGCCATGTAAATTGTTTTACACTATAGTTGAACAGCTCTATAGCAGTTCAAATAATTTTACACTAGAGTTGAACTAGCTCTATAGCCTATTACAAATATTTTACACTAGAGTTGAACTAGCTCTATGAGCTAGTTCAAATAATTTACATAGAGTTGAACTAGCTCTATAGCCTAGTATTAATAAATTTTATACTAGAGTTTAACTACCTTTATAAGCTAGCAAATAATTTTATACTAGAGGCTAGAGCTGAACTAGCTCTAAGGCTAGTTCAAATAATTTTACCCAAGATTGAACTAGTTCATAATCTAGTACATATAATTTTACTCTAGAGTTTAACTAGCTCTATACAATAGTATACAATAATTTTACACTTGAGTTTGAACTAGCTCTATAGCCCCGTACAAATAATTTGACACTACAGTTCAACTAGCTCTATAGCTAGTTCAAATAATTTTACACTAGAGTTGAACAGCTCTATAGCCTAGTACAAATAATTTACACTGAGGTGAACTAGCTCTATAAGTAGTTAAATAATTTTACACTAGAGTTGAACTTGCTCTATAGCCTAGTACAAAAATTTTTACACTAGAGTTGAATTAGCTCTATAAGCTAGTTTAAATAATTTTACACTAGAGTTAAATAGCTATATAGCCTAGTAAATAATTTCACACTAGAGTTGAACTAGCTCTATAGCCTCGTTCAAATAATTTTACACTAGAGTGGAACTAGCTCATAGCCCAATTCAAATCATTTTACACAAGAATTGAACTAGTTCTATATCTAGTACAAATATTTTTACACTAGAGTTGAACTAGCTCATAAGCTAGTTAAAATAATTTCACACAGAGTTGAACTAGCTCTATAGCCTAGTATAATACTTTTACACCAGAGTTGCACTAGCTCTATAGCCTAGTACAAATAATTTACACTAGAGTTGAAAAGCTCTATAGCTAGTTCAAAAATTTTACACTAGAGTTGAACTAGCTCTATAGCCTAGTACAAATAATTTTAACATAGAGTTGAACTAGCTCTATAGCCTGGTTCAAATAATTTTACACAGAAGTTGAACTAGTTCTATAATATAGTATATATAATTTTACACATAGAGTTAACTAGCTCTATACCCTAGTACAAATATTTTACAACAGAGTTGAACTAGCTCTATGCCTATTACAATATTTTATACTAGAGTTGAACTAGCTCTATAAGCTAGTTCGAATAATTTACACTAGAGTTGAATTAGCTCTACGGCCTAGTACAAATAATTTTACACTAGAGTTGAACTAGCTCTATAGCTAGTTAAATAATTTACACAGAATGAACTAGTACTATAATCTAGTACAAATATTTTACACTACATTTGAACTAGCTCACAAGCTAGTTAAAATAATTTCAACTAGAGTTGAACTAGCCTATAGCCTAGTACAAATAATTTACCCCAGAGTTGAACTAGCGTATAAGCTAGTTCAAATAATTTTACACTAGAGTTGAACTAGCTCTATAGCCTAGTTCAATTAATTTACACAAGAATTGAACTAGTTCTATAATCTAGTACAAATATTTTTACACTAGAGTTGAACTTGCTCATAAAGGTAGTTAAAATAATTTTCACACTAGAGTTGAACTAGCTCTATGCCTTAGTACAAATATTTTACACCAGAGTTGAAATTGCTCTATATAGTTCAAATAATTTTACACTGAGTGTGAACTAGTCTATAAGGTATGTTCATAATTTTACACTAGAGTTGAACTAGCCTATAGCCTAGTCAAATAATTTACACTAGAATTGAACTAGCTCTATAGCCTAGTTATAATTTTACACTAGAGTTTGAACTAGCTCTATGCCTAATTAAATAATTTTATACAAGAATTGAACTAGTTCTATATCTAGTACAAATTTTTACAAGTAGATGTGAACTAGCTCTATATAAGTAGTTACAATAATTCTACACTAGAGTTGAAACTAGATCTAACACCTAGTACAAATAATTTTACACCAGAGTTGAGCTAGCTCTATAAGCTAGTTCAAATAATTTTACAAAAGGTTGAAATAGCTCTACAAGCTAGTTCAAAAAATTTTACACTATGAGTTGAACTAACTCTATAGCCTAGTACAAATAATTTACACTAGATTTTAACTAACTCTATAGACTGTTCAAATAATTTTACATAAGAATTGAACTAGTTCTTAATTAAATATAATTTTAACTACTAGATTAACTAGCTTTGTACACTAGTACCAATATTTTACACTGAGTTGAACATAGCTCATTAGCCCAGTACAATTTTTTTTTACACTATGTTGAACTAGCTCTATAGCTAGGTTCAAAATAATTTTACACTAGAGTTGAACTAGCTCTAGCCTTTACAAATTTTAACACTAGAGTTGAACTCGTTCTATAAGATAGTTCGAATAATTTTACACTAGAGTTGAATAGCGCATTAGCTAGCCCAGTACAAAAAATTTACCATAGTTGAACTAGCTCTCATAAGCTAGTTCAAAAATTTTCACAATAGATTGTACTAGCTCTATAGACTATTACAAATATTTTACTTAGAGTTGAACTAGCTCTATAAGCTAGTTTGAATAATTACACTAGAGTTGAACTAGCTCTATAGCCTAGTATAAATTTTTTTCACTATAGTTGAACCAGCTCTATAAGCTAGTTCATAATTTACATAGAGTTGAACTAGCTCTATGGCCTATTACAATAATTTTACACTAGAGTTGAACTAGCTCTATAAGCTTGTTCAAATAATTTTACAACTAGAGTTGAACTAATCTATATCCTAGTATAAATAATTTTATACTAGAGTTTAACTACCTTATAAGCTAGTTAAATAATTTTACACTAGAGTTGAACTAGCTTAGAGGCTAGTTCAAATAATTTTACACAGAATTGAACAAGTTCTATAATTAGTACATATAATTTTACTCTAGAGTTTAACTAGCTCTATACAATAGGACAAATAATTTTACACTTGAGTTGAACTAGTCTATATAGCCCAGTACAAATATTGACACTATAGTTCAACTAGCTCTATAAGCTGTTCAAATAATTTTACACTAGAGTTGAACTAGCTCTATAGCCTAGTACAATAATTTTACCACTAGGTGATCTAGCTCTATAAGCTAGTTAAATAATTTCACACTGAGTTGAACTAGCTCTAAGCCTAGTATAAAATACTTTTAACCAGAGTTGAACTAGCTCTATAGCCTAGTACAAATAATTTTACACTAGAGTTGAAAAGCTCTATGAGCTAGTTAAATAATTTTACACTAGAGTTGAACTAGCTCTATAGCCTAGTACAAATAATTTTACACTAGAGTTGAACTAGCTCTATAGCCTGGTTCAAATAATTTTACACAGAAGTTGAACTAGTTCTATAATATAGTATATATAATTTTACACTAGAGTTAACTAGCTCTATACCCTAGTACAAATAATTTTACACTAGAGTTGAACTAGCTCTATAGCCTATTACAAATAATTTTATACTAGAGTTGAACTAGCTCTATAAGCTAGTTCGAATAATTTTACACTAGAGTTGAACTAGCTCTATGGCCTAGTACAAATAATTTTACACTAGAGTTGAACTAGCTCTATAGCCTAGTTTAAATAATTTTACACAAGAATTGAACTAGTACTATAATCTAGTACAAATATTTTTACACTAGAGTTCAACTAGCTCCACAAGCTAGTTAAAATAATTTCACACTTGTAACACCCCCGGTGATTAGCAACAGTAATCACTTTTGATAATGACATGTCAGCGAGGTTAACACTGCATAATCATGATTAGCATCATATTGCATTTCAACTCCTAAGTCAAATTCAAATTTAAATGAAAGTGAAATATAAAAGTTGTCCAACATAAAAACTAAAATGTTCAGTAAATAACAAATATTGCAGAGACCATTCTAAAATTGAAACTAACAAATAATAAAATAATTAGGTGGCACTAACATAATTAAAACAGCTAGGATTAATGCATATTAATTATTATAAAATTTGTGGGAGCTCCAATTGTCGCCAAACTAATTTTTGGTAGTGGTGGATAATACCTAGTATTTATTGGAGCAGTTGTTATGTTTTACAAAAACCATTAGGAGGCCTGACTATTTACTAAGCTGAGAAAAGAGAATAAAGAAAAAGATAAAAGAAAAATGAAACAGAAAAGAAGAAAAGGACCCCCCCTTCCCCCCCCGGCCCAACAGGGCCCCAGCCCAGCCGGCCGGCCCAGCTCCCGGCCCACCCCGCGCCTACTTGGCCTCCCCCTGGAGGCCACCGAAACCCTAACCCCCACTCACCCCATCGCTCACTCCCCTCGTTCCCCCCCTCCCCCGATCCAGAACTGGATCGGGCGCTGCTCGCGCCGACTGCGCCCCGCCGCTCGTCGTCGCCCCATCGCCACCGCCACCTCGCCGGACTGCACTGCCCCGCCTCCCCATCGCCGGCTCCACCGAGCCTCGCCGCCCTCTTCTCTGCATCGGGGGTGAGGAACCCCCCGGCCTCCTCTTCCATTTGGCAGCGCTCCGGCGCGCCCATCGCGCGCTCGCCCGACCCCGCACCGCGCCCGCGCGCGGCCTCGCCCGTGCCTGCTCGCCGCATGCCCACTCGCCGCTGCGGTTGCGCTCGCCGCTACTGCTGCTCGCGCGCCGCCCCGCGCCCGCGCGCCCCACACCCCCTCTGGCCTCGCCCCGCTATCGCCGCTGCCCTGCCTCCCCTGGCCGCGCCTCGCCGCGCCCCCAACGCCGCCCGCGCGCGCCGCTCCGTGCCCGCCACCCGTGCTCGCCTGTGGCCCTCGTGCCACTGACCAGTGGGGCCTAGTGCCCCAGTGCCACTGGCCAGTGGGCCCTGCTTCCCCCCTGGACCAATGACAGAACGGGCCCACGCCCTAAAAACGTTTTAAAAAAAGAAAGAAATAAAAATAATTAATTAATTAATTAGTTAGTTAATTAATTAGTTAATTAATCCTGATTAGGTTAATCTAATTAACTAGTTAGTGTTAATTAAACAGTAATTAGTAATTAACTTAATTAACCGCTGACATCAGCATGATGTCATGCTGATGTCATCATCAGCACTATTTCGGATAATGTTGAATTAAATAATTAATTAAATTTTAGAAATTAATAAAAACTTTAGAAAATCATATTAAATAAACCGTAACTCCGATGAAAATATTTTATACATGAAACTTTCTCAGAACGACGATACGAACCCGAATACGTCCTCCGTATTCCCGTTAGACGCCCGCAGCTATAAGAACATTGAACTTTTAGACCGATTTCAGTAAATGAATAGTGCCCAACTTTAATTAAATAAATCCAAATAAATTCCTAAATTAACTAAATCATTTAGTTAGGCAGTAGAACACCCCGGCATATCATTTAGGCATGTCATACATGTTGTTTGCATTATCACCGTGAATTTATTGTTTCTCTCCCCCTCCTTCTCTCTCTCGATAGACGCTGAGACCGACGGCGCTGCACCAGGATACGACTACTCTACCGACGAGCAGCCCGTTGACGACCTTCCCCTCTTGCCAGAGCAACCAGGCAAGCCCCCCCCCCCCTTGAGCATTCCAGATATCGCCCATTCTATTCTCCTGCTTGCATTAGATTTCGCTACTGTTAATGTATGCTCCTATTCTGATGCATAGCCTGCTGTTGTAACCTGTTCATTGCTAACTTACCTGCCTATGATAAACTGATTAGTATAGGTTGGTAGTGAACCATCAGTGACCCCACCACCTTACCCTGGTTGCCCCTGCTTGATCATCGACGACTCGATCAATGTGATCGTCGACCAGAGACCGACACCTCACTTCACACCCCCTTAGTTGTACGACTCTGCGTCGTAACTATCGAGTGCCGAGGGTGATACCTCGTAACGCACTCACGATGAATACTCTGCAGTATAGCTGTTCGGTCGTGGTCATCGAGGGTGATTCCTCCTTCTCCACTTCCGATACGACTCTGTCGTGCAACCCTCAGTGTGAACCTCGAGGGTGATACCTCATACGTTCGCCCTGATGATTTGACCACACGGCTACTTGACCTTTGTTACAGGCGGGTCCACCCTAGTGGGTACCCGTTGGGGATCTATGATTTCGGGTGTGCCGGAAGGGCACTCGAGTGTGACATTGTGGCGGAGCATCAGAGACTCTGATTGTCTCCGCTTGATACTAATTGAGCCTATTGGATTTGGGTGTGTGATCTGAGTGGGTCGACGTGCCCTATACGCACTACCACCACGCGGGATAATGGTTATGGGACCCTCTGCGAAGTACGTTTCTCCCGAAAGCTCGTCTGACGTCACGATTCACCGTGCGGGCTGATTGTCGGGATTGGGCTGGATACTTCACTGACGAGTTCAGTGTCGCGCCTGCACCCCGGCCAGTCTCGCAACGCGCAGGGTGCCCAGGGCGATGGCCCGAGACCTCTGGGTGCATAGGTTAGTCCGGCGTGCTGACCTCTCTGCCGAGCCTAGGCAGGGCGCTGCTTTGTGTTGATCTTCCGAGGACGGGCATTACCCAGCAAGTGTGTCCGGCCAGAGTTGATCGAGCGTGTTGGGTAACAGTAGTGCACCCCTGCAGGGATGAATTTTCTATCGATAGCCGGTCCTACGGTAAAGGACGCTCAGTTTGTGTATCCCGATCTACTACTTAAACTGGATATTTGTTACTTAATTGAAGTTTAGGGATCGCTTTCTCGCTTGGGAGTCGAGGAAGGATCTTTAAGCTGTACTTCAACATGTTTGCTAAATAAAATGCTATTCTACTCTCTTCTACTGCTGCAAGATGATGGCCTTGTGAAGATGTTTGAAGATGCTAGTCTTCGATAGGACTAGGTCTTCTCCCTATTTTGGCATTTCTGCAGCCCAGTCCACATATACAGCCTTTTCTCCATTGATAATGTTGCATATGTAGTATAGATCCTTGCTTGCTGAGTACTTCGGATGAGTACTCACGGTTGCTTTACTTTCTCTTTTCCCCATATATCCCACATTGATGATACAAACAGACGATGGAGTCCAGGAGTCCGATGCCACCACCGGAGCTTACTACCAGGAGGGTCCAGAGGGTACTTACTACTGGATCGAGCCAGATGACCAGGAGTAGGATCGGAGGCTCCCAGGCAGGAGGCCAACGCCTTTCGATCTAGTGTTGCTGTTTGTGCTAGCCTTCTTAAGGCAAAACTTGTCTAACTATGTCTGTACTCAGATAATATTTGTATGACTGACTTATGTATTCGGATCTTCGGATCCCTGGTTTGTAATATTGTGGACCTCCGTTTAAATTGTGTTAGAGTTGTGTTGTGATATCTTCCCGTGAGTCCCTGTGCTTGATCGTACACGTTTGCGTGTATGATTAGTGTACGATTGAGCAGGGGGCGCCACAAGTTGGTATCAGAGCCGACTGCCTGTAGGAAGCCCCCTTCCAAATTCCTTAGCCGAAGTTGAGTCTAGAAACCGAAAAACTAATTTACTAACTTGGCTGTGTGGCTTACGGGCCCACGTCGCCAACTGGGTGGTATTAGGATCTTTTATTCCTCGTCTATACTCTGGGACTCTGATCTCTCTTCTACTCGGGTTAAATAAATTTTACTAACGCCGACACTTAGGATCTCGTAAATCCCGTCTACCCGGAGAGCTGGATATCTGTGCGATTTCCCTGTCATTGATCTGATTAGTCTGATAATCATTTTCCTTTCCCTTGTTTTGTTTAACCTTTCTCTCCGAGTTGTGTTAAACTTCTCATTGTCATTTGACAAATCTGAATTTCCTCTGTTTCAGATGGATCGTTTGTTTCCACCGCGTCCTACGACACAGCTTGTGCTTCGCACTTGGGCTCGTAATGCCCCTGGGTTTCCAGCTGTCCTGATCGCTCTCATGAACAGACTTGGCTACCATTGGTATCCTGAGTACTTGGTTTATGAGGTTTACCGCAAGTTCAATCAGGAACAGTACTACGCTGAAGTTCGGATTTATGATCAGCAGAACAACTCAGACACCGAGCTACACCTTTTTCACGGATTAGGCGTGACGATTGAGATGGCAGTCCGTGATGCCGCCTACTCTGCTGTCGTACGTCTCCGAGGACAGTTCAGCGATAACTTGGATGATACTGTGTTTCGGTACATTCCGTATGCACCTGTTGGAGATGCTATTGGATACTACACAGCTATCTGTGCCCCGTACGAGTCTCGACGCTACGACCCGCAGGTTCTGATTCAGTGCACTCAGGCTCTGGATCGCACTGTTCGGGCTCTTGCCGTCGAGTTGGTTGCCACTCGAGCACGTCTCTACGATGCTATGACGCAGTTGCTACCCGCTGTTCGCGCCCACCACCGCCAGACTATATGGCGGCTATGTTGCAATAGTTTGAGATTAACCGCCAGTTCATGGTTGGAATCATGGCTCAGTTTCCGCATCAGAACAACCAGAACCAGAACCCAGCTTCAATAACTTTGACAGAGTTTACGCGACTCAACCCAACGCAGTTTCGCAACTCTGACAAGCCCCTGGATGCCGATGACTGGCTCCGCGACATCACTCACGAGATGGAGTCAGCTAATGTCGCCCCTGCCAACTACGTCAACTTCGCCGGCTTTTTCTTAAAGGGCCCCGCTGCTCAATGGTGGGACACACACAAGCGTACTCTGCCTGTTGGAACAGTCATTACCTGGTATGAGTTCCAGGCTGCTTTCCGTACACGTTATATCCCTCAAGCAATTATGGAACGCATGAAGACCCAGTTCCGTAACCTCACCCAGGGCAATAAGACCGTTGAAGCTTATCAGCGGGAATTTCTAGACCTCTCCCGCTATGCTGAAGAAGACATCGCCACTGATGCTCGCAGACAAGAGAAGTTCCATAATGGACTACACCCCGACCTCAAGCTTGCACTAGCTGCTCAAGACATCAATGACTTTTCAACTCTCACGAACAAGGCTATTCTTGTTGAGACCGCTCAGATGGAATACAAGGAATCGCAGAAGCGCTATCGTGATGCTGGCTCATCTTCGGGCTCAGCATCGAAGCGTCGAGTTTGGATCCCCAACAATGCATTCCGTTCCAATACCTCTGCGCCAAAGAACAACTATGCTGCACCACGTCTGCCTCCTCCACCGCCGAGGCAGCCTAAAGCTCAAGCTATTCAAAACAATGCTCCTCTTCGTCGTGAAGATGGTCTATGCTTCAAGTGCCGTAAACCAGGACACCAGGCTAAAGACTGCCGCCAGAATCAGAATCAGTTAGCCTTTCCTCGTGCTGGCCGTGGCAATGGTCGTGGCAACAACCAAACCCGCAATTATAATACTGGGTCTGCTGCACATGGTCGTGGACACGCCTACAACATTGACATTGAAGAAGTCCAGGATCAACCTGCTACTGTGATGGGTACCCTTCTTGTTAACTCAGTACCTGCTTCTGTTTTATTTGATTCAGGAGCATCACATTCATTCATCTCTGGAAAAATTTGCATTGATGCATGGCATTCGATATGAGAAAATGCATACTCCGTTAGTCATCAAAACTCCCGGAGGTCACTGTCATGCTGACGTAATAGCACCTGACGTTACCGTCGAAATTAAAGGATTGGAATTCCTTGCCTCGCCCATCGTCCTGAAGTCTTCCACCATAGACCTCATACTTGGAATGGATTGGTTGAAAGCTCACATTGCTTCGATCAATTGTGCCACTAAAGTCGTCCAACTTCTTCACCCCAACGATGAGATAGTGAATTATACCGCCCGCATTACTCGAGACGCTGAAGCTCAGATATATGCTCTGAATGCTTTGAACGCCTCACCTCTGGAAGGGATCGAGAACGTTCCTGTCGTTTGAGATTTTCCAGACGTCTTTCCAGAAGAACTTCCAGGAATACCGCCGGCTAGAGCTGTCGAGTTCGTCATCGACTTGAAGCCTGGCACCATCCCTATTGCCAAGCGACCTTATAAGATGCCTCCGCATCACCTACTCGAGCTTAAGGAAGAAATCGACAAGTCACTTAAAAGTGGTTTCATCCGCCCCAGTTCCTCTGCTTGGGGAGCACCTTCACTCTTCGTTAAGAAGAAGGATGGAACTAACCGTTTGGTTCAGGATTATCGGCCCATTAACCAAGCCACAATCCAGAATAAATACCCACTGCCCCGGATCAATGATCTTTATGATCAACTCGCAGGATCATCGGTGTTCTCAAAATTCGACCTGAGGTTGGGTTATCACCAGATCCGTGTCCGTGAAGAGGATATTCCCAAGACTGCATTCGTCACTCGTTATGGCTCCTATGAATACACCATCATGTCATTTGGCCTAACGAATGCTCCAGCAACTTTCTCCCGTCTGATGAATTATATATTCATGGATTACCTCGACAAATTCGTCGTGGTTTATTTGGATGATATCCTGATTTATTCTAAGAATAAAGAAGAACATGCTGAACACCTCCGTTTGGTACTAGAAAGGCTCCGAGAACACCAGTTGTATGCCAAGTATTCCAAAAGTGAATTTTGGCTTTCTGAAGTAACTTACCTTGGACATGTGATTTCCAAGGATGGAATTGCTGTTAACCCCGAACGAGTTCAGGCTATTCTTGACTGGACTCCCCCGAAGAATGTTAAGCAAGTCAGAAGTTTTCTCGGACTTGCTAGTTATTGTCGTCGATTCATTGAGAACTTTTCCAAGATTGCAAAACCATTGACAAATCTGCTTCACAAAGGTGTTAAATTTGAGTGGACAGAAAAATGTCAAGAAAGCTTTCAGACACTAAAAGATAAATTGACATCTGCCCCAGTATTAGCACCCCCGGATTCCCAAAAGGATTTCGTGATATACTGCGATGCCTCCCGTCAAGGATTAGGCTGTGTCCTAATGCAAGAACGCAAGGTGATTGCTTATGCCTCCCGACAATTGCGTCCTCATGAAGAAAATTACCCAGTGCACGATCTCGAACTTTCTGCGGTTATTTATGCCCTGAAGCTATGGCACCATTACCTTCTCGGTAACCGTTGCGAGATATATACGGATCATCAAAGTTTGAAGTATTTATATACTCAACCGGATCTGAACCTTCGTCAACAAAGATGGCTCGAGACAATTGCCGATTATGATATGAATATCTCATACACCCCTGGCAAGGCAAATGTAATGGCCGATGCTTTGAGCCGCAAGGCTTATTGCAGCAACCATATGGTTCAGGAATCACAACCTCTTCTTTATGAAGAGTTTCTTAAATTGAACCTCCACATTGTTCCACAGGGTTATCTCAATACCCTCGTTGTCGAACCAGATTTAGAACACAACATCAAAACTATGCAACAGTATGACTCTGAAGTTGAAAGGATCAAGCAGTACCTTGAAAAAGGAAAACCGTCGGAGTTCCATCTTGATAATGATGGGATCCTATTTTTCCAACACCGTCTCTTCGTACCTAAGTTCAAAGATGAGAGAGAACATGTTATGATGGAGGCTCATGACACTCCTCTGTCAATTCATCCTGGTAGCACAAAGATGTACCGTGACATTTGTCAGAGATACTGGTGGCCTAATATGAAGCGAGACATTGCTCGTTATGTTTCTGAGTGTGACGTTTGCCGCCGCGTTAAAGCTCAACATCAAAGGCCCGCAGGAACTCTGCAACCCCTTGCAATTCCTGAATGGAAATGGGACAAGGTCCAAATGGATTTCATTACTGGTTTTCCCAAATCCCAGAAGGGTAATGATGCTATATTTGTCGTCATTGACCGATTCTCTAAGGTTGCCCACTTTCTGCCAGTTAAAGAGACAATCACTGCTAGCCAGTTAGCAGACTTGTATGTTTCCCGAATTGTGTCACTCGATGGTGTTCCGTTGGAGATCAGTTCTGATCGTGGCAGCCTCTTCACCTCCAGATTCTGGAATAGTTTCCAAGAAGCTATGGGAACACACCTGTCTTTTAGCACCGCTTTTCACCCTCAGTCACAGGGTCAAGTTGAACGAGTTAATCAAGTGCTCGAAGATATGCTTCGAGCTTGCGTCATCTCCTTCGGTAAGAAATGGGAGGAATCTCTCCCGTATGCCGAATTCTCTTACAACAATAGCTATCAAGCTAGTCTGAAGATGGCACCGTTTGAAGTTCTATACGGTCGTAAGTGTCGAACCCCTCTGAATTGGTCAGAAACTGGGGAACGCTCACTCGTCGGACCAGACATTATTCAGGAAGCAGAAGATCAAGTCCGCATTGTCCGTGAACATTTGAAAGCTGCTCAGTCTCGTCAGAAGTGCAACTATGATCGAAAGCACCAGGAAATAGTCTATCAACCTGGCGAGCAAGCTTACCTCCACGTCACTCCGTTGAAAGGCACTCATCGGTTCGGAATCAAAGGCAAGTTAGCTCCTCGCTACATTGGCCCGTTTCGTATTCTTGCCCGTCGAGGAGAAGTGGCATATCAATTGCGGTTGCCGCCAAATCTTTCTCAAGTACATGACGTTTTTCATGTATCCCAACTCCGTCGCTGCTTCAAGGATCCTATTCGAGCTGTGGATCACGAAGTGCTTGAATTACGGGAAGATCTGTCTTATCCAGAACATCCCATCCGTATTCTTGATGAAGCTGAACGTCGGACTCGTCAAAAGTCAATCAAATTCCTCAAGGTTCAGTGGTCAAATCATTCTGAAGATGAGGCCACTTGGGAACGCGAGGATCGTCTTCGTGAAGAATACCCCTCTTTCTTTCAGTCTTCCTCTTAATTCTCGGGACGAGAATTCTTAATAGATGAGGAGAATTGTAACACCCCTGGTGATTAGCAACAGTAATCACTTTTGATAATGACATGTCACCGAGGTTAACACTGCATAATCATCATTAGCATCATATTGCATTTCAACTCCTAAGTCAAATTCAAATTTAAATGAAAGTGAAATATAAAAGTTGTCCAACATAAAAACTAAAATGTTCAGTAAATAAAAAATATTGCAGAGACCATTCTAAAATTGAAACTAACAAATAATAAAATAATTAGGTGGCACTAACATAATTAAAACAGCTAGGATTAATGCATATTAATTATTATAAAATTTGTGGGAGCTCCAATTGTCTCCAAACTAATTTTTGGTAGTGGTGGATAATACCTAGTATTTATTGGAGCAGTTGTTATGTTTTACAAAAACCATTAGGAGGCCTGACTATTTACTAAGCTGAGAAAAGAGAATAAAGAAAAAGATAAAAGAAAAATGAAACAGAAAAGAAGAAAAGGTCCCCCCCCCTTCCCCCCCCGGCCCAACTTGGCCCCAGCCCAGCCGGCCGGCCCAGCTCCCGGCCCACCCCGCGCCTACTTGGCCTCCCCCTGGAGGCCACCGAAACCCTAACCCCCACTCACCCCCTCGCTCACTCCCCTCATTCCCCCCCCCTCCCCCGATCCAGAACTGGATCGGGCGCTGCTCGCGCCGACCGCGCCCCACCGCTCGTCGTCGCCCCATCGCCACCGCCACCTCGCCGGACTGCACTGCCCCGCCTCCCCATCGCCGGCTCCACCGAGCCTCGCCGCCCTCTTCTCTGCATCGGGGGTGAGGAACCCCCCGGCCTCCTCTTCCCTCTGGCCACGCTCCGGCGCGCCCATCGCGCGCTCGCCCGACACCGCACCGCGCCCGCGCGCCCGACCCCGCACCGCGCCCGCGCGCGGCCTCGCCCGTGCCTGCTCGCCGCATGCCCACTCGCCGCTGCGGTTGCGCTCGCCGCTGCTGCTACTCGCGCGCCGCCCCGTGCCCGCGCGCCTCGCTCGCTTCGAGCGCGCGCCCCACACCCCCTCTGGCCTCGCCCCGCTCTCGCCGCTGCCCTGCCTCCCCTGGCCGCGCCTCGCCGCGCCCCTGCCGCCGCCCGCGCGCACGCACGCCCGCGCGCGCCGCGCCGCGCCCGCCACCCGTGCTCGCCTGTGGCCCTCATGCCACTGACCAGTGGGGCCTAGTGCCCCAGTGCCACTGGCCAGTGGGCCCTGCTTCCCCCCTGGACCAATGACAGAACGGGCCCACGCCCTAAAAACGTTTTAAAAAAAGAAAGAAATAAAAATAATTAATTAATTAATTAATTAGTTAATTAATCCTGATTAGGTTAATCTAATTAACTAGTTAGTGTTAATTAAACAGTAATTAGTAATTAACTTAATTAACCGCTGACATCAGCATGATGTCATGCTGATGTCATCATCAGCACTGTTTCGGATAATGTTGAATTAAATAATTAATTAAATTTCAGAAATTAATAAAAACTTTAGAAAATCATATTAAATAAACCGTAACTCCGATGAAAATATTTTATACATGAAACTTGCTCAGAACGACGATACGAACCCGAATACGTCCTCCGTATTCCCGTCAGACGCCCGCAGCTATAAGAACATTGAACTTTTAGACCGATTTCAGTAAATGAATAGTGCCCAACTTTAATTAAATAAATCCAAATAAATTCCTAAATTAACTAAATCATTTAGTTAGGCAGTAGAACACCCCGGCATATCATTTAGGCATGTCATACATGTTGTTTGCATTATCGCCATGAATTTATTGTTTCTCTCCCCCTCCTTCTCTCTCTCGATAGACGCTGAGACCGACGGCGCTGCACCAGGATACGACTACTCTACCGGCGAGCAGCCCGTTGACGACCTTCCCCTCTTGCCAGAGCAAGCCAGTGCCAAGACCCCCCCCCACACCCCCTTGAGCATTCCAGATATCGCCCATTCTATTCTCCTGCTTGCATTAGATTTCGCTACTGTTAATGTATGCTCCTATTCTGATGCATAGCCTGCTGTTGTAACCTGTTCATTGCTACCTTACCTGCCTATGATAAACTGATTAGTATAGGTTGGTAGTGAACCATCAGTGACCCCACCACCTTACCCTTGTTGCCCCTGCTTGATCATCGATGACTCGATCAATGTGATCGTCGACCAGAGACCGACACCTCACTTCACACCCCCTTAGTTGTACGACTCTGCGTAGTAACTATCGAGTGCCGAGGGTGATACCTCGTAACGCACTCACGATGAATACTCTGCAGTATAGCTGTTCGGTCATGGTCATCGAGGGTGATTCCTCCTTCTCCACTTCCGATACGACTCTGTCATGCAACCCTCAGTGTGAACCTCGAGGGTGATACCTCATACGTTCGCCCTGATGATTTGACCACACGGCTAGTTGACCTTTGTTACAGGCGGGTCCACCCTAGTGGGTACCCACTGGGGATCTATGATTTCGGGTGTGCCGGAAGGGCACTCGAGTGTGACATTGTGGCGGAGCATCAGAGACTCTGATTGTCTCCGCTTGATACTAATTGAGCCTATTGGATTTGGGTGTGTGATCTGAGTGGGTCGACGTGCCCTATACGCACTACCACCACGCGGGATAATGGTTATGGGACCCTCTGCGAAGTACGTTTCTCCCGAAAGCTCGTCTGACGTCACGATTCACCGTGCGGGCTGATTGTCGGGATTGGGCTGGATACTTCACTGACGAGTTCAGTGTCGCGCCTGCACCCCGGCCAGTCTCGCAACGCGCAGGGTGCCCAGGGCGATGGCCCGAGACCTCTGGGTGCATAGGTTAGTCCGGCGTGCTGACCTCTCTGCCGAGCCTAGGTAGGGCGCTGCTTTGTGTTGATCTTCCGAGGACGGGCATTACCCAGCAAGTGTGTCCGGCCAGAGTTGATCGAGCGTGTTGGGTAACAGTAGTGCACCCCTGCAGGGATGAATTTTCTATCGATAGCCGGTCCTACGGTAAAGGACGCTCAGTTTGTGTATCCCGATCTAGTACTTAAACTGGATACTTGTTACTTAATTGAAGCTTAGGGATCGCTTTCTCGCTTGGGAGTCGAGGAAGGATCTTTAAGCTGTACTTCAACATGTTTGCTAAATAAAATGCTATTCTACTCTCTTCTACTGCTGCAAGATGATGGCCTTGTGAAGATGTTTGAAGATGCTAGTCTTCGATAGGACTAGGTCTTCTCCCTATTCTGGCATTTCTGCAGCCCAGTCCACATATACAGCCTTTTCTTAATTGATAATGTTGCATATGTAGTATAGATCCTTGCTTGCTGAGTACTTCGGATGAGTACTCACGGTTGCTTTACTTTCTCTTTTCCCCATATATCCCACATTGATGATACAAACAGACGATGGAGTCCAGGAGTCCGATGCCACCACCGGAGCTTACTACCAGGAGGGTCCAGAGGGTACTTACTACTGGATCGAGCCAGATGACCAGGAGTAGGATCGGAGGCTCCCAGGCAGGAGGCCAACGCCTTTCGATCTAGTGTCGCTGTTTGTGCTAGCCTTCTTAAGGCAAAACTTGTCTAACTATGTCTGTACTCAGATAATATTTGTATGACTGACTTATGTATTCGGATCTTCGGATCCCTGGTTTGTAATATTGTGGACCTCCGTTTAAATTGTGTTAGAGTTGTGTTGTGATATCTTCCCGTGAGTCCCTGTGCTTGATCGTACACGTTTGCGTGTATGATTAGTGTAAAATTATTTGAACTAGTTTATTACAGCTAGTTTCAACTCTAGTGTAAAAATTATTTGTACTAGGCTATAGAGGCTAGTTCACTCTAGTGTAAATTATTTGAACTAGCTTAAGATAGTTCACTATATTGAAAAAAATTGTACTGGGCTATAAGCTAAGCTAGTTTCAACTCAGGTGTAAAATTATTTGAACTAGCTTATAAAGCTAGTTCAACTCTAATGAAAATTATATATACTAGGCTATAGAGCTAGTTCCAACTATATTGTCAAATATTTGAATCTAGCTTATAGACTAGTTCAACTCTAGTGTAAAATTATTGTACTTGGCTATATAGGCAATTCAACTCTAGTGTAAATAATTTTTTGAACTAGCTTATAATAGTTCAAACTCTAGTGTACAAATATTGACTAGGCTAAAGAGTTAGTTCAACTCTAGTGTAAAATTATTTGAACTAGCTTATAGGCTACTTCAACTATGGTGTAAAATTAATTTGTACTAGACTATAGAGCTAGTTCACTCTAGTGAAAATTATTTTGTACTAGTTATAGAGCTAGTTCAACTCTATTGTAAATTATATATACAGGATTATAAAGTAGTTCAATCCTTGTGTAAACTTATTGAATAGCTAAGATAGTCAACTCCTAGTGTAATTATTTGACTAGCTTATGAGCTAGTTCAACTCTAGTGTAAAATTATTTGAACTACTAGCTCTATAGAGCTAGTTTCAACTCTGGTGTAAAATTATTTGTACTAGTCTATAGAGCTAGTTCAACTCTAGTGTAAAATTATTGTAACTAGCTTATTAGAGCTAGTTAACTATCATTGTAAAAATATTTATAACTAGGCTATAGAGCTAGTTTCAACTCTAGTGTAAAATTATTTGAACTAGCTTATAGAGCTAGTTTCGACTATAGTGTAAAAAAATTTGTACTGGCTATAGAGCTAGTTCAACTCAAGTGTAAATTATTTGTACTAGTGTATAGAGCTAGTAAACCTCAGTGTGAATATATTACTATATTATAGAACTAGTTCAATTCTGTGTAAAATTATTTGAACTAACCTTATAGAGCTAGTTCACTCTATGTGTAAAATTATTTGAACTAGCGTATGAGCAAGTTCAACTCTGGTGTAAAATATTTGTACTAGGCCATAGAGCAGTTCAACTCTAGTGTGAAATTATTTTACTATCTTATAGAGCTAGTTCAACTCTCGTGTAAAAATATTTTGTACTAGATTTAGAACTAGTTCAATTCTTGTGTAAAATTATTTGAACTAGGCTATAGAGCAAGTTCTACTGTAGTGTAAAATTATTTACTAGGCTATAGGCTAGTTCAACTCTAGTGTATTATTTGAACTAGTTTATACAGCTAGTTCAACTCTGTGTAAAATTATTTGTACTAGGCTATAGAGCTAGTTCAACTCTAGTGTAAAATTATTTGAACTAGCTTATAGAGATAGTTCAACTATATTGAAAAAAAAATTGTACTGGGCTATAGAGCTAGTTCAACTCAGGTGTAAAATTATTTGAACTAGCTTATAAAGCTAGTTAAACTCTAATGTAAAATTATATATACAGGCTATAAGCTAGTTCAACTATAGTGTCAAATTATTTGAACTAGCTTATGAGCTAGTTCAACTCTAGTGTAAAATTATTTGTACTTGGCTATATAGCAAATTCAACTCTAGTGTAAAATTATTTGAACTAGCTTATAAAGTAGTTAAACTCTAGTGTACAAATATTTGCACTAGGCTAAAGAGTTAGTTCAACTCTAGTGTAAAATTATTTGAACTAGCTTATAGACTACTTCAACTATGGTTGTAAATTATTTGTACTAGACTATAGAGCTATTGCAACTCTAGTGAAAATTATTTGTACAGGTATAGAGCTAGTTCAACTCTAGTGTAAATTATATATACAGATTATAAAGTTTCAACTCCTGTGTAAACTTATTTGAAATAGGCTATAAGATAGTTCAACTCTAGTGTAAAATTATTTGAACTAGCTTATAGAGGCTAGTTCAACTCTAGTGTAAAATTATTTGAACTAGCTTATAGAGCTAGTTCACTCTGGTGAAATTATTTGTACTATGTCTATAGAGCTAGTTAAACTCTAGTGTAAAATTATTTTAAAACTAGCTTATAGGCTAGTTTCCACTATCATGTAAAAATATTTATACTAGGGCTTAATAGAGCTAGTTCAACTCTAGTGTAAAAATTATTTGAACTAGCTTATAGAGCTAGTTCGACTATAGTGTAAAAAAATTTGTACTAGGGCTATAAGAGCTAGTTCAACTCAAGTGTAAAATTATTTGTAACTAGTGTATAGAGTCTAGTAAAACTCTAGTGTGAATTATTTCATCTAGGATATAGCACTAGTTCAATTCTTGTGTAAAATTATTTGAACTACTTATAGAGCTCAGTTCAACTCTAGTGTACAAATTATTTGAACTAGCTTATAAAGGTAGTTCAACTCTAGTGTAAAATTTTTGTACAAGGCTATAGAGCTAGTCAAACTCTTGTGTAATTATTTGACAAAGCTTATAGAGTCTAGTTTCAACATATGTGTAAAATAATTGAACAATTTATAGAGCTAGTTCAACACTTAGTGTAAAATTATTTGTAATAGGCTATAGGAGAAAGTTTCAACTCTAGTGTAAAATATTTTGAACTAGCTTATAGAGCTCGTTCAACTATACTTAAAAAAATCTTTCTGATTGGGGCTATAGAGCCAGTTCAACCTGAAGTGTCAAAATTATTTTACTAGTCTATAGAGCTAATCAACATCTAGTGTAAATTATTTTACTATCTTTAATAGCTAGTTAAACTCTAGTGTAAAATTATTATATACTAGGCTATAAGACTAGTTCACCTATAGTGTAAATTATTTGAACT
>JAAAXO010000037.1:176278-215546 GCA_011799875.1 Thinopyrum elongatum
TAGAGCTAGTTTCAACTCTGGGTGAAAAATTATTTGAACTAGCTTATAGCAAGCTAGCTCACTCTAGTGTAAAATTATTTGTACTAGTGTAGAGCTACAGTTCAACTCTAGGTGTGAAATTAATTGTTAACTACCTTATATGAGCTAGTTCAACTCTACTGTAAAAATATTTGTACTAGATTATAGAACTAGTTCAATTCGTGTGTAAAATTATTTGAATTAGGCTATAGAGCTAGTTGTCTAGTTGTAAAATTAATTAAACTAGGCTATAGAGCTAGTTTCAACTCTAGTGTAAATTATTTAACTAGACTATAGAGCTAGTTCAAACCTATGGTAAAAATTATTTGTAACTAGGCTATAGAGCTAGTTCAACTCTAGTGTAAAATTATTGAACTACCTTATAAGCTAGTTCAACTCTAGTGTAAAATTATTTGAACTAGCTTATAGAGCAGATTTCAACTCTGGTGTAAATTATTTGTACTAGGCCATAGAGCTAGTTCAACTCTAGTGTTGAATATTTTAACTAGCTTATGAGGCATGTTCAACTCTGTGTAAAATAGTTGTACGAGATTATAGAACTAGTCAATTCTTGTGTAAAATTAATTGAACTAGGCTATAGAGCTAGTTCAACTGTCTAGTGTAAAATTATTTGTACTAGGCTTAGAGAGTATCAACTCTAGTGTAAAATTATTTGTACTAGGCTATAAGCTAGTTCAACTCTAGTGTAAAATTATTTGAACTAGCTTATAGAGGTAGTTCAACTCTAGTGTAAATTATTTATACTAGGCTATAGAGCTAGTTCAACTCTGGTGTGAAAAGTATTAACTATGCTATAGAGCTAGTTCAACTCAGTGTGTAAATTATTTTGAACTACGCTTATAGAGCTAGTTCAACTCTAGTGTAAAAATTTGTACTAGATACTAGACTAGTTCAATCTTGTGTAAAATTATTTGAATTGAGCTTATAGAGCTAGTTCAAACTCTAGTGTAAAATTATTTGACTGGCTATAGAGCTAGTTAAACTCTAGTGAAATTATTTTTACTAGCTTAGAGCTAGTTCAACTCTATGTAAAATTATTTACTAGCTATAGAGCTAGTTCAACTCTAGTGTAAAATTATTTGACACTAGCTATAGAGCAGTTCACTCTAGTGTTAAAATTATTGACTAGCTTATAGAGAGGTCAACTCTGTGATAAAATTTTTACTAGTATAGAGCTAGTTACTCTAGTGTAAAATTATTTGAACTAGCTATTAGAGCTAGTTCAATCTAGTGTAAATACATTTGTACTGCTATAGAGCTAGTTCAACTCTAGTGTAAAATTATTGTATATGTTAAGAGCTAGTTCAACTCTAGTGTAAAATTATTTAACTAGATTAAGAGCTAGTTCAACTCTGTGTAAAATTATTGAACTAACTATAGAACTAGTTCAACTCTAGTGTAAAATTATTTGAACTAGCTATAGTAGAGTCTCTACGTAGTAAAAATATTTTATACTGGCTAAAGAAGCTAGTTCAAACTCTAGTGTAAAATTATTTGAACTAGCTTATAGAGCTAGTTCAACTCTAGTGTAAAATTATTTGTACTAGGCTATAGAGCAGTTCAACACTAGTGTAAATATTTGAACTAGGTTATAGAGCTAGTTCAAACTATGTGTAAAAAAAATTTAACTGGGCTATAGAGCTAGTTCAACTACTAGTGTAAATTATTGAACTACTTATAGAGCAAGTTCAACTCTAGTGTAAAATTATTTGTAAGGCTATAGAGCTAGAAACAACTCTAGTTGTAAATTATTTGAACTAGCTTATGAGCTAGTCAACTTATGTAAATTAGTACTGCTATAGAGCTAGTTCAAATACTTAGTGTAAAATTATTGAACTAGCTTATAGAGCTATTCAACTCTATGTAAAATTATTTAATAGGCTATAGAGCTAGTTCAACTCTAGTGTAAAATTATTTGAACTAGCTTATAGAGCTAGTTCAACTATAGTGTTAAAAAAATTGTACTACTGGCTATAGAGCTAGTTCAACTCAGGTGTAAAATTATTTAACTAGGTATAGACTAGTTAACTCTAGTGTAAAATTATATGTACAATTATAGAACTAGTTCAATTTATGTAACAATTATTTGAAAACTATCTATAGAGCTAGTTCAACTCTAGTGTAAAATTATTTGAACTAGTTATAAGAGGTAGTTACAACTCTAGTGTAAAATTATTGAACTAGCTTATGGTGTTAGTTCAACTCTAGTGTAAAATTATTTGAACTAGCTGATAGAGCTAGTTCAACTCTGTGTAAGAAATTATTTGAACTAGGCTAAGAGCTAGTTCAACTCTGGTGTAAAATTATTTGTTACTAGTTTTGATATGTAGCTAGTTCAACTTAGTGTAAAATTATTGTAAACTACTTATAGAGCTATTTCAACTCTATGTAAAATTATTTGTTACTTATTATAGAATATCAATTCTCTGTGTAAAATTATTTGAATCTAGGCTATAGAGCTAGTTGAATTAACTAGTGTAAATATATTTGAACTAGCTATAGAGCTAGTTCAACTCTAGTGTAAAATTATTTTACTAGTCTTATAGAGCTAGTTCAACTCTAGTGTAAAATAGTTGAACTACTTATAGAGCTAGTTCAACTCTAGTGTAAAATTATTTGACCAGCTTATAGAGCAATTTCAACTCTGTGTAAAATTATTGTACTAGGCTATAGAGCTAGTTCAACTCTAGTGTAAATTATTTAACTAGCTATAGAGCTAGTTCAACTCTATTGTGTAAAAAATATTTTACTAATATTAAAAGAGCTAGTTCAACTCTAGTGTAAAATTATTGAACTAGCTATAGAGCTAGTTCAACTCTAGTGTAAAATATTTGTTACATAGGCTTATAGAGCTAGGTTACTAGTCAACTCTAGTGTAAAATTATTTACTAGGCTTAGAGCTAGTCAACTCAGTGTAAAATTATTTGGAACTAGGCTTATAGAGCTAGTTCACACTAGTGTAAATTATTTGTACTAGGCTATAGAGCTAGTTCAACTCTAGTGTAAATATTTTGAACTAGCTTAAAGCATAGTTAAACTCTGTAGTAAAACTAAGAATTATTTTACTAAGCCTATAGAGCTAGTTCAACTCTATGTGTAAAATTATTTGAACTAGCTTATAGAGCAAGTTCAACTCTAGTGTAAAAATTATATGTACTAGTTATAGAGCTAGTTTCAACTCTAGTGTAAAATTAATTTGAACTAGGCTAATAGAGCTAGTTCAACTCTTAGTGTAAAATTATTTGTACTAGGCTATAGAGCTAGTTCAACTCTAGTGTAAAATTATTGTACTGCTAAGAGCTGTTCAAACCTAGTGTAAAATATTGTATACTAGGCTATAGAGCTAGTTCAACTCTAGTGTAAATTATTTTACTAGTCTATAGAGCTAGTTCAACTCTGTGTAAAAGATTTATTACTAGGCTATAGAGCTAGTTAACTCTTGTGAATTATTTTAACTAGCGTTATAGAGCTAGTTAACTATAGTTGAAAATATTTAGTAGAGATACAAACTAGTTCAATCTATGTGTTAAAATTATTGAATTAGGTTATAGAACTAGTTCAACTCTAGTTGTAACAATTATTGTATACTAGCTATAGAGCAGTTCAACTCTAGTGTAAATTATTCTAGTGTAATTGACGAGCTAAGAGCTAGTTAACTCTATGTAAAATTATTTGTACTTGCTATGAGCAGTTCAACTTCTGTGTAAAATTATTTGTATAGTCTATGAGCATAGTTCAATCTAGTGTGAAATTATTGAACTAGGCTTTATAGAGCTAGTTCAACTCTATGTGTAAAATTATTTGAACTAGCTATAGGGTAGTAAACTCTAGTGAAAATTATTTGTCTAGGTAGAGGAGCTAGTTCACTCTAGTGTAAAAGATATTGTTAACTGCTTTAGAGCATAGTCTCACTCTAGGTGTAAAATTATTTGAACTAGGTTATAGAGCGCAGTTCAACTCTAGTGTAAAATTATTTGAATAGTTATAGAGCTAGTTAACTTAGTGTAAATTATTTGTACTAGGTACTATATTGAGAAATGTGGAATTAGCTGGCAACATCTAGTGTAATAAATATTGTATAGCTTATAGGAGATAGCATAGTTAACTCTAGTGTACAAATTATTTGATACTAGCCTATAGAGCTAGTTCAACTCTAGGTAAAATATTTAACTACTTATAGAGCTAGTTCAACTCTGAGTGTAAAATTATTTGTACTAGCTTCATAAGCTAGTTGAAATCTAGTGTCACATAACATTCCCTAGTGTTATTTCACTAGGCTATAGAGCTAGTTCAACTCGTGTAAAATTAATGTGAACTAGGCTATAGAGCTGTTAACTCTAGTGTAAATATATTTGCTAGATTCTAGATTGTTAACTTGTGTAAATTATTTGAAAATAAGCCTATAGAGCTACGTTCTCAAACAGTTCTTAGTGTAAATTATTTGAACTAGCTATAGAGCTAGTTCAAACTTATGTAAAAATTATTTGTACTAGGCTATATAGAGCTATTTCAACCTAGTTGTAAAATTATTTTGAACTAGCTATAGAGCTATTTCAACTCTAGGTGTAAAAATGTACTGAAAGGATAGAGCTAGTTTCAACTCTATGTAAATTATTGAACTAGCTTATAGAGCTAGTTCAACTATAGTGTAAAAATTTATACTGGGCAATATAGAGCTAGTGTTCACTCTGTGTAAAATTATTTGAACTAGGCTTATAGAGATTAGGTTCAACTCTAGTGTAAAATTATTGGACTAAGGCTAATAGAGCCTAGACAACTCTGTGTCTAAAATATTTTAACTAGGCTATAGAGCTAGATTCACTTAGTGTAAAATTTGTACTAGCTATAGAGCTAGTTCAATACTAGTGAAAATTATGATACTAGCTATAAGTAGTTCAACTATATTTATAAATTATTGTAATAGGCTTTATAGAGCTAGTTCAACTCTAGTGTAAAATATTTGAACTAGTTAACTATAGAGCTAGTTCAACTCTAGTGTAAAATTATTTGTACTAGGCTTAAGAGCTAGTTCAACTCATTAGTTGTAAAGAGTTATCTGTTCTAGTAGCTAAGAGTAGTTCAAACTCTAGTTGTAGTAAAATTATTTTACTAAGATAGAAGGCTATCAGCTAGTGCACTCAAAACTGCTACCTAGAGCTGAAACACCAGGTAAACCAGTACAATAGCAACATAACTAGTTACAATTTATAGTAAAATGAACGTTATAGAGCTAGTTCACTTAGTGTAAAATATTGACTACTATAAGGGCTAGTTAACTCTAGTGTAAATTATTTGTACTAGGCATAGAGTTACTAGTTAACTGTCATAAGTGTTAAGTAAAATATTTTGAACTAGCTTTAGAGCTAGTTCAACTCTATGTGTAAAATTATTTGAACTAGCTTATAGAGTAGTTCAACTCTAGGTTTAAATTATTTGTACTATGGCTATAGAGCTAGTTCAATCTAGTGTGAAAATTACTTAGTAACTACCTATCAGAGCTAGTTCAACTCTCTGTAAATTATTTGTGCTATAAGAACTAGTTAACTTGTGTAAAATTATTTTGAACTAGGCTATAGAGCTAGTTGAACTCTAGTGTTAAAATTAATTAGACTAGGCTTATAAGTAGTTAAACTCTAGTGTAAATAATTTTACTAGGCTATAGAGCTAGTTTCAAACTCTAGTGTAAAATTATTTGACTACCTTATAGAGCTAGTTCAACTCTAGTGTAAAATTATTTGAACTAGCTTCTAGAGCAATGTTCAACCGTGAGTGGTAATAAAATTATTTATGTAACTAGGCATAGAGCTAGTTCAACTCTAGTGTGAAAATTTAACTAGCTATGACAAGTGTCAACTACTAGTGTACAAATGTAGTATATGATTATAGAGCTAGTTCAATCCTAGTGTAAATTAATTTGAACTAGCTATAGAGCTATGTCAACTCTAGTAAAATTTTACAGTCTTAGACAGTTCAACTTAGTGAAAATTATTTGTACTAGGCTTATAGAGCTATTCAACATATGTAAAATTATTTGAACTAGCTTATAGCTAGTTCAACTCTAGATGTAAATTATTAGTTAATAGGCTATAGACTAGTTCAACTCTAGTGTAAAAATATTATTAGGCTTTATAGAAGCTAGTTCAACTCTAGTGTAAAATTTTAACTAGATAGAGCTAGTTCAACTCTATTTAAAAATTTTTGGTATACTCTATTTTGTGTTAAATTATTGAAATAGGCTATAGAGCTAGTTCAACTCTAGTGTAAAATATTTGACTAAGTATAGAGCTAGTTCAACTCTAGTGTAAAATTATTTGCAATAGCTATAGAGCTAGTTCAACTCTAGTGACATTATTTGTACTAGGAGCTATAGAGCTAGAGTTCAACTCTAGTGTAAAAATTATTTGAACTAGGGCTATAGAGCTAGTTCAAATCTAGTGTAAATGATTTACTAGCTTATAGAGCTAGTTCAATGCTATGTAAATTATTTGTACGAGCTTATAGAGGTCTAGTATAACTCTAGTGTAAAAAGTATATTGTGATTTTATAAGTTTTTTCTAATTATTTTGTGGTTTTAATATCGATAGGCTAGTTCAACTCTGTGTAAAATTATTTGAACTGGCTATAGTAGCTAGTTCAACTCTAGTGTAAAATTATGTGACTACTAGGTAGTAGAGCTAGTTCAACTCTAGTGAAATTATTAACTAGTATATAGAGACTAGTTCAACTCTAGTGTAAAAAATTTGTACTAGTTATAGAGCAATGTTCAACTCTAGTGTAAAATATTAACTAGGCTATAGAGCTGTTCAACTCTAGTGTAAAATTATTTGACTAGGCATGAGCTAGTTCAACTCTAGTGTAAATATTTTAACTAGCTATAGAGCAAGTTCAACTCTAGTGTAAATTATTTGTCAGTCTATGAGCTAGTTCAACTCAGTGTTAAATTATTGACTAGCTTATAGAGCTAGTTCAACTCTAGTGAAATTATATTGTACTGGATATAGAGCTATTCAACTCTAGTGAAATTATTTGAACTAGCTTATAGAGAGTTGCAACTACTAGTGTCAAAATTATTTGTACTTAGCTTATAGAGCTAGTTCAACTCTAGTGTAAAATTATTTGTACTGTATAGAGCTAGTTAACCCTAGAGTAAAAATTGTTTAGACTGTTTATCTTGTTAAAATTTTTGAACTAGCTTAGAGGCTAGTTCAACTCTAGTGAAATTAATTGTACTAGCTTATAAGAGCTAGTTAAACTCTAGTTAAAATTATTTTACTAGCTATAGAGTAGTTCAACTCTAGTGTAAATTATTTGAACTAGCTTATAAGCTAGTTCAAATCTATGTGTAAAATTATTTGTAAAGGCTATAGAAGCTACTGTTCAACTCTACGTGTAAAATTATTTGAACTAGCGTATAGAGCTATTCAACTCTAAGTGTAAAAAAATTATAACTAGCTTATAGAGCTAGTTCAACTCTAGTGTAAAATTATATTTGTACTAGCTTATAGAGCTAGTTCATACTCTAGTGTAAAATTATTGTAACTAGCTATCGAGACTAGTTCAACTCTAGTGTAAAATTATTTGAACTAGCTTATAGAGCTAGTTCAACTCTAGTGTAAAATATTGTACTGGCTATAGAGCGTTTCAACTCAGTGTAAATTATTGTACTAGCCTATAGAGCTGTTTCATCTTACCTAGAGTTGAACTAGCTCTATAGCCTAGTACAAATAATTTTACACTACAGTAGAACTAGCTCTATAGCCTAGTTCAAATAATTTTACACAAGAATTGAACTAGTTCTATAATCTAGTACAAATATTTTTACACGAGAGTTGAACTAGCTCTATAAGATAGTTAAAATAATTTCACACTAGAGTTGAACTAGCTCTATGGCCTAGTACAAATAATTTTACACCAGAGTTGAACTTGCTCTATACGCTAGTTCAAATAATTTTACACTAGAGTTGAACTAGCTCTATAAGGTAGTTCAAATAATTTTACACTAGAGTTGAACTAGCTCTATAGCCCAATACAAATTTTTTTACACTTGTTGAACTAGCTCTATAAGCTAGTTTAAATAATTTTACACTAGAGTTGAATTATGTAACACCCCCTGTGCTTAGCAACAGTGACCACCTTAGTTAATGCCAAGTCAGCATGATTGATAGTGCCTAATCATCATTTGCATCATAGTGTTTTCCCAACTCCTAATTTAAACTCCAATTAAAACTTAAGTGGAAATAAAAGTTGGCCAAACCTGAAAAACAAAAATGTGCATCATGTTGCAAATATTCCCAAAGCTTTTATAAAAATGATTGCAACATTTATCTGATTTGTATAAGGGCTCAAAAAGCAAGGAACAGCAGCAAAACAGCACTATTTAATCCTTTTTCAATTAAATAAAATCCAAACAAAAAGATATGGACATCAAACCAATTTCTAGCAGTGACTAATAATGCACCATATTTATTTGGACTAGTCTCATATTTTACAAAAGTGTTTTGAAATAAAAACAAAAGCCAAAACAGAAACTAAAAAGAGAAAACAGAAAAGAAATTAGAAAAAGAAAAATAGAAAGAAGCCCACCGCTGCCAGGGCCGCGAGTGCACAGTGCGGGCCGACCCACCTAGCGCTTCCCCTACCCCGCACTGCTCACCCGCGCTGCCTCGTTGTCGAGCACCTGACGCGCGCACGCACATCCGCGCCCCGGCCCTCCCCTCTCTCCCGCTCGACAGCGCGCGCTCTCGCTCGCCGTGGATAAAGGGCAGCGCCCAGCGCTCCCCCGGCCCCCCTGGCCACTCCTCAACTCTTCCCTCTCTGCTTCCCCCTCACCCGAGTGCCACCGACACCATGGCTCCGGCGTAGCCACGGCCACCGAGCCCCATACGCCTCCCCGACGTGTCCCCGAGCTTCACCGGCGGCCTCTACTTCGCTTGCGCCGACTGGACCGCGCCGAGGACCCCGGCATCGTTCCCAATGTGACAGAAATTAAACACGATCAAGCCTAAGGACTCACGGGAAGATACCACAACACAACTCTAAATCATAAATAAAGTCATACAATGTTTATATTACAAGCCAGGGGCCTCGAGGGCTCGAATACATAAGCTTGCATACAAGCGTCAGCGGAAGCATCAGATATCTAAGTACAGATATTAAAGAAAACACAGACAGGCCCTTAGAAGGCAGGGCAAAAGAAAACACTACGATCGAAAGGCGCAGGCCTCCTGCCTGGGACCCTCCGAGCCTACTCCTGGTCGATGGCAAGCTCGTAGAAGAATCCATCCTCGGGGTAGTAGAAGCGACCGTCGGCGTGGGCAGCTGTATCCAGGGCTCCGTCATCTGATTGCATCAAAAGGGGTATGGGGAAAAAAGAAAGCAAAGCAACCATGAGTACTCTGAAGTACTCAGCAAGCAAGGATCTACACTACATATGCAACATTATCAAAGGAAGGCTGTATATGTGGACTGGGCTGCAGAAATGCCAGAATAGAGGGGAAAGCCTAGTCCTATCGAAGACTAGCATCTCTAGCGGTCTTGCAGCAATAGAAGAGAGTAGATCAACATAGTATAATATAGTAGTAATGTTATCAACCTCACCCAGAGATCCTTTCTCCACTCCCTGCGAGATAGCAATCCCAGAACCATAAAGTCATCAAACCTCGTCCTGAGATCCCTTCTCGACTCCCGGCGAGAAGCAATCCCAGAGCCACATATCCAGGTATCATCACAGGTATCCAGTTCTAGTTGTATCGATCAGGATACAACTCCGAGTGTCCTTTACCGTAGGACCGGCTATCGATAGATGTGTTCTTCCCTGCAGGGGTGCACCAACTTACCCATCACGCTCGATTAACTCCGGCCGGACATACTTTCCTTGGTCATGCCCGGCCTCGGCCAAACAATACACCGCAACCCTACCTATAGCTCAGCAGAGAGGTCCCCGTCGGTCTATATCCTAAGCGCTCAGGGGTCTTGGGCCATCGCCCTATGCACTCCAGGTCGGTGTGTGCAGGGTCGGGATGAGCACCACCTCAGTCCTGGATGGCACTGGCCCGGCCCGGCCACGAGGCTGACCTGGACGTCTGACAGAGCTTTCGGCTGATGCTACGATGTAGAACGCCCATACTATGCCCACGTGATGGTTAGTGCTATCAGGCCAGAGCCCTGCTCGGATCAAATATCCAAAACATTAGTGGTCTAGGGGCTTGCGGTAAGGAGCAGAGACTCACGATCGATGTGACCCCGTCGCCCCGTCTCAAGGACTTGCTGCAAGGGCTAAGAATGCCCGGCCGCACCTCGTATTCATCACTCGGGCACCATCCAAGTCAACCCGTCTCGTAAAAGACTGTCGGGAACTCAGGTCCACCTCTACTAGGCGGTACCGCCTGTCCCTTCAGTCCTGTAGTAAAAGTAACTTCCTCGGGTCCCCCTTCGGGGCCGACCCGTCTCTATCAAGGTTCAGGGGTAAAGTCACAGTAACCGTGTGTCCATAACATCAATGGAATCCGAGGTATCACCCTCGATGGATGCCCACTCGATGTAACCATCAAGTTGAACTTAGGAGGAATCACCCTCGAGGATCACACTTGAAGTGTTGCGCGACAGGGTCGTATCAGAAGTGGAGAAGGAGGAATCACCCTCGATGACCACGACCAAATAGCTGCTCTACAGAGTTAACATCAGGAGTGTTGTACGAGGTATCACCCTCGGCACTCGATAGTAACCCAGTAGTGTCGTACAACTAAAGGGGTGATGTGCGGTGCCGGGGCCTAGTCTTCGATCCCATTGAACGGGTCTTCTGATAATCCAGCGGGGCGGTCGGGACAAGTGGGGGTCACTGATGGGTCTCTAGCCAGCCTATACTAAGCAGTTTGAAATAGGCAGGTAGGGTAACAATAAGCAGGTTACAAAAGCAGGCTATGCATCAGAATAGGAGCAAACAGTAACAGTAGCGAAATCTAATGCAAGCAGGAGAAAATAGAATGGGCGATATCGGGATGATCAAAGGGGGTGGGGCTTGCCTGGTTGCTTTGCGGCAAAGGCAAGGTCGTCAACGGTGTCTTCTGGCTCCTGAGCTGCGTCGGTACCAGGAACTGCGTCGGGGTCTAACGAGAGAGAAAAGGGGGAGGAAACAGTATAAATACACAACAAATATGAGGAACACAATATACGACATGACAATATGCAGTGCCGGGTGTGTCCTAACATATGGTTGCACGTCACCGAGGAAGGAGGAAATCCATCCGGGAATGTTTTCCCGAGGTTAGGTATTTTCGGACAGATGAAAGAGAGGAGACGGTTGCATGTTCACTATGCTAGGGACGTGTGACGGACGAACGGATCGCGTATTTGGATTCGTCTCGTCGTTCTGAGCAACTTTCATGTACAAAGTTTTTCGATCTGAGCTACGGATTATTTTATAAGATTTGCTAAAGTTTTTATTAATTACTGGAATTTAATTATTTAAATCAACATTATCCGAAACAGTGTACGCTGACGTCATCATGACGTCAGCAGGCATCCTGACAGGTGGGGTCCACCTGTCATTGACTGTTAGGTTAATTAGTGATTAACTAACTAATTACTGTTTAATTAAACTAACTTATTAATTAGATTAACCTAATCAGAGTTAATTAACTTAATTAATTAATTAATTATTCATTAACTAATTATTTATTTTATTAATTCATTTTTATTATTTATATTTTTTTATATATATTTTTCTATTAAGTCCTGGGGCTAGGCCCCACATGTCATTGGGCCAGGCGGACGCGTCCGGGTCGTGCCCTTTCGGGCGCCGGACATGTCCGGCGTGCCGAGTGCATGCGCGCGCGCGTGGCAGAGGCGAGGCCAAGGCCCGAGCGCGGCAGCGGGCGGTGGCGACGCTGGCGAGCGAGGGGCGCACGGAGCCACGGCGAGGCAACGGCGGGCGGCGCGGTGGAGCCGCAGCAGAGGGTGTAGCGGGGCGCGTGGACGGCGGGCGTGTGGCGATGCGGGGCAAAGGCGGGGACGAGGGCCCGGGCGCTCGCGCCGCGGCGGCTGCGGTGACTACGGGGCCGGGGGGCGAGCGGGGTGACCGGCGACCGAGGGTGGGCAGGTGGACATGAATGTCGGCATCACATGGGGCGCTGACACGTGCCGTGACACCCCATCTTCCGAGGTTTACCTTGGTGCACGTGGGTGCTTCATGCAGTTTAAGCCCGCTCGTCGTATTGGCGTGTTCAGCGGGGGGGGTCGGGGAGGACGTCCGGCGGGGAAGCGGCCCCGGCGAGGTAAAGGCGGTGGGGCGGCGCTGGCGAGGTGACGCCGTGGACGAGGACGGAGGCGCGGCGGGGCGGGCGACGGGCGGCGTCGGGGGCGCCCGCTCCCGATCCAGAACGGGGCAGGGAGAGGGAGATCGAGGGGGAGTGGGGATAGGGTTAGGGTTTGGTTGCGGCTGGGGGGTTAGTAGAGGTGGGTTGCGGGTGGGCCGGCCTGGTGGCCTAGTGGCCTACTGGGCCGAGGCCCAGTCGGGGGAGGGGGGTTTCTTTCTTTTTTTTCTTTTTTTTCTTTTCTTTATTCATTACTTTTCTGTTTTGCAAATAGTTAGGCCCCAAAATGATTTTTACTAAACATATAATCTGGTCCATAAATTACAGTGCAACATTAGTCACTGCTAGAAATTGGTTTGGTGTCCATATCTTTTTATTTGGATTTTATTTAATTTGAAAAGGATTAGATAGTGTTGTCTTGCTGCTGTTCCTTGATGTTTGAGTCCTTTTCCAACTCCATTAAATGTTACAATCACTTTTATAAATGCTTTGAGAATATTTGCAATATGAGGCACATTTTAGTTTTCAGGTTTGGACAACTTTTATTTTCCACTTTAGTTTTAATTTGAAATTTTAGTTAGGAGCTGAATGCAAAATGGATGTAGATGATGACAGGGCGCTGATAATCATGATGACATGGCATAATCAAAAGGGTGATCACAGTTGTTAACCACTGGTGGTGTTACAAGTCTCCTCCACTAACAAGAATTCTCGTCCCGAGAATTAAGAGGAAGCCTGAAAGAAAGCGGGGTATTCTCGGAAGTTCGTCCGAAGAAACGTTCAAAAATCTCGAACGACTGGAATGTTTTCGATCTCCTCAAGCAGAGAAGCGTTCAACGCATTCAAGGTGTATATTTTAGCGTCAGCATTTTGAGTTATCTGGGCACGGTAATTCACTAGACCAGTGGTTGAACAACTCGGAGAGAAAGGTTAAACAAAACAATGGAAAGGAAAATGATTATCAGACTAATCAGATCAATGGTAAGGAGTTAAGCACAGATATCCAGCTCTCCGGGTAGGCGAGATTTACGAGATCCTAAGTGTCGGCGTTAGTAAAACTTAGTTAACCCGAAAGGAAGAGAGATCAGAGTCCCAGAGAAAAGACGAGGAATAAAAGATCCTAATACCACCCAATTGGCGACGTGGGCCCGTAAGCCACACATCCAAGTTAATAAAATAGTTTTCCGGTTTCTAGACTCAACTTCGGCCAAGGAGTTGGAAAGGGGGGTTCCTACAGGCAGTCGGCTCTGATACCAACTTGTGACGCCCCCGGCCCGACCGTGCACTAATCATACATGCAATTGCACATGATCAAGCCTAAGGACTCACGGGAAGATACCACAACACAACTCTAAATCATAAATAAAGTCATACAAGCTTTATATTACAAGCCAGGGGCCTCGAGGGCTCGAATACATAAGCTTGCGTACAAGCGTCAGCGGAAGCATCAAATATCTGAGTACAGATATTAAAGAAAACACAGACAGGCCCTTAGAAGGCAGGGCAAAAGAAAACACTACGATCGAAAGGCGCAGGCCTCCTGCTTGGGACCCTCCGAGCCTACTCCTGGTCGACGGCAAGCTCGTAGAAGAATCCATCCTAGGGGTAGTAGAAGCGACCGTCGGCGTGGGCAGCTATTTCCAGGGCTCCGTCATCTGATTGCATCAAAAGCGGTATAGGGAAAAAAGAAAGCAAAGCAACCGTGAGTACTCTGAAGTACTCAGCAAGCAAGGATCTACACTACATATGCAACATTATCAAAGGAAGGCTGTATATGTGGACTGGGCTGCAGAAATGCCAGAATAGAGGGGAAAGCCTAGTCCTATCGAAGACTAGCATCTCCAGCGGTCTTGCAGCAATAGAAGAGAGTAGATCAACATAGTATAATATAGTAGTAATGTTATCAACCTCACCCAGAGATCCTTTCTCCACTCCCTGCGAGAAAGCAATCCCAGAGCCATAAAGTCATCAAACCTCGTCCTGAGATCCCTTCTCGACTCCCTGCGAGAAGCAATCCCAGAGCCACATATCCAGGTATCATCACAGGTATCCAGTTCTAGTTGTATCGATCGGGATACAACTCCGAGTGTCCTTTACCGTAGGACCGGCTATCGATAGATGTGTTCTTCCCTGCAGGGTTGCACCAACTTACCCATCACGCTCGATTAACTCCGGCTGGACATACTTTCCTGGGTCATGCCCGGCCTCGGCCAAACAATACACCGCAACCCTACCTACAGCTCAGCAGAGAGGTCCCAGTCGGTCTATATCCTAAGCGCTCAGGGGTCTTGGGCCATCGCCCTGTGCACTCCGGGTCGGTGTGTGCAGGGTCGGGACGAGCACCACCTCAGTCCTGGATGGCACTGGCCCGGCCCGGCCACGAGGCTGAACTGGACGTCTGATAGAGTTTTCGGCAGATGCTACGATGTAGAACGCCCATACTATGCCCACGTGATGGTTAGTGCTATCAGGCCAGAGGCCTGCTCGGGTCAAATATCCAAAACGTTATTGGTCTAGCGGCTTGCGGTAACGAGCAGAGACTCACGATCGATGTGACCCCGTCGCCCCGTCTCGAGGACTTGCTGCAAGGGCTAAGAATGCCCGGCCGCGCCTCGTATTCATCACTCGGGCACCATCCAGGTCAACCCGTCTCGCAAAAGACTGTCGGGAACTCAGGTCCACATCTAATGGGCGGTACCGCCTTTCCCTTCAGTCCTGTAGTAAAAGTAACTTCCTCGGGTCCCCCTTGGGGGCCGACCCATCTCTATCAAGGTTCAGGGGTAAAGTCACAGTAACCGTGTGTCCATAACATCAATGGAATCCGAGGTATCACCCTCGATGGATGCCCACTCGATGTAACCGTCCAGTTGAACTTAGGAGGAATCACCCTCGAGGTTCACACTTGAAGTGTTGCGCGACAGGGTCGTATCAGAAGTGGAGAAGGAGGAATCACCCTCGATGACCACGACCAAATAGCTGCTCTACAGAGTTAACATCAGGAGTGTTGTATGAGGTATCACCCTCGGCACTCGATAGTAACCCAGTAGTTTCGTACAACTAAGGGGGTGATGTGCGATGCCGGGGCCTGGTCTTCGATCCCATTGAACGGGTCTTCTGATAATCCAGCTGGGCGGTCGGGACAAGTGGGGGTCACTGATGGGTCTCTAGCCAGCCTATACTAAGCAGTTTGAAATAGGCAGGTAAGGTAACAATAAGCAGGTTACAAAGGCAGGCTATGCATCAGAATAGGAGCGAACAGTAACAGTAGCAAAATCTAATGCAAGCAGGAGAAAATAGAATGGGCGATATCGGGATGATCAAAGGGGGGGGCTTGCCTGGTTGCTTTGCGGCAAAGGTAAGGTCGTCAACGGTGTCATCGGGCTCCTGAGCTGCGTCTGAACCAGGAGCTACGTCGGGGTCTAACGAGAGAGAAGAGGGGGAGGAAACAGTATAAATACACAGCAAATATGAGCAACACAATATACGACATGACAATATGCAGTGCCGGGTGTGTCCTAACATATGGTTGCACGTCACCGAGGAAGGAGGAAATCCATCCGGGAATGTTTTCCCGGTGTTAGGTATTTTCGGACATATGAAAGAGAGGAGACGGTTGCATGTTCGCTATGCTAGGGACGTGTGACGGACGAACGAACCGCGTATTTGGATTCGTCTCGTCGTTCTGAGCAACTTTCATGTACAAAGTTTTTCGATCTGAGCTACGGATTATTTTATAAGATTTTCTAAAGTTTTTATTAATTTCTGGAATTTAATTATTTAAATCAACATTATCCGAAACAGTGTACGCTGACATCATCATGATGTCAGCATGACGTCAGCAGACATCCTGACAGGTGGGGTCCACCTGTCATTGACTGTTAGGTTAATTAGTGATTAACTAACTAATTACTGTTTAATTAACCTAACTTATTAATTAGATTAACCTAATCAGAGTTAATTAACTTAATTAATTAATTAATTATTAATTAAATAATTATTTATTTTATTAATTCATTTTTATTATTTATATTTTTTTATATATATTTTTCTATTAAGTCTTGGGGCCAGGCCCCACATGTCATTGGGCCACGCGCACGCGTCCGGGTCGTGCCCTTTCGGGCGCCGGACATGTCCGGCGTGCCAAGTAAATGCGCGCGCGCGTGGCAGAGGCGAGGCCAAGGCCAGAGCGCGGCGGCGGGCGGTGGCGACGCTGGCGAGCGAGGGGGCGCACGGAGCCACGGTGAGGCAACGGCGGGCGGCGCGGTGGAGCCGCAGCAGAGGGTGAAGCGGGGCACGTGGACGGCGGGCGTGCGGCGATGCGGGGCAGAGGCGGGGACGAGGGCCCGGGCATGGCGCGGACGAGGCCGGGGCGCGCCCCGGGCGTGCGCGCGCCGCGGCGGCTGCGGTGACTACGGGGCCGGGGGGGCGAGCGGGGTGACCGGCGATCGGGGGAGGCGAGAAGGCTCACAGGGGGGCAGAGGTGGCCGGCGGGGACGGGGTGGGGAGGCCCGGCGAGGAGGGGGGTCGGGGAGGACGTCCGGCGGGGAAGCGGCGCCGGCGATGTAAAGGCGGTGGGGCGGCGCCGGCGAGGTGACGCCGCGGACGAGGACGGAGGCGCGGCGGGGCGGGCGACGGGCGGCGTCGGGGGCGCTCGCTCCCGATCCAGAACGGGGCAGGGAGAGGGAGATCGAGGGGGAGTGGGGATAGGGTTAGGGTTCGGTTGCGGCTGGGGGGTTAGTAGAGGTGGGTTCCGGGTGGGCCGCCTGGTAGCCTAGTGGCCTACTGGGCCGAGGCCCAGTCGGGGGAGGGGGGGGTTTCTTTCTTTTTTTTTTTTTTTTTTTTTCTTTAGTGTCATGGGTAGAAAAGACGAAACGGAGCGGGAGAGTGAGTTGTGTCATACACTGAGCGGGGGGCAAAGAGGGAGGTAGCCCCAAAATAATTTTTACTAAACATATAATCTTGTCCATAAATTACAGTGCAACATTAGTCAGTGCAAGAAATTGGTTTGGTGTCCATATCTTTTTATTTGGATTTTATTTAATTTGAAAAGGATTAGATAGTGTTGTCTTGCTGCTGTTCCTTGATGTTTGAGTCCTTTTCCAACTCCATTAAATGTTATAATCATTTTTATAAATGCTTTGGGAATATTTGCAACATGAGGCACATTTTAGTTTTCAGGTTTGGACAACTTTTATTTTCCACTTTAGTTTTAATTTGAAATTTTAGTTAGGAGCTGAATGCGAAATGGATGCAGATGATGACAGGGCGCTGATAATCATGATGACATGGCATAATCAAAAGGGTGATCACTGTAGTTAACCACTGGGGGTGTTACACCCAACTCCGTCGTCTTCAACCTGCGGCCGCCCGCATCGCCGCCGTCGATTCATCGCCGTCGAGCCTTCCCCACGCACGCTTTGCTCGGCTACACCTCACTGTGAGCCTCTCCTCCCTCCCCTGGCCCTTCTCTTGCTCGCTAGCCCCTTGTAGCCACTGCACCGACGAGGCCCGAACTCACCACGGCCTCGTTTGCTCGCCGGCGTGGCCACGGTGACCTTTTGGTCCCGCGCGTGCCACTGCCGCATTCACCGCACCGCGTAGGCCTCGCTTCGCCCATTAGATCGCTCGGGCGCGCGCTGTTTTGCCGTTCCCGTAGCTCGCCCTAGAAGCCTCGCCGCCGACGAGCTCCTGCCGCTCAACTCCGGCCTCCCCAGCACCCCGCACCGCCACCATCCGACGCGCGGCATAGAGCCGCGTCGAACGCACCCTCCCCAGCCCCGGAGACGCCCTGTGGGCGAATCCCGAACCTCGCCGGCTCGCTCCGCCGCGTTGGAGCTCGCCGGAGCGCTCTTCGGTGGCCGGTCCGACGTGGCAACGGTGGGTTCCACCCCCAGTGCCACTACCAGTGGGCCAGGCCGGCCCAAGTTGACCAGTTGACTTGGTCAACTGGCTGACTGGCGCTGCCCAGTCACCGACTGGTGGGGGCACTCTCCCTGTGTCTATAACATATGGGTCCCCCCTGTCAGGTGCCTAATTAACTAATTAGGTTAATAAAAATAATTAAAATCCAATCAGTCACTGACTGCTGGGCCCCACGTGTTAATTAACTCAATAAATTAAATTAATCCCTCTGGTTAAGCCACAGTGTATGACATGTGGGTCCCACCTGTCTGGTTTGACTAGTCAGCCGACCAGTTGACCTGCTGACATCATGGTGATGTCATGCTGATGTCATCATACACTATTCTGGATAATTCGAATTTAAACAAATAATTAATTTCAGAAAATGCTAAAATCTTTAGAAAATCATATCTTTTAATCCGTAGCTCAGATCGAAAAACTTTGTACATGAAAGTTGCTCAGAACGACGAGACGAATCCGAATAGGCGATCCGTTCATCTGTTAGATGCCCCTAACTACCTGGTCCTGGAACTTTTTGCCTGATTTTAATAAATGAATAGTGCCCAACTTTAATAAAATAAATCCGAATAATTTCCTAAATTAACTAAATCATTTAGTTAGGCAGTAGAACACCTCTGCATGTCATTTAGACCTGTCATGCGTATTGTTTGCATTTTTGCCATGAATTTATTGTTTCTTCCCCCCTCCTTCTCTCTCGATAGACGCCGAGACCGACGCCCTTGCAGCTGAGTACGACTACGCTCCAGGCGAGCAGCCCGTTGACGATCCCTCTCTCTTGCCAGAGCAACCAGGCAAGCCCCCCCCTTTGATCATCCAGATATCGCCCATTCTATTTTCTTCTGCTTGCATTAGATTTTGCTACTGTTACTGTTTGCTCCTATTCTGATGCATAGCCTGTTTTTGTAACTTGCTTATTGTTACCTTACCTGCCTATTTCAAACTGCTTAGTATAGGCTAGGGTAGAGACCTATCAGTGACCCCACTTTATCCCGACTGCCCCGCTGGATTATCAGAAGACCCGATCAACGGGATTGAAGACCAGGCCCCGACACCGCACATCACCCCCCTTTAGTTGTAACGACACTGCAGCGTTACTATCGAGTGCCGAGGGTGAAACCTCTTGTAGCACTCCTGATGTTAACTCTGTAGAGTAGCTATTCGGTCGTCGTCATCGAGGGTGATTCCTCCTTCTCCACTTCCAATACGACCCTGTCGTGCAACACCTCAAGTGTGAACTCATCGAGGGTGATTCCTCCTACGTTCACCTTGGCGGTTACATCGAGTGGGTATCCATCGAGGGTGATACCTCGGATTCCCCTGATGTTATGGACACACGGATACTTGGACTTTACACTGTTACTTAGAAAGGCGGGTCGGCCCTGAGGGGTACCCGCGTGCGCCTGAGAGTCGAGTGTTGTGAAGACTGGTGCCTGTGTGGTGCCCGAGTGATGAAAACGAGGCGTGGCCGGGCATTCTTGGCCCTTGCCGCAAGTCCTCGAGACGGGGCGACGGGGTCACATCTTTCGTGAGTCTCTGCTCGTTTTTCGCAAGCCCCTAGTCCACTAACGATTTGGATATTTGATCCGAGCAAGCCTCTGGCCTGATAGCACTAACCATCACGTGGGCATAGTATGGGCGTTCTGCATCGTAGCATCAGCCGAAAGCTCTGTCAGATGTCCAGTTCGGCATTGCGGCCGGGTCGGATCGTGCCGTTGGCGCTGGTATCCACCCTGCACGCAACAACTCGGAGGGCGAGGGGCGATGGCCCAAGACCCCCTTGCGCTTAGGATGTAGACCGGCGGGGACCTCTCTGCTGAGCTGTAGGTAGGGTTGCGGTGTGTTGTTTGGCCGAGGCCGGGCATGACCCAGGAAAGTGTGTCCGGCCGGAGTTAATCGAGCATGATGGGTAAGTTGGTGCACCCCTCCAGGGAAGAACAGATCTATCGATAGTCGGTCCTATGGTAAAGGACACTCGGAGTTGTATCCCGATCGATACTGCTAGAACTGGACCCTTGAGACGATAACAGGTTGATCACTTTGTCGCTCTGGGATCGCTTTCTCACAGGGAGTCGAGAAAGGATCTCTGGGCGAGGTTGATGACTTTATGGCTCTGGGATTGCTTTCTCGCAGGGAGTCGAGAAAGGATCTCTGGGCGAGGTTGATATTATAACTGCTACATTATATTGTATTGTTCTACTCTCTTCTATTGCTGCAAGACCGCTGAAGATGCTAGTCTTCGATAGGACTAGGCTTTCCCCTCTATTCTGGCATTTCTGCAGCCCAGTCCACATATACAGCCTTCCTTTGATAATGTTGCATATGTAGTGTAGATCCTTGCTTGCTGAGTACTTCAGAGTACTCATGGTTGCTTTTCTTTCTTTTCCCCCATATCAGTTTGTCGTGACCAGATGACGGAGTGGCTGAGACAGCTACCCCCGCCGACGACTGACTAATACTACCACCCCGAGGGTGGATACTACTACGAGTTGGCCGACGACCAGGAGTAGGTTCGGAGGGTCCCAGGCAGGAGGCCTGCGCCTTTCGATTGTAGTGTTCTTTTGCCCTGCCTTCTAAGGGCCTATCTGTGTTTTCTTTTATATCTATACTCAGATATCTGATGCTTCCGCTGACGCTTGTATGCGAGCTTAGGTATTCAAGCCCTCGAGGCCCCTGGCTTGTAATATAAAGCTTGTATGACTTTATTATGTTTTAGAGTTGTGTTGTGATATCTTCCCGTGAGTCCTTAGGCTTGATCGTGTGCATTTGCGTGTATAATTAGTGCATGGTCGGGCCGGGGGCGTCACAAGTTGGTATCAGAGCCGACTGACTGTAGGAACCCCCCTTTCCAACTCCTTGGCCGAAGTTGAGTCTAGAAACCGGAAAACTATTTTACTAACTTGGCTGTGTGGCTTACGGGCCCACATCGCCAATTGGGTGGTATTAGGATATTTTATTCCTCGTCTTTACTCTAGGACTCTGATCTCTCTTCCTTTCGGGTTAACAAAATTTTACTAACTTCAACATTAGGATCTCGTAAATCTCGTCCAACCGGAGAGCTGGATATCTGTGCTTACTCCCTTATCATTGATCTGATTAGTCTGATAATCATTTTCCTTTCCATTGTTTTGTTTAACCTTTCTCTCCGAGTTGAATTATACTTATCATTATCTTTTGACAAATCCTGAATTTCCTCTGTTTCAGATGGATCGTTTGTTTCCACCACACCCTACGACGCAGCTTGTGCTTCGCACTTGCGCTCATGGTGCCCTTGGTTTCCCAGCTGTCCTGGTCGCCGTCCTGACCAGACTTGGCTACCTATGGTACCCCGAGTACATGGTCTATGAGGATTATCGCGAGTTCAACCTGGAGCAGTACCATGCTGTTGTTCGTATCTATGATCAGCGAGATGACTCAGACACTGAGCTGCACCTTTTCCATGGTATCGGCGTGACGATTGAGATGGCAGTCCATGACGCCGCCTACTCTGCTGTCGCACGTCTCCGAGGAGAGTTCACTAGTATTTTCGATGCCTCTGAGTTCCAGTATATTCCGTATGCCCCTGCTGCAGATGCTACTGGATAGTACACAGCTAGCTATGCCCCGTACGAGCGACGTTGTTACGACTAGCATGTTCTGATTCAGTGCACTTAGGCTCTGGATCGCACTGTTCGGGCTCTCACCGTCGAGTTGTTTGCCACTCGAGCACGCCTCTATGATGCGATGACGCAGTTGCTACCAGCTGTTCGTGCACAGATACATCCGGAGTACGTCCTTTACCCGCGTAGGACTCAGATGCCTGCTGGCATTGATTGGCTTACTGTGGGAGGTCACACACCTGCACGTGGACCTCTTCTTATAGCTCGAGACCGGGTTCTGCATCAGAGTGCTCATGGAGTGCAGGATCCTTCCGCGACGAACATTCATCGTCCGCACTTGTAGTTACCCCGTTTCCGTGGTCTTCCCCGACGTTGATGTAGCCTTTGCTATGTCCCGTTGTGTACTTTCTTATCGCGTGCCTGCGCGCCGCTTAGTATGTCTACCTTTTAATTTGCGCCGTTATGTTGTCTGCATGTACCTGACTCTGTGTATGGATCTGTAAGTCTTAATTGACTACTGTTATGTATCTATTACACTGCTTGATTAATGTCGTGTTACATCATGCTTCTCCCTAACACCCGCAAATGTTTTTACTGAACTACCCCTGTTAAAACTTAGCAGGATGGTTAGACCAGGTGGTCGTGGTCGTGGTCGTGCCGCTGAACGCCCACCACCGCCAGATTATATGGCTGCTATGATGCAACAGTTCGAGCTAAACCGTCAGTTTATGACCGGAATTATGGCTCAGTTCCCGCAACAGAACAACCAGAACCAGAACCAGAACCCTCCTTCAATAACTCTGCCAGAATTCATGCGACTTAACCCCACTCAGTTCCACAACTCTGAAAAGCCATTGGATGCTGATGACTGGATTCGCGACATCACTCACGAGATGGAGTCTGCCAATGTTTCCCCTGCCAACTTTGTAGCCTTCGCGTCCTTTTTCTTAAAGGGCCCCGTTGCTCAATGGTGGGACACACACAAGCGCTCACTGCCTGCTGGAACAGTTGTTACCTGGCCTGAGTTCCAAGCTGCTTTCCGTGCCCGCTATATTCCTCAGGGAATTATGGACCGCATGAAGACCCAGTTCCGCAACCTCACTCAGGGCAACAAGACTGTCGAAGCTTATCAGCGGGAATTCCTTGACCTGTCCCGCTATGCTGAAGAAGACATCGCCACAGATGCTCGCCGACAAGAGAAGTTCCGTAACGGACTCCACCCAGACCTCGAGCTTGCCCTTGCTGCTCAAGACTTCAATGACTTTTCTACTCTTATGAACAAGGCTATTCTGGTTGAGACCGCTCAGATGAAACACAAGGACTCACAGAAACGCCATCGCGATGTTGGCTCATCTTCGAGCTCAACACAGAAGCGTCGAGTCTGGATTCCCAACAACGTGTTCCGTCCAGCTGCCCCTGCGCCAAGGAACAATCATGCTACACCACATGTTCCACCCAATGCTCCTCTTCGTCCTGAAGATGGTCTGTGCTTCAAGTGTCGCAAACCCGGCCACCTTGCTAAGGACTGCCGCCAGACTCAGAATCGATTGACTCTCCCTCGTACTGGTCGTGGCAATGATCGTGGCAATCGTGGACACGCGTACAACATTGATATTGAACAAGTCCAGGATCAACCTGCCACCGAAATGGGTACCCCTCTCGCTAACCCAATACCTGCTTCTATTTTATTTCAATTCAGCAGCATCCCATTCATTCATCTCTGAAAAATTCGCATTCATGCATAACCTTCAATATGAGGAAATGCATACTCCGTTAGTCAGCTGGGCTAGTGAATTACCATGCCCGGACAACTTAAAAATGATGAGGTTAAAATATGCACCTTGAATGCGTTGAATGCTTCTCCGCTTGAGGGGATCGACAACATTCCAGTCATTCGAGATTTTTCGGACGTTTCTTCGGAAGAACTTCCAAGAATACCCCGATTACTTTCAGGTTTCCTCTTAATTCTCGGGACGAGAATTCTTATTAGTGGAGGAGAATTGTAACACCCCCTGTGCTTAGCAACAGTGACCACCTTAGTTAATGCCAAGTCAGCATGATTGACAGTGCCTAATCATCACTTGCATCATAGTGCTTTCCCAACTCCTAGTTTAAACTCCAATTAAAACTTAAGTGGAAATAAAAGTTGGCCAAACCTGAAAACCAAAAATGTGCATCATGTTGCAAATATTCCCAAAGCTTTTATAAAAATGATTGCAACATTTCTCGGAATTGTAAAAGGGCTCAAACACCAAGGAACAGCAGCAAAACAACACTATTTAATCCTTTTTCAATTAAATAAAATCCAAACAAAAAGATATGGACATCAAACCAATTTCTAGCAGTGACTAATAATGCACCATATTTATTTGGACTAGTCTCATATTTTACAAAAGTGTTTTGAAATAAAAACAAAAGCCAAAACAGAAACTAAAAAGAGAAAACAGAAAAGAAATTAGAAAAAGAAAAAGAGAAAGAAGCCCACCGCTGCCTGGGCCGCGAGTGCACAGTGCGGCCCGACCCACCTAGCTCTTCCCCTACCCCGCACTGCTCACCCGCGCTGCCTCGTTGTCGAGCACCTGACGCGCGCACGCACGTCCGCGCCCCGGCCTCCCCCTCTCTCCCGCTCGACAGCGCGCGCTCTCGCTCGCCGTGGATAAAGGGCAGCGCCCAGTGCTCCCCCGGCCCCCCTGGCCACTCCTCAACTCTTCCCTCTCTGCTTCCCGCTCACCCGAGCGCCACCGACGCCATGGCTCCGGCGTAGCCACGGCCACCGCGCCCCATACGCCTCCCCGACGTGTCCCCGAGCTTCGCCGGCGGCCTCTACTTCGCCTGCGCCGACTGGACCGAGCTGAGGACCCCGGCATCGTCCCCAACTCCGTCGTCTTCAACCTGCGGCCGCCCACATCGCCGCCGTCCATTCGTTGCCGTCGAGCCTTCCCCACGCACGCTTTGCTCGGCTACACCTCACTGTGAGCCTCTCCTCCCTACCCTAGCCCTTCTCTTGCTCGCTAGCCCCTCGTAGCCACTGCTCCGACGAGGCCCGAACTCACCGCTGCCTCGTTTGCTCCCCGGCGTGGCCACGGTGACCTTTTGGTCCCGCGCGTGCCACTGCCGCATTCACCGCACCGCGTAGGCCTCGCTTCGCCCATTAGATCGCTCGGGCACGCGCTGTTTTGCCATTCCCGTAGCTCGCCCGAGAAGCCTCGCCGCCGACGAGCTCCTGCCGCTCGACTCCGGCCTCCCCAGCACCCCGTACCGCCACCATCCGACGCGCGGCGTCGAGCCGCGTCGAACGCACCCTCCCCCAGCCCCGGAGACGCCCTGTGGGTGAATCCCGAACCTCGCCGGCTCGCTCCGCCGCGTTGGAGCTCGCCGGAGCACTCTCCGGCGGCCGGTCCGACGTGGCACCGGTGGGTTCCACCCCCAGTGCCACTGCCAGTGGGCCAGGCCGGCCCCAGTTGACTAGTTGACTTGGTCAACTGGCTGACTGGGCGCTGCCCAGTCACCGACTGGTGGGGCCACTCTCCCTGTGTCTATGACATATGGGTCCCCCCTGTCAGGTGCCTAATTAACTAATTAGGTTAATAAAAATAATTAAAATCCTAATCAGTCACTGACTGCTGGGCCCCACTTGTTAATTAACTCAATAAATTAAATTAATCCCTCTGGTTAAGCCACAGTGTATGACATGTGGGTCCCACCTGTCTGGTTTGACTGGTCAGCCGACCAGTTGACCTGCTAACGTCATGGTGATGTCATGCTGATGTCATCATACACTATTCTGGATAATTCGAATTTAAATAAATAATTAATTTCAGAAAATGCTAAAATCTTTAGAAAATCATACCTTTTAATCCGTAGCTCAGATCGAAAAACTTTGTACATGAAAGTTGCTCAGAACGACGAGACGAATCCGAATACGCTGTCCGTTCATCTGTCAGATGCCCCTAACTACCTGAACATGGAACTTTTTGCCTGATTTCAATAAATGAATAGTGCCCAACTTTAATAAAATAAATCCAAATAATTTCCTAAATTAACTAAATCATTTAGTTAGGCAGTAGAACACCTCTGCATGTCATTTAGACCTGTCATGCATATTGTTTGCATTTTTGCCATGAATTTATTGTTTCTTCCCCCCTCCTTCTCTCTCGATAGACGCCGAGACCGACACCCTTGCAGCTGAGTACGACTACGCTCCAGGCGAGCAGCCCGTTGACGATCCCTCTCTCTTGCCAGAGCAACCAGGCAAGCCCCCCCTTTGATCATCCCGATATCACCCATTCTATTTTCTCCTGCTTGCATTAGATTTTGCTACTGTTACTGTTTGCTCCTATTCTGATGCATAGCCTATTTTTGTAACCTGCTTATTGTTACCTTACCTGCCTATTCCAAACTGCTTAGTATAGGCTGGGGTAGAGACCTATCAGTGACCCCACTTTATCCCGACTGCCCCGCTGGATTATCAGAAGACTCGATCAACGGGATTGAAGACCAGGCCCCGACACCGCACATCAGCCCCCTTTAGTTGTAACGACACTGCAGCGTTACTATCGAGTGCCGAGGGTGAGACCTCTTGTAGCACTCCTGATGTTAACTCTGTAGAGTAGCTATTCGGTCGTGGTCATCGAGGGTGATTCCTCCTTCTCCACTTCCGATACGACCCTGTCGTGCAACACCTCAAGTGTGAACTCATCGAGGGTGATTCCTCCTACGTTCACCTTGGCGGTTACATCGAGTGGGTATCCATCGAGGGTGATACCTCGGATTCCCCTGATGTTATGGACACACGGATACTTGGAATTTACACTGTTACTTAGAAAGGTGGGTCGGCCCTGAGGGGTACCCGCGTGCGCCTGAGAGGCGAGTGTTGTGAAGACGGGTGCCTGTGTGGTGCCCGAGTGGTGAATACGAGGTGTGGCCGGGCATTCTTGGTCCTTGCCGCAAGTCCTCGAGACAGGGCGACGGGGTCACATCTTTTGAGGGTCTCTGCTCATTTTCCGCAAGCCCCTAGTCCACTAACGATTTGGATATTTGATCCGAGCGGGCCTCTGGCCTGATAGCACTAACCATCACGTGGGCATAGTATCGGCGTTCTGCATCATAGCATCAGCCGAAAGCTCTGTCAGACGTCCAGTTCGGCATTGTGGCCGGGTCGGATCGTGCCGTTGGCGCTGGTATCCACCCTACACGCAACGACCCGGAGGGCGAGGGGCGATGGCCCAAGACCCCCTTGCGCTTAGGATGTAGACCGGCGGGGACCTCTCTGCTGAGCTGTAGGTAGGGTTGCGGTGTGTTGTTTGGCCGAGGCCGGGCATGACCCAGGAAAGTGTGTCCGGCCGGAGTTAATCGAGCGTGATGGGTAAGTTGGTGCACCCCTGCAGGGAAGAACATATCTATCGATAGCCGGTCCTACGGTAAAGGACACTCGGAGTTGTATCCCGATCGATACAACTAGAACTGGACCCTTGAGACGATAACAGGTTGATGACTTTGTGGCTTTGGGATCGCTTTCTCACAGGGAGTCGAGAAAGGATCTCTGGGCGAGGTTGATGACTTTATGGCTCTGGGATTGCTTTCTCGCATGGAGTCGAGAAAGGATCTCTGGGTGAGGTTGATAGTATTACTGCTACATTATATTGTATTGTTCTACTCTCTTCTATTGCTGCAAGACCGCTGAAGATGCTAGTCTTCGATAGGACTAGGCTTTCCCCTCTATTCTGGCATTTCTGCAGCCCAGTCCATATATACAGCCTTCCTTTGATAATGTTGCATATGTAGTGTAGATCCTTGCTTGCTGAATACTTCAGAGTACTCACGGTTGCTTTTCTTTCTTTTTCCCCCATATCAGTTTGTCGTGACCAGATGACGGAGCCGCTGAGACAGCTACCCCCGCCGACGACTGACTACTACTACCACCAAGAGGGCGGATACTACTACGAGTTGGCCGACGACCAGGAGTAGGGTTGGAGGGTCCCAGGCAGGAGGCCTGCGCCTTTCGATCGTAGTGTTCTTTTGCCCTGCCTTCTAAGGGCCTATCTGTGTTTTCTTTTATATCTGTACTCAGATATCTGATGCTTCCACTGACGCTTGTATGCGAGCTTATGTATTCGAGCCCTCGAGGCCCCTGGCTTGTAATATAAAGCTTGTATGACTTTATTATGTTTTAGAGTTGTGTTGTGATATCTTCCCGTGAGTCCTTAGGCTTGATCGTGTGCATTTGCGTGTATGATTAGTGCACGGTTGGGCCGGGGGCGTCACAAGTTAGCTCTATAGCCTAGTACAAATAATTTTACACTAGAGTTGAACTAGCTCTATAAGCTACTTTAAATGATTTTACACTAGAGTTGAACTAGCTCTATAGCCTAGTATAAATTTTTTTACACTAGAGTTGAACTAGCTCTATAGCCTAGTGCAAATAATTTTACACTAGAGTTAAACTAGCTCTATAAGCTAGTTAAAATAATTTTACACTAGAGTTGAACTAGCTCTACAGCCTAGTACAAATAATTTTACACAAGAGTTGAACTAGCTCTATAGCCTAGTACAAATAACTTTACACTAGAGTTGAACTAGCTCTATAGCCTAGTGCAAATAATTTTACACTAGAGTTGAACTAGCTCTATAGCCTAATTCAAATAATTTTACACAAATGTTAACTAGTTCTATAATATAGTATAAATTTTTACACTAGAGTTGAACTAGCTCTATAAGCTAGTTAAAATAATTTTACACAGAATGTAACAAGTTCTATAATCAAGTATAATTTTTTTACACTAGAGTTGAACTAACTCATTATCCTAGTACAAATATTTTTACACTAGAGTTGAACTAGCTCTATAAGATAGTTAAAATAATTTTACACTAGAGTTGAATTAGCTCTATAGCCTAGTACAAATAATTTTACACTAGAGTTAAACTAGCTCTATAAGCTAGTTCAAATAATTTTACACTATAGTTGAACTAGCTCTATAAGCTGTCAAATAATTTACACCATATTTTGAAATAGCTCTATAACCTGTTCAATAATTTTACACTAGTTGAACTAGCTCTATGCCTAGTACAAATAATTTTACACTAGATTTTTAACAACCTTTATAAGCTAGTTCAAATAATTTTACACTAGAGTTGAACTAGCTCTATAGGCTATTTTCAAATAATTTTAACAAGAATTGAACTAGTTCTATAATCTAGTACATATAATTTTACACTAGACTTTTACTAGCTCTATACACAGTACAAATAATTTTACACTTGAGTTGAACTAGCTCATAGCCCAGTACAAATTTTTTACACTATAGTTGAACTAGCTCTCTATAAGCCTAGTTCAAATATTTTTACACTAGAGTTGAACTAGCTCTATAGCCTAGTATAAATATTTTTACACTAGAGTTAACTAGCTCTTAGCTAGTACAAATAATTTTACACAGGAGTTGACTAGCTCTATAAGCTAGTTCAAATAATTTTACACAGAGTTGAACTAGCTCTATAGCTAGTTCAAATAATTTTACACTAGATTGAACTATCTTTATGCCTATTTCAATAGTTTACACAGATGTTGAACTACTTTTATAATCCAGTATATGATTTTACACTAGAGTTAACTAATCTATCACCTAGTACAAATATTTTTCACTAGAGTTGAACTAGCTCTATAGTCTAGTACAAATAATTTTACACATAGTTGAACTAGCTCCATAAGCTAGTTCAAATAATTTTACACTAGAGTTGAACTAATCTTTAGCCTAGGCAATATTTGTACCTAGAGTTGAACTAGCTCTATAAGATAGATAAATAATTTTACATAGATTGAATTAGCTCTATAGCCTAGTACAAATAAATTTTACACTAGAGTTGAACTAGCTCTACAAGCTAGTTCAAATAATTTTACACTAAGTTGAACTACCTCTATAAGCTTGTTCAAATAATTTACACTAGAGTTGAACTGCTCTATGCTAGTATATATAATTTACACTAGAGTTAACTACTTTATAAGCTAGTTCAAATAATTTTACACCTGAGTTGAACTAGCTCTATAAGCCCAGTACAATTTTTTTCAACTAGAGTTGAACTAGCTCTATAAGCTTTCAAATAATTTTACACTAGAGTTGAACTAGCTCTATAGCCTAGTAAAATAATTTTAACATAGAGTTGAACTCTCATAGCCTAGTGCAAATAATTTACAACAGAGTTGAACTAGCTCTATAAGCTAGTTCAAATAATTTTCACTAGAGTTGAACTAGCTCTATACCTAGTACAAAAAATTTTACACAGAGTTGACTAGTCTATACCTTACAAATAATTTACACAGAGTTGAACTAGCTCTATAAGCTAGTTCAAATAATTTTAACATAGAGTTGAACTAGCTCTATAGCTAGTTCAAATAATTTTACAATAGAGTTTGAACGTCTTTATGCTATTTCAAATAATGATTAACACAAGACTTGAACTTTTTTTATAATCCAGTAAATAATTTTACACTAGATTTGAACTAGCTCTATAACCTAGTACAAATAATTTAACACTAGAAATAACTAGCTCTTAGTCTAGTACAATAATTTTACCTATAGTTGAACTAGCTCTAAAATCTAAGTTCAATTTCACACTAGGTTGAATTAGTCTCTATAGCCTAGTACAAAAATAATTTACACTAGAGTTGAACTAGCTCTATAGCTAGTACAAATAATTTGACACTAGAGTTGAACTAGCTCTATAGCCTAGTGCAAATAATTTACACTAGAATTGAACTAGCTTTATGCCTAATTCCAAATAATTTTACACAAATGTAAATTAGTTCTATAATATAGTCTAATAATTTTTACACTAGAGTGAACTAGTCTATAAGCTAGTTAAATAATTTTACACAAGAATGTAACTAGTTCTATATCAAGTAATTTTTTTTACACTAAGTTGAACTAACTCATTAGCCTAGTACAATTATTTTACACTAGAGTTGAACTAGCTCTATAAGACAGTTAAAATAATTTTACACTAGAGTTGAATTAGCCTCTATAGCCTAGTACAAATAATTTACACTAGAGTTAAACTAGCTCTAACCTGTTCAAGTAATTTTACACTATAGTTGAACTAGCTCTATAGCTTGTTCAAATAATTTTACACTAGAGTTGTACTAGCTCTAGAGCCTAGTAAAATAATTTTACCACTAGAGTTTAACTACCTTTAATAAGTTAGTTCAAATATTTTACATTAGAGTTGAACTAGCTATAGGCTAGTTCAAATAATTTTACCAAGAGTTTTACTAGCTCTATACACTAGTACAAATAATTTTACATATTGAGTTGAACTAGCTCTATAGCCCAGTACAATTTTTTTTACACATAGTTGAACTAGCTCTATAAGCTAGTTCAAATAATTTTACACTAGAGTTGAACTGCTCTATAAGCCTATATAATATTTTTACACTAGAGTTGAACTAGCTATAAGCTAGTAAAATAATTTTACACTAGAGTTGAACTAGCTCTATAGTCTAGTAAAAATAATTTTACACCAGAGTTGAACTAGCTCTATAAGCTAGTTCAAATAATTTTACACTAGAGTTGAACTGCTCTATAAGCTAGTTTCAAATAATTTTACACTAGAGTTGAACTATGCTTTATAGCCTATTTCAAATAAGTTTACACAGAGTTGAACTACTTTTATATCCAGTATAATAATTTTATACAGAGTTGAAATAGCTCTATAACCTAGTAAAATAATTTTTCCACTAGAGTTGAACTAGCTCTATAAGTCTAGTACAAATAATTGTTACACCCTAGTTGAACTAGCTCTATAAGCTAGTCAAATAATTTTACACTAGAGTGAACTAACTCTTTAGCCTAGTGCAAATATTGTACACTAGAGTTGAACTAGCTCTATTAGATAGTTAAAATAATTTACAATAGAGTTGAATTAGCTCTATAAGCTAGTACAATAATTTTACACTAGAGTTGAACTAGCTTTATAAGCTAGTTCAAATACTTTTACACTATAGTTAAACTAGCTCTATAAGCTTGTTCAAATATTTTACACTCGAGTTGAACTAGCTCATAGCCTAGTATATATAATTTTACACTAGAGTTTAACTACCTTATAAAGCTAGTTCAAATAATTTTACAACCTGAGTTGAACTAGCTTTATAGCCCAGTACAATTTTTTCAATATACTGAACTAGCTCTATAAGTTAGTCAAATAATTTTACACTAGAGTTGAACTAGCTCTATAGCCCAGTACAAATAATTTTACACTAGAGTTGAACTAGCTCATAAACTAGTTCAAATAATTTACACTAGAGTTGGAACTAGCTCTATAGCCTAGTACAAATAATTTACACTACAGTAGAACTAGCTCTATATCCAGTTCAAATAATTTTACACAGAATTGAACTAGTTCTATATCTAGTCAAAATATTTTTACACAGGGAGTTGAACTAGCTCTATAGCTAGTTAAAATAATTTCACATCACTAGAGTTGAACTAGCTCTATGGCCTGTACAAATAATTTTACACCAGAGTTGAATTTGCTCTATAAGCTAGTTCAAAATTTTTACACTAGAGTTGAACTAGCTCTATATAGCCTAGTGCATATAATTTTACACTAGAGTTGAACTAGCTCTATAGCCTATTCAAATAATTTTACACAAGTGTAACTAGTTCTATAATATAGTATAAATATTTTTACACTAGAGTGAACTAGCTCTAAAGCTAGGTAAAATAATTTTACACAAATAGTAACTAGTTCTATATCAAGTATAATTTTTTTACACTAGAGTTGAACTAACTCATTAGCCTGTACAAATCTTTACACTAGAGTTGAACTAGCTCGATAAGACAGTTAAAATAATTTTACACAGAGTTGAATTAGCTCTATAAGAGTACAAATAATTTTACACTAGAGTTAAACTAGCTCATAAGCTAGTTCAAATAATTTTACACTTAGTTGAACTAGCTCTATAAGCTTGTTCAAATAATTTTACAACTATAGTTGAACTAGCTCTATAAGCTTGTTCAATAATTTTACACTAGAGTTGTACTATCTCTATAGCCTAGTACAAATATTTTACACTAGATTTAACTACCTTTATAAGCTAGTTCAAAATAATTACATTAGAGTAGAACTAGTCTATGTAACACCCCGGTGGTTAACTACAGTAATCACCCTTTTGATAATGACAAATTCACATGTTTAACAGTGCATGATCGTCATTTGCATCATAATGCATTTCAACTCCTAAGTCAAATCAAATTTAAATAAAGTGGAAAATAAAAGTTGTCCAAACCTGAAAACTAAAATGTACATTACATCATGTTGCAAATAAATCCAGAGCTAATATTAAAATTAGACAGCAGTGTTAACTAAAATATTTAAGTGGCTCAAACAAATGAGAAACAGCAGCAACATAACGCTTTTAATCCTTTTTCAATTTAAATAAAATCCAAACAAAAAGATATGGACCCCCAAACCAATTTCTAGCAGTGACAGGATGCACTGTAATAATGAGCAAGTCTCATATTTTACAAAAGTCTTTTGGAATAAAAAAAACAAAGAAAACAAAAAGGAAAATAAAAATAATATAAAAAAAGTAAAATTAAAAAAAAAAGAAGAAAGCCCCCCCCCCCCCGAACCAATCTGGGCCGTGGCCCAGCTGGCCACCAGGCCACCACCCAGGCCGCCACCGCCCCCCCTTTAACCCCCCCCCGATCCACCCAAACCTCTAACCTACCCCCTCCCCCCCCACCTCTCCCTTCCCGATCCAACTGGATCGGGATCGGAGCTCTAGCCGCCGCGCCTTCACTCCCCCGGCGCGCCCCCCCCCCCCCCCGCCGGCGCGGTCCGCCGCCCCGCCGCGACGCCGATCCCTCCTCCAGCCCCCCGCTCCCGACGCCCCCCGCTCGCCGACGCCCCGTCCCCCCCCCTCGACGCTCCCTCCCCCCCGGCACCACCCGACCACCTCGCCCGCCCCCGCCGACCCCCCACTTCGCCTCTCCCTCCATCCCCTACCACCTCCTCACCACGCCGCCCACCCTCTCAGCGTCGGTGGGCCCCGGCCTCTGCCGCCCTCTCCCCTTTCACCCACTCGTCCCGTCCTCGATCGTCCGCCTTGCCGGCCGCGCCGCCGCGGTCCCCTGCTCCGTTACCGCGCGCTCCCGTCCGTGCCCTGCCGCTCGCCTCCCCTCGCTGCGCCTTCGTTGCTCGCGCCGCCTGGCTCCGTGTCGCCCGCTCCGCCTGAGCTCGCGCTGCCCGCGCTCTCCTCGGTCCCCCCCCCCTTCCCCCTCGCCATCTCCGCGTGCCCGCGCCGCCCCCCGTCTCGCCCTCCGCTCTCCCACTGCCCCACCACCAATGCCCCGGCCCGCCGTCCCTCAGGCCGGCCCTCGCGTCTCCTCGCGCTCGCTTCTCCGCGCTCCCATCCCCGCTCCGTCCGCCGTCCCTCTCCGCGCCGTCCCTCCTGCCTCCCCTCCCCGTCTCCAGCTCTCCCGCCCTCCATACACCGCTCCCCGGCCGCGTTCCCCTCCGCCGCAGCCGCGCCCCGCCGGTGCGCCCGTTCGGGCGGCGCTGCGCCCGTCGGGCGTCACGCCCGCACCCGCCCCGTTCCCCGCTGTCCTCGTGCCAACGACACAGGGCCCACAACCCCAAAACGTTAAAAAAATAAAAAAATATAGGATATGATTTAATAAAAAATAAAAATAAAAATAATTAAACTATTAATTATTAATTAGTTAATTAATCCTGATTAGGTTAATTTAATTAAGTTAGTTGTGTTAATTAAACAGTAATTTAATGTTATCACTAATTAACCTAACAGCCTATGACAGGTGGGACCCACTGGTCCTGACGTCATCTGACGTCATGCTGACGTCAGCAAGACACTGTTCGGATAATGTTAATTAAAAATAACTAAATAAATTCCAGAAATTAATAAAAACTTTAGAAAATCATATAAAATAATCCGTAGCTCAGATGAAATACTTTGACATGAAAGTTGCTCAGAACGACGAGACGAATCTGAATACACGGTCCGTTCCGCCCGTCACGCGTCCCTAACTATCCGAACTTGCAACCGTTCCCTCTTATCCTCGTCGATAATTCAAAGACCCGGAAATATCGTCAGATATTCTCCCGCTCGTCTGTTACTGGTGATGCTGCGTAGACTACCCCTAGCACCGTGTATCGTATTTGTCATGCTCATGTTGCTATATATTTATACTGTTTCCTCCCCCTCTTCTCTCTCGATACCCCCCGACCCTGACGTGTCCCCGAGACCGACGCAGCTCCGGATCCCGAAGACACCATAGACGACCTTGCCCTGGCCGCCGAGCAACCAGGCAAGCCCCTCCCTGAGCATAGATATCGCCCATTCTAATTGTCTATGCTTGCATTAGAATTACGCTGCTGCTGCTTTACCTATTCTGATGCATAGCCTGTTCATTGTAACCTGCTGTTGATAATTACCTACATATCCTAAACTGTTTAGTCTAGGCGGGTAGAGACCTATCAGTGACCCCACTTATCCCGACTGCCGCGCTGGATCGTCAGAAGACCCGATCAATGGGATTGAAGACCAGGACCCGACACCGCACATCACCCCCCTTAGTTGTAACGACACTGCAGCGTTACTATCGAGTGCCGAGGGTGAAACCTCTTGTACACTTCTGATTTAACTCTGTAGAGTAGCTATCTGTCATGGTCATCGAGGTGGTTCCTCTTCACACGCTTCCGATAACGACGCTGTCGTAACAACACCTCAGTGTACCCAGTGAGGGTGATTCCTCCTATTCACCTTGACGGATACGTCGAGTGGGAATTCAACGAGGGTGATACCTCGGATTCCCTGATGTTATGGACACACGGATACTTGGACTTTACAATTCTACTTGGAAAGGCGGGTCGACCCGAGGGGTACCCGCGTTGTGATGTGAAGGCGGGTTGCAGTGTGGTGCCCGAGTGGTGAATACGAGGCGCGGGCCGGCATTCTTAACCCTTGCCGCAAGTCCTCGAGACGGGCGACGGGGGTCACATCTTTCGTGAGTCTCTGCTCGTTACCCAGCAAGCCTAGCCTAACGATTTGGATATTTGATCGAGCAGGCCTCTGGCCTATAGCACTAACCATCACGGCATAGTATGGGCGTTCTGCATCGTATGCATCAGCCGAAAGCTCTGTCAGACGTCCAGTTCAGCATGGCGGCACGGACGGACCGCGCCCTCCTGGTGCCAGGCTTCTCCCAGGAAAGTGTGTCCTCTGAGCGCTTAGGATGTAGACCGACGGGGACCTCTGCTGAGCTATAGGTAGGGTTGCGATGTGGTCGTTTGGCCGAGGCCGGGCATGACCCAGGAAAGTGTGTCCGCCGAAGTTATCGAGCGTGTTGGGTAAGTTGTGCACCCCTGCAGGGAAGACACTTCTATCGATACGCCGGTCCTATGTAAAGGACACTCGAGTTGTATCCTGATGATACAATTTAGAACTGGATACCTGTGATGAGACTGTATATATGGCTCTGGATTGCTTCTCGCCAGGGACGAGAAGGGATCTTCAGGACCGAGGTTGATGAATGTATGGCTCTGGGATTGCTTTCTTTCGCAGGAGTCGAGAAGGATCTCTGGGTGAGGTTGAGACTTAATGTTACTACTACAAATTATATTTGTAATGTTCTACTCTCTTCTACTGCTGCAAGACCGCTGAACATGCTAGTCTCGATAGGAACTAGGCCTTCTCTCTATTCTGGCATTTCTGCAAGCCTAGTCCACATATACAGCCTCCCCTTGATAATGTTGCATATGTAGTGTAGATCCTTGCTTGCTGAGTACTTCTGGATATCACTGTGCTTTGTTTTCCTTTTCTCCCCATATCGTTTGACGCGTGACCAGAGGACGGAGCCCCCTAGACAGAGTGCCCGCCCACGATCGCTACTACTACCTCCAGAGGATGGATACTACACAAGTTGACTGACGACCAGGAGTAGTGTCGGAGGGTCCCAAGCAGGAGGCCTTCGCCTTTCGATCGTAGTGTTTCTTTTGCCCCGCCTTTCTAAGGACTTTTCTGTATTTTCTATTATACTGTACTCAGATATCTGATGCTTCCGCTGACGCTTGTTCGCAAGCTATATTTCGAGCCTCGAGGCCCCCCGCTTGTAATATAAAGCTTGTATGACTTATTTATGTTTTAGAGTTGTGTTGTGATATCTTCCCGTGAGTCCTTAGGCTTGATCGTGTGCATGTGCGTGTACGATTAGTGCCGATCGTGCCGGGGGCGTCACACTCTAAGGCTAGTTTCAAATAATTTTACCAAGAATTGAACTAGTTCTATAATCTAGTACATATAATTTTACACTAGAGTTTTTACAGCTCTATCCACTAGTACAAATAATTTTACACTTGAGTTAACTACTCTATAGCCCAGTAAATTTTTTACACTATAGTTGAACTAGCGCTATAAGCTAGTTCAAATAATTTTACACTAGAGTTGAACTAGCTCTATAGCCTAGCTATAAATAATTTTTAACCTAAGTTGAAGGACTAGCTCTTTGCCTAGTCAAATAATTTTAACACTAGAGTTGAACTAGCTCTATAACTAGTTAAAAATATTTTACACTAGAGTTAACTAGCTCTATAGACTGTACAAATATTTTACACCAGAGTTTGAACTAGCTCTATAAGCTAGTTCAAATAACATTTTACACTAGAGTTGAACTAGCTTTATAACTAGTTTCAAATAATTTTACATAGAGTATGAACATCTTATGCCTATTTCAAATAAGTTTACACAGGAGTTGAACTACTTTTAGTAATCCAGTATATAATTTTAATACTAAGTTGAATAGCTTTAACCTGTAAAAATATTTTTCACTAGAGTTGAACTAGCTCTATAGTCTAGTACAAATAATTTTAAAAACCATAGTTGAACTAGCTCTATAAGCTAGTTCAAATATTTTACACTAGAGTTGAACTAACTCTTTTAGCCTAGTACAAATATTTGTACACTAGAGTTAACTAGCTCTATTGGATAGTTAAATAATTTTACAATAGAGTTGAATTAGCTGTATAGCCTAGTACAAATAATTTACACTAGAGTTGAACTAGCTTATAGCTAATTCAAATAATTTTACACTATAGTTAAAACTAGCTCTATAAGCTGTTCAATAATTTTACATACACCGAGTTGAACTAGCTCTATAGCCTATATTATATTATTTTACACTAGAGTTTAACTACCTTTAAAAGCTAGTTCAATAATTTTTTACACCTGAGTTGAACTAGCTCATAACCCAGTACAATTTTTTTTCAATATAGTTGACCTGCTCTATAAGCTAGTCCAAATAACTTTTACACTAGAGTTGAACTAGCTCTATAGCCCAGTACAATAATTTTACAGTAGAGTTGAACTAGCTCTAATAAACTAGTTCAAATATTTTAAACTAAGTTGAACTAGCTCTATAGCTAGTACAAATAATTTTACACTACAGTAGAACTAGCTCTATATCTTAGTTCAAATAATTTTACACAAGAATTGAACTAGTTTCTATAATCTAGTACAAATATTTTTACTATGAGAGTTGAACTAGCTCTATAAGCTAGTTAAATAATTTCACACTAGAGTTGAACTACTCTAAGGCCTAGTACAAATAATTTTACATAGCCGGAGTTGAACTTGCTCTATAAGCTAGTTCAATAATTTTACACTAGAGTTGAACTAGCTCATAAGGTAGTTCAAATAATTTTACACTAGCGTTGAACTAGCCTCTATAGCCCAATACAAAAAAAATTTACACTATAGTTGAACTAGCTCTATAACCTAGTTCAAATATTTTACACTAGAGTTTGTACTAGCTCTATATCTAGTAAAAATAATTAACACTAGAGTTGAACTAGCTCTATAAGCTAGTTTAAATAATTTTACACTATTGTTGAACTAGCTCAATAGCCTAGTACAAAGACTTAAACACTAGGTTGAACTACTTTCTATAAAACTAGTTAATAATTTAACACTATAGTTGAACTAGCTCTATAGCCTAGTACAAATATTTTACACTATAGTTGAACTGTCTCTATTAACTAGTTCAAATAATTTTACACTAGAAGTTTAACGACTCTATACCCTAGTACAATAATTTTACACTAGAGTTGAAACTAGCTCTATAGCCTAGTACAATAATTTTACACTAGAGTGGAACTAGCTATATAAACTAGTTCAAATAATTTTACACTAGAGTTGAACTAGCTCTATTGTCTAGTACAAAAAATTTTACACTATGTATAACTGCTCTAATCCTAGTTCAAATAATTTTGTACAAAATTGAACTAGTTCTGTCATCTATACAAATATTGTTTAACACGGGGTTAACTAGCTTCTATAATCTAGTTAAAAATTTCACGACTAGAGTTGAACTGCTCTATAAGCTAGTTCAA
>JAAAXO010000038.1:7988-27988 GCA_011799875.1 Thinopyrum elongatum
TCTTTTTCGATGACATTCTAGTGTACAGTTCTACCATGGTGGAGCATCTCAAGTTGCTAGAGGAAGTGTTCCGGCAGAACAAACTTTTTGTGGGTGAGCCAAATTTCATAAAGGAAATACATTATTTATGAAATTGGGGTATCTACTGATACAAACAAGGTAGAGGGCATGACAGCTTGGCCAGAACCAGCCAATGTCAGAGAACTCCGAGGGTTGCAGGGGTTATTACAGGAGGTTTGTACCGGGGTATGGAGCTATCAGCAGGCCTTTAACTGAGTTGTTAAAGAAAGGTGTGGAGAAGAAGCCAGAAAAGCATTTCTCAAGCTCAAAAGTGCTATGGTATGGTGATGCCTTTGAACGTTGACTGGGAGAGCGGCTCGAAAGAGTTGGGACAGACTAGAAGCTTTGATGTTTATGTTCTTTAAAAAGATAATAGCAATCTTGACTTACATCCGGTCAAGATCCCCGTGAAGGAATGCTGATTGAACATCGAGCTGATAAAGCGGGAGTACCATACCCAAGATACTCCATTAAAGGAAAGGTATGCTTGTTTGGTTTCTTTGGTCCGAGAACACACACCACAAACTCTCGCAGTCGATGAGGAAACGTTAGTAAAACTACATTTCAGTAATCCGTCTGGCCTTAACCTCTACGCAAGGAGATCTTATGTATAGACCCATGATTAGGTAACTACTTCTTCTTTTATTCGGAGTATCCAATGGAAAGTGGGCCTCTATCTACAGGTCATGGATACCTGGGCGCTAGAAAGGTTACCGAACCAGGGTTAAGTGAGGCTGTTCAAACTTCACGGCCTTCACTATCGGATGTATATGAGTAAAATCAGACATCAGTATCACAACCTAGCGTTATCCAGATCTTTCGTTGATCCAGGCGATTTTGGGAAGGACTCAGCATTCTCCCACAAAAGGCCAGGCCTTGAGTTTCTAGCCGACTCATATAAGTCAGGGTGTCAATTTTTTTTAGGTGACGTATCTTTCTCTCTGATGTTCTCCGTGGTCTCAAAGGATGATCAGTCGGATAGCGACATTGGTAAATAAAAAGAAGAAGTTTACACGCCGGGTGCATACTTCAGTGCCACTAATTAGCGACTTTTTTTTGCCCTTTACCTACACCATGTAGACCGGAGGATTACACAGAATCCCATTGGCGAGTTTCAGACAGCTAGGTTATTCAAGAAACTTGGAATACCAACTCCAATGCTTGGCTTGCTGAATCAGCATATGGATTACTTCATTGAATTTCTCGGCCCGAGCTCTTGTGATTGGTCCACTTGGCAGGTGGAGTGGATCCTTAGCAGGTTCATGTGTTCCTTGTTTACGTAGCTCTTCTGTTGGATCACGTAGCCCCTCCGTTGGATTACGTTGCTCTGCCCTTGGATTACTTGAGTCATTTCTGGGTTTACTTGGCTGCTCCGCAACATGTTAGTTACTTGATCCTTCGCTTTGTTTACTTGGGAGCCCAATACTTATTGGTTGGGAAAATTACCTTCCAAGGAAAATGATCCTCCCACTGGACCGAAAAACCCATATATTCCCATGGGAATGGGTGGTGCTGAACAAGCAGGCAGGCCCAACGTTGTTTATCTTTACAGCAATCCTGGTTAGGTAAAAGGAATTCCGCAGCAGCGGGTACGTGATTAGTTACAACCAACGGAAAGACTTATTGAAATAATAGGGAATTTCCTCATCCAGTCTACTCCTAGGACTACATCATATGCTCCCAACTCCATGGCCAACAAATCAAACTTCAATCGATATCCTTGCATCTCCCACTGTACACCAGAACACATCCCATACAATCGGCCCGAAGAGCATCAATGAGCAGGCCTACTAAATAGGCATAGAGATACATTAGCCGAGTTTGCTTACAACAACTGCTATCACTCTAGCATCGGAATGGCACCTTTCGAAGCACTCTACGGGAACCTTTGTCGTACCCCGATTTGTTGGGGTTGGCACGTACCGACCGACGGGGCCACAGAAGATGAAGGAGAGTGCCGAGAAGATTCCACTTATTCTAGATTAAAAGCAGTTCAGGACCAGGTACGCCGACCACGATATTTGGAGTTTGCAGTAGGTGATCATGCTTGACTTCGGCTTGAACCTACAAAGGGTGTGATGCATTTTTGAGTGAAGGATTAGGTATAGCTGACCGATACATCGGACCTTTCTGGGCCCATATCCCCCTAGCCCTTACTCCCTTGTTTCGGTGGTTGGTCTCTACCTTTTTCTGTCTCTTGGCTAGTTTGTCTTCCTCTTCTTTTTGAGGGTAACGTAGTAAAAATCCTTTATTTCAGGGGATTTCCCTTTTCTTTCCAAATGAATTTATGCTTAGTCTAAAATTGGTAAATACCAAATAATAATATATATATATATATATATTATTATTATTATTATTATTTGAAATATGTACCAGTTTCCTGAAACTAACAAATAGAGTTATAGCTTTGATTGACTTACTAGCTTACGGGAACGCTTTGAATCTCAACTTACTTTGAACGAGTGCTTCCCACATAGATTGCTGGAAAGAGGAGTGAGCCGGGGCAGAACTTGAAGCACGGGAGAAGGAAAAAGAAGTATACAAGGGGTGCGTAGTTGGTATATGTACGGTATAGACCTTTCTTTGTGAATAGCTAGTTCAGTTACAAGGGTGTATACAAAGGTCTGCTTATAGGTTGAAAAAGCCTGTAGAGATAGCCTAGATAGCCAAGAAGATATACGTATTTCATAGAGCTAGCTAATAAAGCTTTTGTTAACTTCAAATAGGCTATTGAATGCAACGGCAAATAAAGAAGAAGAAAGTGCCAGAGCTAAGAGCTAATATATTCCCAGTCTATGCATGGATAAAGGAATGATAAGAGCTATGAGCAGTTTATTAAACTACACTACGGCTAATATATATAAGGACAAATCAACTAGAAAAAACCGTTGCCAAAGAAACCATTTGTTTAAGCTTATTCGTTCGCGCTAGGCTAAAAAACTAGATAGAAGAACTAGAGGCCGCTAAGGTCTTCAACCATTAGCAGGTAGGATCCTTTGCTTACTACTTGAAGCAGAAACCTAGAAGAGGAATTCTTTCTATTCCAAAATCCATCTTCTTTCCGGTCCGCTTTTTTCATTCCCTTACTAATAAATCCAATTCATCGCTAATGGCGAAACCAGCCTGTATGTACACCGCACAACTAACCGATGCTTGGTAGGTTCGATCAGCTCTTCTCACCTTTCCGTCGACATCTACTAAGGCTTCAGCTTAAGTGGGTTCAGCCACCCCAAATCTGACTCGATCCAGGGTTATATATCATAAAGGGCTTCGACAAGGGGTTTGATTCGTTCTTTGAGCAAAAAGATAAGGTCGGAATACCGGAGTTCTTTCTTTGCTTCCAAGAACATAGATTCCTTTTTCAACCCAGGTCATGACCGAGGGCGGGTATCTCACTCGCATATCTAGAGCCCAGCATCTCTCCTGAACGACACCTTCTGCAGACTCTACTGGTGGTATTTCCCGAGGCGAGGGTAAATATGTGCATTCATATCGGTCAGGAAACGACAATGACTCTTCTTCTTTCCGGGAAGCTATGGGCACCTCACAATTCTTATACGACATTAGTGGAAGCGAACATTCGTAGCATTCATTGTCACCGATCATTGACAAAAGAAGAAAAAGAAGCCGTACGACAACTTAAGGAATCTTTAGATTTGGCGGCTATAGACTCAAAGGGCACAGACAGGCTGCTGGTACTTTTTTTTTAGCTAACTAAAGTCCAACTTCCTTTGCCGAAAGAGGATGAAACGGATCAGCCGATTCAACTTAGCATTACCCGACTCGTAACTTCAAGCACAACCATCCATCTCAATCCAAAATCTCCGATCGTCTGTGATCCAAACCCAAACTCTCCTCCGGTTTTGGATATATAGACAGTGCCTGCTCTCAAACCAACCAAGACAGCAGCAAGTTCCTATCGAGAACAAGACGACAGATCAATATGACCAATTTCTATAATATCTCGGGTGAATACGTGAAAAAGTGTTGCTTAGCTCAGTGAAATGGAATAAGGAAGAGAAAGTGTAGTGTGATAAGGGAAGATGCAAGTCAATTTTGAGGTTTTCAAGCAAGGGCTGAGATAGATATACAAACCAGAAGAATTCACATCAGAACCCTTTCCTGCTTCCCCTTTTTACCCATCGGACTCGACTCACATTTTGATCTCCTACGCTTGCTTTCACAGTCCCCCTACGAGCAGCCCGGAATCAATGAAGGAGTTCATTCAGCACCGAGCCGAGCGAGCGTAGATTCAATATGTTGATTGTACCGAACGAAGGATTTGCCTTATCACGAAAGCCACATTCGTTTCGTTTGAGGAAGTCACACGTCCTGTTCCCTATAAATAAGGAGATTCATTCTTTTTTTTCAGAAATCCCCTCTTCTTCCTCCTCAAGCCCCTATCACAAGACCAAGCGGATCTCATCCTGCAGAAGACTCAGAGCGGATCTATCTAATGGCATGGCTGGCTGGCGGATGTGATCTATTCTCGTGTCACATCGCTTTCTTTCTTCTCCCTCCATTTTCTTCACTACTACCGCTTCTACACATAAATCAAAGAAGCATTGTGGAATAGTGGCATTTCGTTAATGGCTAAAATGTTCTTAGTGAAAGGGTTGCCGCAAAACCGGCAAACTCAGAGCGGTCTCTGAAAGTGAATAGGAGCATAGCAGCATCATCCAAGCCAAACACGTCTCCTCAGTCAAGGGTCTTCTCGCGCAAATAAGATCAAAAACATAACAACTGATTTCGCTTAATGCATGTCACCCGCCCGCTCTCAATACAGCAAGTGACTCTCTCTCACAAGACAGAGAAAGATTACCGATTCATCCAATCCAATTTGATCAGAAGTGAGTTCATTGTTGTTGTATAGCGAAACCTTTCCTTGACAAAACCATTCTCAGCTAATAGAAGCCGAGCTATCTATCCAGATCAGGGTTGAACGAAGCGAATGGAAAAGCCAAAGAAAAAAGAAATCCATTGCGATTAGAAACCAGTGACTCTACAGCCAGGGCTCGATGGCGATGTAAGATAGAAAGAATGGGGAGTTAGGGCTTCGGTTTCCTCTGTAGCCAGTTTCAATTCCAAATCATTTGCCGACATGCGGACTCACTTCTCTTTTATGGGATGACTTTTATTATCCAAGTTGTCTATTTACGTGGGTGAATCAAGTACAACAAGTCAGGTCAGAGCTTGTGGTAGAAGATTGGGCTCTGCTACGCAGATCCACTCAACTAGGAAAGAAGTACGCATTGCTGACTGACTGTTTGAACGATCCTAGTTACTAGTAGCTAATCAAGTCAGAGTAGGGTGGCCGAGAAGCTTCTTGCCGGTGCCCCCAAAAGCAAAGCACAGACTCTACTCACCCACGCGTTTTCCACCTACGGAGGGAGAAATCATCGAAATATCCTCATCCCCTGAAAGGGAACCCGAAAACAGGACGAGAGTGGATAGGGTGACTAAGGAGGCCGTAAAAATTAGTAGTGCATTTTTGAAAGATAAGATTACAAAAAGGCGAGAGCAGCATAATTGTTAGTTAGGGGTAAGAGGGGACGGGCCCGTATAGAAAGTCAATCCTTCTTTTTCCGATATGCCGCTCCGCAAGCAAGGAGTGCCACGCACGAGCGGAGCGAAAACTAAGCAAGGGGAATTCCGTCATTCCATGGAAAGCATGCGAAATCCTTTGATTGTTTATAGAATCAAAATAACTATATAGTCTTTCTTGTTCCACTTGCAAGGCAAGGAAAATAAAATGTCAGTTTCGTTATTACAACCTTATTTTTTTATGTCAAAGACAAAAAGCTACGCGCAAATTCTCATTGGATCTCGGTTGTTCTTAACAGCGATGGCTATTCATTTAAGTCTTCGGGTAGCACCACCAGATCTTCAACAAGGTGGAAATTCTCGTATTTCGTATGTACATGTTCCTGCGGCTCGGATGAGTATAGTTATTTATATCGCGACAGCTATAAACAGTTCCTTGTTCCCATTAACAAAACATCCCCTTTTTCTTCGCTCTTCCGGAACCGGTACAGAAATTGGTGCTTTTTCTACTTTGTTTACGTTAGTGACTGGGGGGTTTCGGGGAAGGCCTATGTGGGGTACCTTTCGGGTGTGGGATGCTCGTTTAACTTCTGTATTCATCTTGTTCCTTATTTACCTGGGTGCACTGCGTTTTCAAAAGCTTCCTGTCGAACCGGCTTCTATTTCAATCCGTGCTGGACCGATCGATATACCAATAATAAAGTCTCCAGTCAACTGGTGGAATACATCGCATCAACCTGGGAGCATTAGCCGATCTGGTACATCAATACATGTTCCTATGCCCATTCCAATCTTGTCTAACTTTGCTAACTTCCCCTTCTCTACCCGTATCTTGTTCGTTCTGGAAACACGTCTTCCTATTCCATCTTTTCCCGAATCTCCCTTAACGGAAGAAATAGAAGCTCGAGAAGGAATACCACTAAAAACCTAGTTCGCTCTCAAATAAAAACCTAGTTCACTCGCTAAAGCATCCATGGCTGAATGGTGAAAGCGCCCACCAACCTAGAAAGGCAAAATGGTTCAAAAAGTAGGTTCGATTCCTGCCGGATGCACTGCCTCTTAAAGACAGAAACAGAGGAAGGAAAGAAGGTAGTATAGGGAACTTGCTTTTGGATTCTTATCGAAAGTGAATCCCTCTAACACTTCTGTTAGTGTTTTATGAGAAAATCTTTTATAGACACAACAAGTGTGAAAATCCTTAGTCACTAGGCAAGAAAGCTCGATGGGAACAAAAAGGATACAATTAGTTCAGAATGAAAAAATGTACAATTTCAAAGGAAAGAAGGAATGGCAAGTTTCCCTCCATTGAACATCAATCAATCTAGAAATAGGTAAAGGAAGGCATATCACAGGGGTATTTTTCTTTTTTCTATTCACTTCCGTGGGGTTCTAAATTGAAAACATGAACACAAACGAAATCGTATTGAAATTACATAAAAAAAGAAAAGGGAGGAGTAGCTCTTGGTTTAAAGAAAAGGGAGGAGATGGATCGAATTCAGTCTTTTTCCTTTCTTTGATGATCTTCAACACATCTATTTGAATTCCCTGCGAGTGAAGGATTTCTCGTATGGAGAAAAACCTCTTGAGCGCTATCTGATCTTATTTTTGTATTTCAAATATGGGACCTGCCTTTTTAATGGGACATCCCGGCAACAGGCCTACTCATGCATGTGGCCAAGTACTCGACCAATCCTCGGAGCGAAGGGATGAACGAATTCTCGAGGTCTGGTTCATTGAGGTCAGCATCACATGAAACCTTTAGCACTTCCGTTCGATATTGGATGGAGTATGGCTGGAAGGTCAGCCTAGCTAGTCTTGTCAATCGGCCCTGACTCGTCTTCTCCTTGGTACCTACCGCTATTGAACTTCGGTACCTATATTCCTGAAACAAGACAGACATTCATGAAGACCTTCTATTTTGGAATAAGATCGGACATTTCCACATTGAGGTGAAATTACATATGAGGAAAATAATCCTGGACTACGAAAGCTGCCCTTGTGTGGTAGAACCAGGTCTTCCACCGGGCGGTCAGCCAAGTACTGAAGCCCCTATCTTGATATAGAATAGAAGTGAGTTCACACTAAAAATAGAAGAAGCCCTATGATTTTTTAGCCCTGCTATCAATCACTTCGGTAAAGGGCTCGAAAGATTATGGTCTGAAATAGAGATTTGAGAGTCCCTCGTGTGAGTACGTGCTGAAGAGCAAGGAGTGAAAGTGTGTTCATCTTTCTTTCTGCTAGTTGTTTCCTGCTAATAGTGATTAGTGAGTGCCCCATACATAGCCAATGTCCGCCCGTGTTCACATCCAGTCTTCTCTGTACACTAGTGTAGCTTCCAGCTCTATGCTATGTATGGTAGTCGTTTGACTCGGGAATCCCTGATAAAAGCTTTTAGTCCGTGCCTGGCAGTTTCAGCCGTGGTCCAGTCCAGCAGCCTCTTTTCGATCCAAGAGTCGCATGAGAAGAAAGCTTCCGGTTAGCTTCAGTTAGTGTTAGTTAAATAGAACGGGAACCTCGTAACTATGCCAAGCCCGATCTTGGTTCCAATGCTGCAGAGAAAGGTTATGGGTAAAAAGAAGGTCTTTATCCTGGTGCTGCGGAGACCGGTGTTGCTGATCGAACTCATTTTCTTTCGAGGAGATCGAAAATCTCTGAATTTCTGCGAAACGAATTTACATATTTATTGCGAGGGGCTTTGAAAAGCGAAAGGATGAAGACTGATTTAGATCCTCTGAAAGCGCAGGAAGTATGCCTTTTGAGCTTTTTTTCCACCCACCTCTGAGCATCCTGTTGGAATGGTCCTAGGAAAGACTACGTACGAGAAATCATTCTCACAGCCAACTTTCCTTCTTCTGAGCAAATAAATGTAGTATTTAGTCCAACCAATCATTGGTGAATCTATGTCTTTCGTGAAAAGTGGAGTATTTGTGCCCAAGATCTTTCTATTCCCTTTAGTAGGTGCACACATCTCGTATGGTAAATATACCTTTGTGCCCTATAAGGTAAGATTGATTGACGGAGTCAAGAGATGGAGATCTTGGTTTAGCAGCGGCTGCCTGTCCTTTTCTTTCGTGAAAGGTATGATCTAGAGTGTGATTCTGATCCCGTGATTGGGTGCTTGGCGTAGAATGAGTGGAGCATACTAGGAATGCCGAATGCTCGCTCAGTGAGGGAGCGGGTTGGAGAATAGTGGGAATAGAAAGAGGGGATGTACCCATAGTAAAGGCCACTCGTCAGGCAATATATGAGGGTACCTGGAGGATCAGACAAAAAACTCCAAATGGTAAAGAATCTCCTTAAGCAAGGTTTTTTCTCTGGTTAATGCGTTTCCACCCCCCCATTGATGACAGCGTTATAAAAGCTTAGATGAAGGAAAGAGCTTCTGAGCGACAGCTTGTTGGACTTTGGTTGTTGGCGTGGGATTATCTTGTAAGCCTGCCGAGATGGTGAGGCGTTGAAGAAAGGACACTACATCAAAGAAAAGACAGCTCTCAAATGGATTTGCTGGTCTATGATGACCAAGTAGGAAGCATCCGTTCCACGATAGGTTGATTTTAGCGAAGCATAGGCGCAGCTTTCTCAAAAGAATTTGTTTATAGGATTCAGTTTTTCGTCCGTGTTTTGTTTGTGAATATGGACATAGAGAAATATTTCTCGCGTTCCTTAATTCAGAATAGGTGGCGAAGGCTACTTGTTCCTTGTAAGATATATATAAAGATAAGGGGTTATTTTTCCTTTACGGCAATAAGAGTGTGATACCCTTGCTGTAGTTTTGGTCGATTCGGGTGTTCACACAATTTAAGAGTGGTGTTAGGGAGAGAATCCAATGTTTGATGGGAAGAGGAGGAAGAAAGATTCAGGGGGAAAGAAGCGGGGGTCGGGGGGGGTGGTAGAGGAATTGGTCGCTATCAGGCTCATGACCTGAAGACCTGCAGGTTCGAATCTCTGTTCCCGCACCTAATATAGTACAAAAATCTGAGTTTGATCTGGCTCAGACAAGGAACGCTAAGCTACTATGCTTAACACATGCAAGTCGAACGTTGTTTGGGGAGTTGGGCAGATTAGGAAAAGAGGACCTAGCTAAAGTCGTCTCCGCCCTGCTTCAAAACTACAGGGCGCGCGCTACGGGCTTTGGACCTAACGGCCTCGTTTGTGGATCGAATAGTTGAGTGAACAAAGTGGGAACGGTGTGCGTAACCGCTGTGGGAATATGCCGAGACAGTTCGGGCCAAATCCTGAGAAGAAAGCTCAAAAGCGCTGTTTGATGACTGCGTAGTTATTAGGTCATTGGTCAGGTAAAGGCTGACCAAGCCCATGATGCTTAGAGGTCTTTCGGATGATCAGCCACACTGGGACTGAGACACGGCCCGGACTCCCACGGTGGGGAGGGGTAGCAGTGGGGGAATCTTGGACAAGGCGAAACGACGATCCAGCAATATCGCGTGAGGTGAAGAAGGGCCAATGCCGCTTTTGTAAAGCTCTTTCGTCGATGCGTGCAGCGATCATGACAGGACTCGGGAAGAAAGCACCCGGCTAACTCCGTGCCACAGCCGCGGATAAGACGGGGGGGGGGGGCAAGTGTTACTTTGGAATGACTGGGGTTAAAGGGCACGTGGAGGCGGTGTGACACGCGGAGTTGAAAGTGACAAAAAAGTTGGCCAAAAAAGTGCGCGGAATGCTTCATCGAAACCCAAAAAATTCCACTGAGTGACGACAGAGGGACGAGTGGAATTTGCGTGTGTAGCGTGAATGAAATCGTAGTAGATCTCGAAGGAACGCCAAAACGAAGGCAGCACTCTGGGGTCCCTACACCGACGCTGGGGTGCGAAAGACATGGGAGGCGAACAGGATTAGATACCCTGGTAGTCCATGCGTATACGTAAACGATGAGTGTTCGCCCTTGGTCTACGGCGGATCAGGGGCCCAGCTAACGCGTGAAACACCCGCCGGGGAGTACGTGGGCGCAAGACCGAAACTCAAAGGAATTGATTGGGGGCCTGCACAAGCGGTGGAAGCATGTGGTTTATTCGATACCAACGCGCAAACCTTACCAGCCCTTGACATATGAAAAAACAAACCTGTCCTTAACAGGATCGGTACTGAACTTTCATTACCAGGTGGCTGCATGGCTGTCTGTCAGTCGTGTCGTGAGATGGTTGGTAGCTATAACGAGCGAAACCCTCGTTTGTGGTTGCTGAGACCTGCGCGCTAAGGAGAAATTGCCACCGGACGCTCGAGTGACGTGCCAGCGCTACTACTTGATTGAGTGCCAGCACGTAGCTGTGCTTTCAGAAAGACACGTTCACCAATTGGGAAGCCGGTGCCTTTCGAAAGCACTTTCACGGCGTGAACCGAAGTGTCTTGCACAAGACCACGGAGGACTACCTATAGTGACGTCAAAGTACCAGGAAGCATGGATGGTTTTGTTGAATTGGTACGACGACGTCGAGTTTGGGCGGCAGGAGGAAGACTCGGCATGAGGCCAAAAGAAAATGGTGTGGAACGTTGAGTGGTAATAGTACGCGCCCCGTCCGAAACAAAGAAAAAGGTGCATGCCGCACTCGCGAGGGACTGCCAGTGAGATACTGGAGGAAGGTGGGGATGAAGTCAAGTCGCATGGCCCTTATGGGCTGGGGCCACACAGTGCTACCAATTGGACAATGACAATGGGAAGCAAAGGCTGTAAGGCGGAGCGAATCCGGAAAGATTGCCTCAGTTCGGATGTTCTCTGCAACTCGGGAACATGAAGTGAAATCGTGTAAACAAATCCGGGATCAGCATGCCGCGGTGAATATGTACCCGGGCCCTGTGTACACACCGCCCGTCACACCTGGGGAAGAATGGTTTCACCCGAAGCATCGGACCAATGAATCACCCATGACTTCTGTGTACCACTAGTGCCACAAAGGCCTGTGGTGGTCTTATTGGCGCAACCACGGGTGGGGTTTCACTGGGGTGGGTGAAGTCGTAACAAGGTAGCCGTAGGGAACCTGTGGCTGGATTGAATCCTTGCGATGGAAATGCCCTCGCCTACTTGAATAACTAAGGACCTCAACGGTATAAACATGTAGATTTTCTACTTTCCATTTTCCTTCTTGTTTATCAATCACCAAATCAAGACAAACCGGGCACTACGGTGGAGACGTGAAAACACCCGATCCCATTCCGACCGATTATATGTGGAATCGTCTTGCGCCATATGTACTGAAATTGTTCGGGGAGACATGGCAAAGCCCGGAGAAAGAGCAAGAAAACTAGAAAGAAAGCGTTTAGCGCATTGGACCGAAATCCAAATTGTGCTAGTGACAAGAAAAAAACAGAATATAACAGAGAAATATTGGTTCTGACTGGTTGGTAAAAGGACTCTAATCCGTTGAGTGGTTCGATTCCACAACAGAACAAAGAATGAAATGAATGAATGAAAGCCATGACCATGCCTCCAGTAGAAGATCGAGGAACCGGTGCTGGGGCTCCTGGTTCATGGGATCCTACCCGCGATGGGAGATTAGATATTATTCTTTCGTAAGTCCATCCAATGGAGATAGGTGAGGAGAAAGAAAGAAAAACTAAAGAGAAAGATGGACAGTAGATTGACAGGATCCGAATCAAATAAGAAAAAAATGTAGCTATTTCATCAAATCCCGATGTGGGGTGGTGAAGTGGAAAAATCCCGTTCTGGCTGGCAGCGGGCTAGGACTGAAAATCCTCTTTCGCCGGGCCTTTTGGACTCGAAATCCAAACGAGAGAGGTGGTTCGAATCCACATAACGAACGAACAATGAAAAGGCGTCGAGGGGTGCAAGCTCGAGGAGCTAGGAAGGATGGAAGAAAGCTTGACCGTTTTTTCACTGAACTACTCGAACTTTTGTTCGAAAAAAAGGGCAAATAGCTCAGTTCGAGAGAGGGTTGAGCTTCATCGGTTAGTGTGACCAAAGGATGAGGTTTCTTTCCCGTCCTACAAATTGAAAACCGTTCTAGCTTGATACTGCGGAATCGTCAAATCATCCAACGGAGCATGGAAAACCATTTCGGTGGCGGTAATGGCCTCAGTAGTTTCTATGGAACCATACCACTATGTCATCTATATGATTAGACCGTGCCGCTTCACTAGACTTTCCTGAACCATCCATTGATCCCCACGGTGTGACACCACTTTCTAAACAAAAGTTTCCAAAATCCAATGCGGGAACCAAGCAGTAAGAGAAATTCATCATGGTAATTATTAGTCGAAAACCAAAGTGGAACGGAGAGAACGGAGAGTCAGTTACAATGAAAAAAATTGTTGAGGAATCATGTTGAAAGAACAACTTCTGTGTCATACATATCGTATATAGAGATTTCATGTATCGACGTTTGGATTTCAATTATGAAAGTACGCTGTACTGGACTTGCACCCCTAGTTACGCAGAAGTGCAAGCACAGAAGCGGATGACCGGACCTTACCAACATACTCAAAAAAGTATTCTATACTGGGGTCTGTGCTCTTGACAAGCAGTGTTTCCAGTCTAGCTGTGTCAAATCGGGTGTGAAGTGTCCTTCTAGGTTCTGGCTGGTAGAGCAGAGGACTGAAAATCCTCTTTAGTTTCACGCATGGGACTCTAAATCCCAATTGCGCTAGCTCTGTGGTTCGATTCCACAACAGAACGAACAATGAATGAATGTGGGCGGTCAACCAGGTAAGCCTGTGCCCAGGAAAGAAAGGACTAGGGAGGGATTGAGAGAAGCTTTCACAGTGGAAAATGAAAAAAAGCATATCGTTCTTAGAAATTGTGGAATTTGACTCAGTTAGAGCTATGGTTTAGCATCAAGAGGGAAGTTTTGTAAAAGCAACAGGAAGAATGGCTCAGATACCCGTGAGCGTATATAACTTGGGTCGTGTTATAAATGCTCTGGCTAAACCTATTGATGGGAGAGGCGAAATTGTAGCTTCCGAATCTCGCTTAATTGAATCTCCTGCTCCAAGTAGAATTTCCAGGCGTTCCGTATACGAACCTCTTCAAACAGGGCTTATTGCTATCGATTCGATGATCCCTATAGGGCGCGGTCAGCGAGAGTTCATTATTGGGGACAGACAGACTTGCAAAACAGCAGTAGCCACAGATACAATTCTCAATCAAAAAGGGCAAGGTGTAATATGTGTTTATGTAGCTATCGGTCAAAGAGCATCCTCCGTAGCTCAAGTAGTAACTACTTTCCATGAGGAGGGGGCCATGGAATACACTATTATAGTAGCTGAAATGGCGGATTCACCTGCTACATTACAATACCTCGCTCCTTATACGGGAGCAGCCCTGGCTGAGTATTTTATGTACCGCGAACGGCATACTTTAATAATTTATGATGATCTCTCCAAACAGGCACAAGCTTATCGCCAAATGTCCCTTCTATTAAGAAGACCTCCCGGCCGTGAGGCTTATCCAGGGGATGTTTTTTATTGGCATTCACGCCTTTTAGAAAGAGCCGCTAAATTAAATTCTCTTTTAGGCGAAGGAAGTATGACCGCTTTACCAATAGTTGAGACTCAATCTGGAGACGTTTCCGCCTATATTCCTACTAATGTAATCTCCATTACAGATGGACAAATCTTCTTATCTGCGGATCTATTCCATGCCAGAATTCGACCCGCTATTAATGTGGGTATTTCTGTTTCCAGAGTAGGATCCGCGGCTCAAATTAAAGCCATGAAACAAGTAGCTGGCAAATCCAAATTGGAACTAGCTCAATTCGCAGAGTGACAAGCCTTTGCACAATTCGCCTCTGCTCTCGATAAAACAAGTCAGAATCAATTGGCAAGGGGTCGACGATTAAGGGAATTGCTTAAACAATCCCAGGCAAATCCTCTCCCAGTGGAAGAGCAGATAGCTACTATTTATACCGGAACAAGAGGATATCTTGATTCGTTAGAAATTGAACAGGTAAAGAAATAGTTCAATCACCCCAGAATCGTCGAAATCCCCTCGAAATGGAGAGCGGCGCAAGTCTCACACTCTTTCTCTCACTCTCTATCCTCTGTCTTTCAGATTTTCCCCTCGTAGCTGATACAGTGAAATATTATAATGTAAGGGAGCTGATCCACAGGAATCAATGGTGAATTCTGATTTCCCCACAGACTGAACCAAAGGAGAAGAATAGAATAATTCACTGGTGCAGGCGGAGCAGCAAACCTTCGTAGAAAAGGGAGAGGGTATACCTAGAAATGATGAAATCAACCAGCACTGCCTTGCTAATTGAATAAAGGAAGATGCCGACTACTTTCTGGACAGAACAATGAGAGTCCCGAACAATGGGAGAATGGAGCTTCCCGTCTATGAACTAATCGATCGACTATATCGTATCGAGCTCAAAGGTTTGTGCAACTTATCTATCAAGCCACACTTCTTTACTTCGAGATAGCGCATTCCACACTTCTTTACTTCGCTATAGAAGTAGGATCCCTGCCCACAATACAATCAGTAGTTTACTTAACTGATATAAAGAGTTTACCCTGCCTGCCCCTACTATCAATTGATAATACATAAATGATCCAGGGCTAGTGTTGGGTAGCCGGGCCCACTAGAATTCAAGTGCTTCTTATCGATTCAATACGCCCTTAACGGATCCCCGTGCTTTATCTCCATTGGGTGGAGCAAGACCCTTGTCCTATCTTTTCTTTACAGAGCAATAGAAATGATGGTTGCCCCTCGCTGCACTGACCAATGATATCTCAGAAGAGAGAAAGACTTCTATAACTTGCCAATGATATCTAGTGGGCACTACGAACTCCAGGCATACTGTACTTGACCACCCTACTTTGCTTTGTCCCTATTAGGCGAAATCAATACTTACTTTCAATTGGTAGAGAGGAAGAAGAGAACTGACACTAGTAATAGGTTGATGACTTCTCTTAACAGAACTGACACTAGTAATAGGTTGATGACTTCTCTGACTTAATAGCTGGCCGACTTCTCTTCATGGATCACCGTTCTATATAGTTAGGCGCAGCATCGCGTTTAACCACCTATCCCTATTCCCTCAATCGATACCGTCCAACTATCCTTTTATTGGGACAGCAGCATACTTCTCGTTAGGGACAATAGTTCCTATACTTAACTAACCTCTGTGCGCAATCACTGTTTGACACATCATTCTTTCAGCTTTTCGTTCTTGACGACTCTGTTTGACGGAGCCTGACCTTGAACTAGCTTTTTGCAACACAAACCACTATCTTTACTTTCCTTTAGCAATAGTATCTACCTATCAATTCATAAGAGTCAAACGGGTGGGTCCATCCCATCTATCGACAGGTCCTGATACCGGATCTGGGAAACAAGCAATACTCGCCGCAATTCCTTAATGAAAAACAGACCTATCTTCTCTTGAAAGACTGTCCTTTCCTCGCTTGTTATTGTGATATCAATGAAAGAAAGCTGGATACTGACTTCTTCCCAAGAGCTCTATCAGCCCTGAATTCCTTAGCCATACGACTCTTCCTTAGTTTCCTAATGCTGGTGGCCCTAGCTAGTGGTGAGACGGGGCATATACTATTCTCGGTCTTATAACGAAGAGGTTGCCTAGTTAGAACCGAACACTGTACTTGATCTCTCGTCCTATCACAAACAAGTCTCTTCCCCCGAGTCCTAGTAGACTAGTCCAAGTAGTCCGGGACAATAGCGTCCCGTCTCTTCGCTGACCCCTGGCACACAATCACTATAAGACAAAGCAAGACAAACCTCTCTTATCCTTCTCGGCTAGAAGTTACAAGTTTCCTGTTCCGGTTTCGGCTTGAGGGAAGTGCCTGAAATCGATTCAATTCTTATCTCCGATTTCGAACTCCGGCTGGATTCTTATGACCAAGAGCTATTTTATTGGTCAGAAGAATGGAAGGACAATGAGAAGATGGTTCGGTTGCTCCTGCTGGAATATTCCATTTATTTAATACTCCGACTCGCGTAACCCCGAATGGCAATGTTGTTATTGCGGTTGGTCAGATCAATAAGACAACAAGGGAGTCAGAATATTCTGATAATAGCAAACAGGGCTTTGGAATCTATGGAAGGAGCCTTCAATGCTTCTCCAGTGTCAACCATTAGTCGATAACAGAATGAAATGCCACAATTAAGTTGAAAAAGAGAGTCATTAAAAAGAGGCATGCTTGAAAAAGAGTACAGATAATATGTTATGGATGTGAGGAGCCTCACCCAGTACTTTTCTTACAAAACTAAAAAACTCTACTCTCCTTTCACAGCCAACCCACCCATTGCTTTTTCGAGCTCGATAAAAAGGAAAGTTCACGTGCCAATCCTTACCATTGGTAACTGTAATTACCAAGCCTAATCTTTCACTGAATACCGAGTAAAGCAAGCAAGAAAGAGGGAAGGAGCAGCTGTTTTTGAGCTAGGCTCGATCCCTTTTTCATCCACTTCTCGCTATTTGTAATTCTACTTGAATTAGTTCTTCCTAAGTTTAGTGAGGTGAGTACTGCATCCATAACTAGAGGACTTGCTTTTCTGCTTGGCTCCCAGGGGAAGTTGGATTGGATAAGAGGAATTGAAGCGCAAGGAAGGCAGTCGGTATTCAAACAACTATTCAGAGTTCCCAACTCTGGGTAAAGGAAATCTGTACTTGACGACTGAACCAAATCCTTTGCCTTTATTTATTCTATTATTTTGATATAGATCAGCTGAAAACAAAACAAAAATACTACTACGTTGGGACAATGACCCACCTTTCTCTACTCAACCTGTCATCTTCTCTCCTCGCTCCCTGGGACAAATAAGACTATTTATTAAGTGATAAACAAGAGAAACTAGTGATATTATCTAAGCTTCTGGCCATGTCTGATTGGCATTCAAGTCTGCCTTCCATTGCTTGAAAAGGCCTAGCACCGTAAGTAGCAATTGGCTATGTCCAAACTCAAACGTCGTATTTTATCTAAGCACAGGAGTCGTAATAAGGAAAGAAGACATAAGAATGGGAAGTTTCCGCTAGTTATAACGTAGTATAAAGAGAGCTATTTCATGGATCTTGGTCACAATAAAAAGAATCCAATAATGATCTATCAACTAAATGAGTTTATTATATAATCCCGTATCTTCAACGTTGTTAAGATGATTTAGTAGATGTGTCGGTATCGTTTTCATCTGCCGTTGGGAGTGACTGCTTTGCTAATCTATCCTTTTATCCTTCTTTTCGGAGACAAGCACATATTACCGTAACCTAGTGATTAATATATCATGTTGGTACTACTTCGTCGAGCAATCAATCCTTTTTCCATTCTTGTTCTGAGGTTGTCAGCTTCCTCCGATGGCACCACTTGTACTCTCTGTCGGAATCTGTAGACATAGTTTCTGGGCGTCTTTAAAAACTGATCGACATAGTTGTCACACACAAACCTGCGCAACGGCTTTGGAGTAAAAGAATCTCCTGCCCGGTCACACACATCATCTCGAGCGCGGAATCTACTACTCTAACAAGATACTCGGCTCGGGTAAATCATGCTTTCGTTATGCGAGGAAAGTGAAAGGAAAGAGGGAAAGGGAGACACTGGGCAATCCGGAATCGATGAAATCACTGTTTTTTCGCCCTGTAATATGTCCGGTTACATTCCAAAGATGAATCAGACCAGGAGATAGATAAGCGCTATGGCGGACACATGAAATAAGAATTTGAAAAGTAATGATCAACTTTATGGATCCATAGGTAGATTCACTTGTGAAGCTATGGGATGGGACAAGATTCAAAAGTACCAAAAGTAAGTTAAGTGGGACGCTGAGTTCATTGCTGCGATCGAGGGTCCAAAGCCAGCCAATTTGATGACCGCGTAGGAACGGGTTCCGAATGCTCACAATAATGTAGTTGGAAATGACAAAAGGCTCCTAAATTGATACCTAATAATAGCTTAGCAGCTCCTTCGTTTTACTAAAGAGCCAAGTTCGGACAAGCAACTCGGAAGGAGGAATGTGTTGAGATGCCTATGCCTAAGAGAGATAAGCGGAGGACGTATGATAGCCGAGAGGATGTCGGTAAACGACGGAGTTTAAGGAGTTGTTTTTTATTTCGGCATGGCATATTTCATTTTTTTTAATGAGAACGTCGTCTCCTTGCTTACCCGCCTGGCCAATGGAAGGAATTAATTACCTTGGTCAGTCAGCGAAAGAAAGAATCTCACCAGTTCATCATCCCAATCCTTCCTATTAGTTTCATTAATTAATTCAGCCCCAGAGTGTTGGCAATCAAGGGCCAAGAAAGAATCCCAAGTCTATCCTATCTCGCCACGGTCGAAAGCACAATCCCTTTCTCTTCCTATACCGAAATCGTCGTTTCATTCCTCCGCAACTTCTATCGCGGACATGATCCAATCTACCTTGCAAGACAGATTAAGATATAACTTAAGGCTTTCCCAAGCTGGCGCATAACCTCTGGTAGAGGCATTCACCCAGAGACAGAGAAGTGGGAAACCGCGGATGAAAAGAATACCGAGGTCTTTGATAGCAAACTTCTACGCGAGCTTTCTAACTAAAAGGAATCTCTTATTCATATGGCATAAAATGGAAAAACTTGATGGAGATTTCTTCTCAATTTCCATGGTACAGTCCCCTTGCATGCTACAGTTCCATTACTTACTACCTGAATTTGCTATATACGAAATTATGACATCTACGGTACTTGTCGTCTACTTCTGGTGGAAGCAATTCCAAAGGTGAAGATAATACTGAGCCGAATAGTAATGAGGGGAATGCAAAATCTAGCAAAGGTAAGAAGGGTCAAGGAAGAATAGCAGTGACTTATAAAAGGAAAGCACCGAATAAAAGGAAGGAGATCCGTCTTGATTTTTTGCATGTGGTCAATGCGTTTGCTGATTGATAACTGTCTAATCTTAAGATGGTTTTGTGGCATGTTACAAACATACATATACAGTCGAAATATAGTTGTGTTGAGTTAGGTTGAAGAATTTTTACCTTATTTTTGAAATGAGATATAGTGCTTTCTTTGTTCGGTAGGAGATTTTGCACTTTCATATTCTAGTTCCTCATTTGAGCGTTCTTTTGCTCTGTTGGTGGGGCATAAACTCATAAATAGTGTGTGTTTTTTCTTTAAAGAATAGTAAAAGTATGCATTCAAGTAGTAGCTTTTTATAAATAGTCGAGTAGGGCTGGCAACAAGGACTACGAAGATACGGGCTAGTTTGTTTTTTTAGGGGATTTATTTATGCAAGATATGCACGTGAGTAGGTCAGTATATGCGTATTTGCCAATAGAGGAAAACACGTAGTAAGTAGGCTTGCTTTTTCGTAGGGATAGGTAGCTTGACAAGGGATGCCTGGGATAGCACATAGGAAAAGTATACAAGGAAAGGCGGCGGGAAAGTAGCCATGGTCAAGGTAAACAAGTACTAGGTCTTTTCTTTCCGAAGCAAGTC
>JAAAXO010000038.1:32988-36393 GCA_011799875.1 Thinopyrum elongatum
ACAAGGTTTGCCTTCTTGTGAGAAGGAGGGTTCTGAATTGTGTTCTCAGTGCAAAGGGAGTCTTTGAGAAGGTTCCGTTTTTCTCAAGAGAGAGAAGATCAGTAGAGCAGTCCGGCAGCTGCTCGGGGGTCAGCTTTGGGATTTGCCTGATCGACCCCTACCAGTGTATTAATCTACAAAAATGAAGATTGACATTCGTCAATTTACCGGATCTATCCTCTTCTACTAACTTTACAAAATGGAAGGGAAAATGTGAAGACCAAAGATGTCAACTACTAAGCATAGTCAATTGCAAATCGGCCGGTTGGTTTGCTTCTCTCCAAGTATGGGAGATTTTCCAATCTTCGAAAGACGCTCGTACTTTCTTGATCTTATGAAGAAGGGGCTTTCCTTAGCTGCGGACTTCCTTTCCGGTTCGTAGTGGTTGCGAGCAGAAGTGCAATTCAAAGCGCATTCAATAGTTGTATTAGATAGTTTAGATATAGTGACCCACTAGTTCGAGATGCACTGACCTTGGCCATTGCTTGCTAACTACGGTCATTATATGTCAATTCGGATCGCACACCGGAAGCAAAGATCAGGGGATTGCCAACTTGAATGAATGTAATCCGGTTACGGTGTAGGGGAGATTTATTATTGAGTTGATAACGCACTCCGTTTACTAACATTGAGAACTATGCCATGGAATGGAATATTCCCATTTCCAATTGTTGAAAACAAATGCGACTTTCAAAAGGCACATCAAATGTATGGACACAACGATTTGCCCACTGATTCATTGATTCATTAGCTGCGCTGCTTTTGTGAGTTCCACTGGCGTGAAACTCCGAAGGGAGAGCCCGGAGGGAGCTTATTCATTCCTTTCGTGGCTTGCCATGGTTATTTCCTTGCCCAGGGCACAGTCTGGTTATCTGTTTTGTGCCTCATCGGGCACCCAAGGGTTTATCTTCTGAATGGTGCGATCCGGCATCCTTGAAGCTCGGAACTCCTCTCTGGAATTGTGACCATGAAAATGCCATTTACCCTTAGCAATGAATAAATCTATTGAACAATCTGTTTCATTGCAATACCTCGCTCTAACAACTCCTATTCCCACGGCATTACCACAAGGATTTCCTGTTTCCCCGATCCACCAGCTACGTTCGCACACTTCCAAATAGTAAATGCTCCCGCGGTTGGAGTTGAGACTTTCTTATCCCTCTTGTTACGACGGATCGAGCATATGATTCTTTTCTTGATTGAAATCATTCACTTTTCCTTGAAATCGTAACAAAGTAATTGGAAGAAGAAGTGCTTGAGAAGCTCATGGATATATTCTATGGTGGCTTCCCCAATAGTTCGAGCCATAGCTTCATTTCATTGTTTCTATAATTTTCTTCACTTTATCATTGCCCTCAAGTACAAGTAATTTCTGACAAACTTTCTTTCCCATGGTTCGGGTGGGCACGGATATGGATGGCAGGACAGGAGTGAAGATCCCTCAGCTAAGGGCTAGACCGGACGTTTCACTGTCTGATGACGAGTGGCACACAAATCAACCTGAGAAGGATTCTGCTATGTCAAAAGTGTTTATATAAACGAATTGTTTAACGCCAAGATGCCAATAGCAATGATGGATAAAGAAACTCCCACGAGTAGGGCTCGAAAGCCGGGGACTCTCCTGGCAAAGAATCTGAATGATCTGAGTTCTTTTCTGAGAAAGAAGAAGATGCAAGGCATGGATCCAAGCCTAAAGGCGATGTGGAGTGTTATTATTATCGTTACTCCAGAGAATGGGAGGCACTCTCTTCTTGCAAAATGCAGTTATGAAATCTGTAATCTAGATGATTCTGGTTGAAGGGGACGATGCAGCCTAGCGGTTACGAACTTTTTGTTCGATTCAAAGGATTTCCACTTGAGTAAAGCTATGGTGGGAAATAAACTACCAATTAGGCAATGCGCGTCTCTATTTCTTGAATTCTCTGGTCTAGGCAACCCGAAAGCGTTGTTTAACAAAGACAAGTCTGAATTTGAAACGCAATCCGGCAGAGAAAATAAACTTAAGTAACCACCAGTTGAAACTGAGCGAGGATGCCTCTCCTAATGGAAGTTACGGGCTCAAACAATACCTAATGGTAGGCAACTTTGCTACCCGAGCATCTCTTTCTTATTAAGAACGACATAAATGTTGATTTTCTACTCTCGGGAGTAGGTAAGGGGGACTATGCCCAATAAAATAGGGACTACGGTAGGCATGAAATGAAACTTCTTATCTTAGGTACGGAATTCCTCCACATTAAGACACCAACCTGCCCTTGACAAGTCAATAATCAATCACTAGATTTAGGATCACAAGACGATGCGATGCTTCACGTCGAAATGGGTTAGTCTGCATCTGAGAGACCCCGCCTAGCTCTAAAATGGTTTCAACCTTTCCTCGACCTCATGGAATGAAGTAACTCATATGCAGTGAGCATATTATCATAGACATCCCTCACGATAGCGAACTTGAAGAAGAAGCTGTTTCGACATCTACTTTATCCCAAGTGCAATAATGCTCCAAGTACGGGTTTTCGAATTCATTCCTCGCTGACCGCGCGTCATCTTCAGTTCACGATTGAGGCTCAGATGGAGACTGATGAGATACAGGCTCTGGCTAAGGTTGACATCCAGGCTCTGGACAAGCGATAAGAGATACTTTCTGAAGGATCCAGCTAAGAAAATGAAATGGGTTAGTGGGAACAAGCAGCTAAAGCGCAAAGGTAAGGATGAGCTCGAAAAGTGCAAACTTGAATGATAGCTAGTGGTGGATTGAGACTTTTGAGCTTCTCCATCGATCACTTTTGCGGAAGCTGAGTCCTTTCTTTTTAAGCAAGTTCAAATCCAGCAAAAAACGAGTATCAATCTGTCCCAAGTGCGGACAGGAGAAGCCAGGTCGGATTACGACATTGAATTGAATTGAGTGGCCCCTTCCCTTCGCATCACAGCATCAACCCTGATCACCTCACTTTACGTCAATATTGGTGAGCATGCCACAAGATGTACGATTTGATTGGTTACTCAAGTGTCTAAGTGTAAGTTTCAAGTATTCTTCTTATGATAGACTGAAGGCTTATCGGCGCGCGAAGGTTCTCTGGATTGGTTGTGGTGAGGGCTGGGCGAAGGATTGTCAGTGTAAAGCTACTGTTCAACTCCATGTTGTTCAGGAAATGGTGGAATTATCGCGGAGTACTGCTGCAGGCTATTCTATGTTACAGGACCATGATGACTCTGCTTCGGATCTAAGGGTCCTCTCCGCTGAAGCTAATCAGAAATCTCCTGCACTCCGTTCCATTCAGTTAGCTTGCTCAGTAGTCCATAATTTTGATGTTACCCTCTTTTCTTGGTCGACTCGGGCAGCACTCATTCCTTTTTGAATGCACCATT
>JAAAXO010000038.1:124571-162071 GCA_011799875.1 Thinopyrum elongatum
TTGACTTTCTTTCAAAAAGGATATATCACACTGTAGTGAAACGGCCCCGAGCTTGCTTTTACCGCTCTTACAGCTCTCTTCTCTTCTTTTTTATGGGTAGTTTGGCCAGAAAGAGAAAGAGGAATGTACCCATTTCTATTTATCCATTCTCATAGAAAGTACCAAAAATGTTTTTGAATGTATGGAGCAGGTATGAGTTGATATCTTACAAGATCAAATCCTTTTCTTGCCCACCCAGCCATAAAGAAAAAAAATCGTTACGAGCGGTCTTAAACCTCACCTCAATCTCAAAAATGGAATTGAAAAGCTCCAATTTAAATAATGGTACGGGGAAATACCCAGGAAGAATCATTCTTTGAATCATCCAGATCTATCAATTTGCGAATTCAATAAAAAACGACTGATCCTCTGAATACACCATCATCTTTCGAAGTGCGCAGTCAATATTATGTTATATTCAAGAAACAAGTCAAAGAGTAAAGGCTTCGCCCTTCAATAACACATTTCCAATCGAAATTCACGAGATTGACGTTCGAAGAAAAAGACATGGTTGATAGAAACTTAAGTGGTATCAAATTAAACTGAATGAATGGTATCAAATTCTTCTTTTCTATACTGAATCTGCTTCGGTATCTCTTTCTTCCTTCCTTTGAACCAAGCAGTGACTAGCCTCTGGCACTCACTTTCCAAAGCACCATTGACTGCTTCAGAACAACCCTGATCAGTTATACCTGAAATACCACCCGTACGTGTACGCCATTCCCAACGCGGAGCGCCTTTATTTTCGTATTGAACTCCGCTAGGAAGAAAAAGTTAGACCGTGCCTTGTCGAACAACCTCGTTTCTCGCTTTTGTCGATTGACTCGTGGGACTTACTGAATTCCAGCATGGGTGTGGTAGATATACTGACGTGAAGCCGGACCTCTATGATGCTCTACAATGGCCGGATCCTTCTTGACCAGCTACCTCATATGAGATTGAAAATAGAGAATAGAATGGAGTAGGAACCGATAACTTATGATGTAATCTAATATTCTTTTATTTGAAATACTCGGAATCGCACCTGAATCATCAATCATTCGGTTAGAAGTCCTCTATTTCATCCTTGATGTTCAATCGAAGGAGATACTTATTTCACAATCTATCCATCTGGATTCCTCTTTTTAAAGAAAGTCTTTCCTGGATCCTGAAAAAACAAGAAAGAACAGAATGAGAACTAAGAGTTCTTGCGTCGAGCAGTTGAGGGAACGAGTAAGATACGTTTGTCAGTCTACTATTCTTTCGGGAGGATGAGCCTCACATCATCATACGCAAAGAAAGAAAATCTTCGATAGCGAGAACATTCAGAGTTAGTAGTTGAGTAAGTAAGATTCACTCCGATTACCAAACGGGCGACTTTACAACTTAGGGAGCAGCGGCCTTGTGTTTGTGGTGAAGGTACTGGAATCTTTTCAATATGAAAATAGGTGGTATCCAAAAGGACAAAAACTGAAACTAGGGATCTGGTGGACTACTGTCATGAGTCACAAGGCATTGGTAGACTGACTCACTCAGATGTTTGGCTATTTAACCTAAGAAGTATGTGGATGGATGACTTCACAGTCCAAGATGGTAATCTCGATGGTTATCTAATTCACACACGTGACCAACCACAATGAATGTCTTTAACCGCCTTCTAAAACTTGGATGTGCTTTTCTATCTCTGTATAAAGTCAGTCAGTCCCAGTGTTGGGCAGAGCCCATTGTCAAAGATGTTTTGCTAGGATGCTTGCTTGAATCTAGCTACTTCCAAAAAAAGGCATTTTTTCACTCTATAACGGTATGGCTACAAAACCGAATGAAGAAGTCAGAAGCAGTTCATCGCCTGTGGGAGCTTGCTGATAGTAAGGAAGCCATAATCTTTCATCGGATTGCCTATTTGTCTACTGTCTGGTGAAGAGAGAATGTAAGATACTCAATAGGCAAGCACCCAATACCTCGTAGAGTCCAAAGCTCCAGCTCAAAGAGTTCAGGCAGACCAACCATCCACACTTGATTAGCCGCTACTTTGCACTTCCACCAGAAATGGTCTATGTCCTCCACTACCCCTTCACAAACATAAAAAAAACACTGAGACAATGGAGCAAATTCCTTGAGACAAGAAGTTCGTTCTCTGCACGGAAGTCTTTTCCAATAAGCTTTCCACCAAAAAAAACGGAATGCAGGGATGACCTTAAGCTTCCATACGCAAGAGAAAAGAAGACACCTTCCTCAATAAATGGCTGGCGACCTCCCTGTATAATTCCTTCATCCTAATCGTCAGAGTGAACAGAAGACCCCATGTCAAAGTATCAGAACAGATGCTTCTAGGAATTGGTACAGCTGAAATTCTCGCACCACCTCATCAGGGAGAAAAAAAGCTAATAAACTAAGATGCCAATCCCTATAGGAATGAGGTAGTGGGAGAGAGAACAAACCTTCCAACAGCTCTGACATGTTCATAGGAATAGGCCTTCTATTCAATGCAGTCCCACCGAGCCAAGGGCTTTATAACAACCACCGAATTACCATCTAAAATCGCCACTGGAAGTTCTCTTTAATAGAAGACTGGTTTACAATATCTCCTTATAATAGGAAATGAATGGAGGCAGCAACATAGAACCCATCCCAGAACCCTCAAACCTCCCTGGAGAAACAGGCTCCACAACGATTTGGTAGCGGATCCACTTTTCCTTATCTGTTAACGTATAACTTCCTCTGCCTATGAGCTAGCTAAAGATCCATCGTTATCCTTCCGGCAATGGAGGCGGAATCAATGGTCAGTCAGGTTTCAGATTCAAAGAGGATGTCAAGCAAGCGCCGAATTGAGTAATCAACTTGCCCGACCCGCCTAGATAGATACATAAGTGTCAGTTTGAATGAAGTCAAGTGTAAACCGTGTCAACAACGAGAAATTGAAGTGTAAATGGATGGTTTGAAGTGGAAACCTTAACATGCAAAAGTGTCTACCTCATTAGAAAAGCAAGTATCTACGGCGATATATCATTCGAGTATCAACCGGCGTCAACCAGTTGTCAAACTCCAAATATTTCGTTCGTAGGGCATGAAGAAGTGCTAAACGGTTGTAAAGTGGCTCTGATAAAAAACCATCATTGCTTTATTTTTACTTTTCATCTAGTAACGTGCATGTGGGATATGGTGGGTAAGATTTGAAAACGTTTGACATCAACCGGGCTCTACTTTGCTTTACTTTACTTCACTTGCCAGGTCATGTTGTCGATATTGAGGTGAGGACTCTCTCTTATTCTCGTTTTATTATCACTAAATGATTAACAAACGATGATTTGATTACTAAATATTGAGTCATTGAACGAATATTCGAGTAAATTCACTTTTTCTATGAAAGCAAGGATTGGGCTGGGTTGTTATTCGTCATCAGAGGAACCCCGGTACCTTTTCTAGGCGAGCGACTGAGACGAGAGCTTTCAATTATGCCGTTTTGGTCAAATCCCAGGGCTTTTTGATTTGATTAAATACTCTATGTTGTATGATAATAGAAAGTCAAGAATCTCACTCGCTTTTTCTGCTTTGTATTCTCGGCTGTTGCCTTTTCCACATCGATTGCTATAGGAGTTATCCTCAACCTATGTATGCTCAAAGAACTGGATCACGGAACTCTCAGCCTCGGCCCAAGGCTACGAAAACGTTTCTACTCCCTTTCCTTCCCAACGTCATATCTTTCTTCGACAAGAAGGAAAGATCACTCTCTATCTAAATGATAGAACCACTGGCACGGTACCTTTACATTGGTAAGTCAAATCCTGGTGAAGACATCACGAGCAATGACACGACGACATCATCTCCACTTCGTAGCCCATCGGTTCATTCATTGAAGCCAGGGCATTGACTGACTTTCAGCGATCGCTATAAGAAAGACATAAAAAAAGTTCTCCTAAACCTGTTCCTTTCCGTTACTACTTGGAATTGGAAGTCTAGGAGCAGGACTAACCTTTTTCTTTCGTTTAAATAAAGTCGAGATGTAGCTTCTTATCTCATAAATTATTCCACCTCCATTATTGGAGAAAAGCGTTATCTGATTAGATCCTTGCTTCAAACTCAACCGAATCAAGTTTCCAAAATAGATGTGGAAGAGGCAAAGGAAGAGCGGGGTTGCCGAATGTTTCTCAGAGCCGGACGAAACATCTATCGCTATTTACAATACCCTTACCCCCGAAAACTTTGTCGAAAAAGGTTGTCATCGTAATAGGGATTGCACCTCAACATGGCAGCCCTCAATTCTGCCAATGGTGTGTGACTTGTACTCTTCTAGGCTTCCTCTTTGCCTCAAGTGATTAACTCATCAACTACACCAACCACATTTCTTACCTCAAACTCTCTTACAATCTCTTGAATTCACTCTTGCCAAGATACTTGTCCCTATCACTAAGAAAATGTTGTACCAGCTTTCAGCTTCCCCTAAGGGCAAGCCGAAAGTTCTACCTTGTACCAATCCGTAACGGTACACCGAAAAGTAATGTTCACACTTTTGTATCCAAGACTGGCCCCTTCAAATATGGAAAATAAACTCTAGGAGGTTGATGTATCTGCTGCCCATATTGATATTGATTTTGCGGCCTTTGTTCTTGCAGGTATTGGTAGGGTCATGCTGTTGAGTTGGAGGGTTGGTTAAGGTAAGTATAATTGGCATTCTGGTTTCATGGAATTTCCAGCATAGGGCAAAAGTATTGGTTGGGAAATTGGATATTTGGTATTGAATTGGTCTTGGTTGTGGTGGTGGAGGTGCAGGATTAGGTCTAAATTATCATGTTTTGAGCTGTGAGGAAGGCCAAGGTGGCTGGAAACAAGTGTTCGTGCCAAGGTTTGAGGGGGATAGGAGGGTTATTTTTGTGATTGGGTCTTTTAGTTGCTTTGCTACTAGAGGTCTAGGTGGTCAGGGGTTTAAAGGTTGGAATAGGTGTGAGTGGTGGTCGTATTCAGTACCAATGGTACGGTAATTGGAGGTTCAGGCGGTTCAGGCTAGGATAGAGCTAGAGGCTTGTTGAGGGGTAGCCATGGTTTCAGCTTCACTGGCAACAGCTGGTAGGGACATTGTTGTGGTGTTCTAGGAAAATGAACCCTATGCCCCTAGTTGTGTTATAGAGCTATGTCTCTCTCACGCTCGCGCCTTCAAAAAAGTAGTTTTGTTGCTTGCGCTTTAATTTAGGAGTTTAAACTTAACTAGCATATGTGCTTGGGTTGTTGGCATATGTCGGCTACATACTGGATGCTTTTCCATCATTGTTCGACTTGCACAGAAACAATGGGTCCCTTCTGGTTTCTTTTCTCCCTCCAAGTTTGTTCTTCACTGTAATGTGTGTCAACTCAACAAGAGTGAGCACACCCTTCCTGCTGGTCTTCTTCAACCTTTGTCTGTTCCATTACAACCTGGGTCTCTATTCAATGGATTTTCTGGAGGCACTCCCAAGTTTTAGGTTATAGCTCAATACTTGTGGTCGTGGACCGTTTCACTGGCTCATTCATCCTCTATCTCACTCTTTTAGCTGTATACCCTATCTTGTATCCAGTAGTAAGTTACTCTTCTACCCCCTCTCCTCTACCTTTTGTGGCCCATCTATTAGCTTTTTGACCATCTTTGAGTCATAGCGAGAGGCTCTATCTCTTTTCACAAGTACAGCCGTAAGTACAGTTGCGGGCGTCAACGATCAGCAGTACTGAGCTACGGAAAGTCTATCGAATTTAGCTACGGAAAGTCTATTGAAAGGACCTAATCAAAGGCTACTACAGCTATAACTGACCCGCCTATGGAATCTATTGGCTCGGCTGAACGACCATGAAATGAAAGAGAGGAAGGCGGAAGCTATTGGCAAATAGAGGGGGGATGTTCTTGTCTTTTAGCCTCACTAGATGACAAATTGCTTACTTTTCACTTCTTCTTAAGCTTGGCAGACTAGTTCCTGAATGACTTGATAGTGCGATGAGCTTACTTGCTCTAGTTCTATCCTCAGGATTTACTTACCTGAGTACCTGCACCGAGGATCGATGTAATTTACTTTCAAAAGATGCTGTTGATGCTAACACGCATATAAATAGATGTTCCCCACTGCTTGCTCCTCTTACCCGAATGGGGTTATATGCCTTAGTGAAACTCAGGGTAAAGTGGGCAGAGGTATGACCTCGGAAGAAAGAAAGATCGGGCGGGGAAAACGGGGTTCGAACCCGCGACTTCTGGCATGACAGACCAGCACTCTAACCAACGAGCTATTTCCCCTTTCGTAACTACTGTCGATTCAACAGTCACCTACCGGTTACCTTTGTAACTATAACAAAGTAGCTGTACAACAGAATGCCTTCGCGCTTTAGTACTTTTCTTATATATATTATGTTATATACTAAAAGTGTCAAAGCAATAGAACTTATTGAAAAAAAAACAAGCCCATCTTTTCAAAAAGGAAGAGAGGGTGCGCCCCCCCAGAGAGAACCCCATTCTTTCAAGAAAGTTCGAATTAATATGTAGAAAAAGAAATAAGGAAAATAGGAGTAAGCGAGTAGGGTCAACAAGATTCTAAACGAATACCACAAGTGACGGAACCGACGATGATGAAGAGATAAGGGGCGAAGGATATTTTTTCTATTATTCCAATTCTTATTTATTGATTATCTAATTTAGATCCATATTCATTTTCATTTGCAAATACAAATCTCTTTCATTTCTTTTTACTTGCGCTAAGGATAAGGGAACTGAGAAAAAAAGAGCTGGCTTGGCTGGTACATCAAGCATATGACATATTGCTTGTTCGGTGTGGTACACAATCTGTCAATGTCAATCAAGTAAGAAAATGATTCCCACTGTCTGAGGAAAAGGTGAAGAATTGCAATTTATTGAGCTTGTAAGGCCCGTTGAAGTCCCCGAGAAAGGGTATAAATAGGGCTATAAGTAAGTTTACTGATCTGACCAAGCTAGAATATCGTTCTTAATAAGAAATGGTTCAAGCTAGCTATCATATTTTGCAATATGGCATTCAATCTCATATTGCAAAAAATCCATTCATTTCTGGGAGCACTAGCACAAGCAAAAATGGTTGAAAAGTCTACTGTTTGAAAGAGAGTAAAACAACCAAAAATCCCAAGAGCTAATCCAAATCACCTACTCGATTGACAAGCATAGCTTTTATAGCAGCTTTATCCGCCTGAAGTCGTGTAAACCAGAAATGAATTAACAAATATGAAGCAAGACCTACTCCCTCCCATCCCAGGAATAATTGAAGAAAGTTATTCCCGTCACCACATTAGCATAAAAAAAGTAAAAATGGATAAATAACACCTAAATCGAGGGCTATGCGGATCCTCAGACATATATGAAATGGAATAAAGATGGACCAAGCTACTTATGAATGTAACCACAATTAACATCACTACGGTCAGGCTATCGAACACAGAGTCAAAAGTGAATTACGAGTCAGGCCAATCTGCGAATCGAGCGAGCTCCCCTTGCAATGATGTGGTGGTGAACCTCTCATTCGTCTTCAGTGCTCTCCGAACCGTGCGGGAAGGTTTCCCATCACACGGCTCACCAACTTGATCTTCTGCGGGACCTTATGTAAGAACAGGCCTGGCAAAAGAAGTCGGTCTCGCTTTCCTTTGCCACTCAAGTGTAAGGCATATTGCCGTGCTTAGGCCCCTTCTTCCCTTCCTATCCAAAATGAGTCCACGCCGCCTGGCACTGTATGGGTATAGGTATGGCGTGCAGGCCAGCCTCCCTTGGATTTTAGGTGATTAACTACCGAAGCGAAGAAAAGGCTGGATCAAGAAAAGGGGGGTACTACGAGCCCTCTGGCCACGCATCTAACCAGCTCGCGTGGTTCCGGTTCCACCGACGTCACCCTTAGATAGAGTTATTCAGTCGATACAGAGATGCGCTTAAAGTGGGGGGTGGTGCTGTCCCTATTGGGCTGGGCCCTTCCCCATAAGGCCCCACCGTCGGGGCATAAGCGCCCTCTTGCTACCCATATGCAAGGCGCCGTCTTAGCCTTGCCTTCCCAGGATCGCTCCCACACCTGTCACGTTCGTGATCGGCCTCCTCAACTGTGTATCGATCGAAAGGCAGGGCGGCAGAGCCCCCAACCGACGGGAGTAGTTACGTCCAGTATGTCCCCCCTCGATTCCCGACATGCTATGATACCCCAGGGTGGGTAGGAGCGGGTCGAGTCCGTATCACCGCGGAACAACTGCAGCGTCCGGATCTGATCTATCTACTCGGCAATTCATCCGGTGACTTCACGGTCGCCAAAGAAGCCCCAAGAAGCATCAAACATTTCCGATGAGATCCATGGAGCTATTCTGAGATAGCAAGCACTAGCTCCCAGTGCGACTTCATAAAAAGCAATCAAAGATAAGATCGAAGAAAATGAAACGCACGTGGTGGTCATTATAGCGGTTCCTTCAGATCCTAGAAAACGTCCGAAAAAACCGGCTACGGAACTACCGAGCAAAGGCAAAAAGACAATAAGTAGATACATAAGATCGAGTCTCTTAAAAAAAAAATCAGACAATGTTCAAGCGGCCTGTCATTGAGACAAAAACGTGTTAAGCATATAAGCACTTTCGACTTGATTTGCAGTGGTCAGTTACGCAAGACGGGAAGAGAGTTTCCTTCTTCAGAGTCCTTTTATCCCAATATTAAGGATAATGTGTGGGCCTTTACTGAAAGAAGATGGTTGATCCCCTTGCCAACTCATTCCATCCTCCCCCCGGTGGGTCGTCCTCTTATTCACTCTCGCGAGCAAAGAAGAAGAGAGACAGCATTCAAGCCAGCAATGGACTGAGGTATGAGACGATAAAGGTAAAGAGAAGGGGCCGTCGTTGGTGCATAACAATAGTGGGAGAGTAAGGAAGTTTCCATGCAAGGCAAATAAAGGCACGGGGCAAGCCAAAAACAGCAAGCAACTAGAAACGAACTGAAATGAATGAAACTAACGAAGGAAACACCACATACGCTAGAGCATGCAAAATACATGGAGCCATGGAGATTGCGTCTCACCTTCTCAAGTCGTTGGAGCAGAGCCGTCTTAAACTGCCTGACTCCGCGACCGATAGAATTCTGATCCAGCCGGTGTGCCTTCTCGAATGCGTAAAACCGACCTATGTTCGCAGCAAAAAAAAAATAGAAAAATAAAGCGAGCAAAACGCTAGAAACTTCCATTTACTTTGCAGGATGTAGTAGAAACTAGAAACCAATTACCCGAGTCCCCATTCGAGATACGTGAAACTATTCTAGCCAAACCAATTGACCATAACTATCCGATTGCAACATGATTTCAACAAAACGAAGAAAGTATCGGAAATACCACTATCTAGTACATCTAATCTGCTCCCTCAAGTGTGAAACACAAAGGTGCTCCGAAATGAACAAGTAATACGTATGGATGATCGCCGAAAGCAAAATCTAATGCGGACGCTTACGAACATACTCCAAAATTAGCTCTCCAAAGCAAGGAAAAATGGCAAAGCCAGAAAAGTTCTCCAGGAAATCACACTAACTGTTTTTCTGCATAGACTCGTATGATTATGAATCAAAAGCAAAACATCCTCGAAAACCATGAATCGAGGCGCGCATGTGCCCCCAAAAAAAATATAAGAACAAACATTTTTGAACGTGGGAACACAAAATTTTTCCAAGTACACACAGCCTACGCGGCATTGATCCGACGCCAAAAAAATGAACCAGGAGCGCTCGCTCTGCCACAAAATCCAAACCCAAACGCATCAAAACAGCATGCGAAATGCACCATACGTATCCCCGCGAAAACGAATGCACGTACAGAGGTAAGCGACTCGGGGGCGCTCGGGCTCGATCTCGGCGGCGACGCGCAGGATGGGCGCGATGCTGCTGAGCGTGGACGGGACGACCTCGTTGTCGAACACCTCCATGGAGAAGGTCGCCATGCCCAGGTGGGAGGGGAGGCAGGTGAAGAAATAGAGGTCCGGCCTTGCGTGCCCGTGGCTATTTATACGTCGATCCAACGGCCAAGATCAGCTGCTTCTCGGGAAAGGGAACCGCGGGGGAGACCGGAGGCGTCGGTGTGGTGGAAATGCTGAGCTCCGCTGCTTGGTGAGGGGTTTCTCTGTCTGGACGGTGGGGCGAGCGTCGTGGCTGGCCGCTGGAACACTTCGCTGCCTTTTTGTCACCTTTAAATTCGCTTACACACTAGGAAATGTTCTGCTGACAGCAGTGCCCCACAACGTTCAGCTTCGAAGAGGGTCTGTTTTTCTGTATAGAAAAGATTACAAGGTTCACACCTTTTGCTTTCTGCCGTTTCTCGGGCCCAGTGTCAGTGAGATGCAAGAATGACGTGTAAGTTAGTGGGGGTGCTTGCTGGTAGGAAATATTCAGGCCCTTTTCACCCGCGACGCGATACCGGAGTTATACGGTGTCCGGCTGGACTTTTGTCCTCTTTCGCTATAAACACTACAACAATAGAAGCACCCTTCTAGAGATAAGAATAGCAAATGTTTTGAGGCACTGATGGAAGCATGCCAAGGTGAAGTTGACGATCTCTTTAGCGTTTATCCTTCTCTTCATCTTGCCCTATGTGCTCATGCTGCGAGTGCCGCAGGATGATTTAGTTCTGATCGAGTGCTTGACCCCTTGAGGAGAGCATATTCTTCAGCATCTCTCTTGTCGGATCGTATCCCCGTGACCACGTCGTCAAAGAGACAGTCTTTCTTTGGTTTGGCCCACCGATTTACCGTCGTTGGTGACACTCTTCTGAGCCCCTAGATTCGCCGAAGTATGAGATCCTGAATGCATCCTATTTCTTTCCACTTCATCTTGGGAATCTGGAATGGTTGTTTATGGCTGGGTGTGACAGATCAGACTTCGTTTAGAATCAGACCTTCTATCTATCTATCTAGCTGTATTGCCACTCCAACGGTTCTTTTTTTTTTGATTATGCCCCGTATCTCTCTGAGCCTATTTGATCTATTTGCTATATCCAAGTTCGAGTGTGAAGTTCGCTCCGGTTGAAGTGTAGGGCTTCCTAATTCCTGCTTCGTCCTCCTATGAATGCACTAGTATAGAAGGTTGGCCCGTCACCGTATACCATCGTAAGATGAACTGGAAATTAGTAGTTTCAACCAGTTACACAAAATAGGCAAGTTGAGGTTTGTTCAGTGTGTGTTGTGTTGCCTCCAACTATAACGAGGCGCTTTGACTTGAGGTACGATCTTACCTCTTAACGCGCTTTCCTGCTAGAAGAAGTGAGGGTGATGTCCAATGACCTGTTGAAGAAGCTTGCTGTGTAGATAGGTATCCGTTTCGTGAACCTAATGTAGAACCTGTAAACTAAAGACTTGAGTCCCGGAACCGCAGCCATTCAAAAAGCTATCAATCTGATTCGAAATACCAAGGTTCGAAGACCTCTGGGGCATATCAAAGTACTTTCACTTGCCCCACAACAAGAATTTCTAGGGTATGTGAGTGGTGTCGGACGCTATAGGGGTTTGTGTATTCACATCAGGAGAAGAAAGAGGCTCTCATTGCTGCTGGGATAAGACAAAACCTTCTTCCTTGATCCATGGCGTCACCGCTGCTATATTAAAAGAGTAATTCTATTGGCTGGCTATGATTCCTGCAAATAAGTCTTGGGGTCATTCCGGGCTGATGCTTCCTAATTCTTCCTAGCTTTTGCTCCATTCATCACTATGGGGCACCACATATATAAGCATTGGGAGATCGATCTAATTGCAAAAGAAATGGGAAGCAAAGTGTTGGTTATCTAGCAAGTATAGAGATGATGCAGTATCTTCATTGGCGAGACAAGCAAAGAAGTAGATTCAAAAAAGCAAAGTCAAGCAAGCAGCAACATTGGTGACTTTATTGAGTCTTGTCCTAGTTGATCTGGAAATGCTCGAAGAAGCCTTTGACTCATCCAATGCTTAATTGGTTGTCCTAATTTCTTTCTTGGAAACATGTACGAAATGAAAGACTTATGTGAATAAGATAAGATCCAATTCTATGAGAACATTCACAATTGATCGATAGCTCACAAGCTACCTGCTTATAGGCGGGGCATCAGTTGTAACAAACAGGGGAGTGTATTTCCCACTCCCCTGTTGGTTAAAGCAGACTCGTATGCTTCGTAGTAAAAACCTTCCTTTACCGCAGGCAAGCTCTCCTCTGTCTCTGTATGCTTGGGTGAATGCCATAAGCGGATTTATGCTTTTTTTTTATGGAATCAAGATTATGAAATATAGTTGTGTTGAGTTAGGTTGAAGAATTTTTACCTTATTTTTGAAATGAGATATAGTGCTTTCTTTGTTCGGTAGGAGATTTTGCACTTTCATATTCTAGTTCCTCATTTGAGCGTTCTTTTGCTCTGTTGGTGGGGCATAAACTCATAAATAGTGTGTGTTTTTTCTTTAAAGAATAGTAAAAGTATGCATTCAAGTAGTAGCTTTTTATAAATAGTCGAGTAGGGCTGGCAACAAGGACTAGGAAGATACGGGCTAGTTTGTTTTTTTAGGGGATTTATTTATGCAAGATATGCACGTGAGTAGGTCAGTATATGCGTATTTGCCAATAGAGGAAAACACGTAGTAAGTAGGCTTGCTTTTTCGTAGGGATAGGTAGCTTGACAAGGGATGCCTGGGATAGCACATAGGAAAAGTATAGAAGGAAAGGCGGCGGGAAAGTAGCCATGGTCAAGGTAAACAAGTACTAGGTCTTTTCTTTCCGAAGAAAGTCAAGGACAACTAGGTCAGTCTGGGGGGGCAATCCTCTAGATCGATACTTCTCTTCCACAGACTAAACCAATTAATAAACAATTTACAGAGTATTCTTGCATTCCTATCTGGTCTGCATCTCTCCTATCGAAACTATAATATAACCTTAATGGAAGGGCCCTGGTTCTGCCTTGCCAAACCGACAAATCCAGAAATTGTAGATGAATTCATCGGGCTTAACGTGTGATTTCGTTATAAGTGAACAGGCGTCGTCGTCCAGCCGTGTCGAGTTGGGATTAGAGGAGAGAGCTCGAATGGATAGGTCCAGTGAGGCGGGTGTGGAGCACGAAGGATTAAGAAGGTCCTCTTTATTTCCGGAATCAACAAGAAAGACTTAGCAGCCCAAATAAAGTAACCCTTTCCCCCTCCCGAGTCTATCGTATCCATAGTTTCAGTGGGTATCGAACTGCGAAGCGAGGAAGCTATTTCAATTGAATGGGCTTACTTTCTTACTTGGTTCTTTTGTAGAACAACCTTGGTATGAAGCTAGACGATTCAAACTATATAAGCATAAGCAATTCAAACTAGACATTTCGACCTTCATCCCACCCGAGAAATAATAAGCAAAGAGCTCGTAAGTCGGGCATAGAGAAAGCGACTCCTGAGATTGAGGGGGATAGGATACTATCTCCTAGCGCATATATGAAACGATAGCTGGTTTTCTACCGGGGGGGGCTTTCGATTGTAATTTTTACAATTAGTAGTTCTTGCTTTCATATTCTCATATATAGTTCTCGTTTTTTCTGCGCTTTCATAAACTCATAGTTAGTGTAGTTTGGTGTAGTCTTTGTGGCCGGGACGAACTGGATTCGAACCAGATAAGAGCCGTGCGTTCCCTTCTTTCCAAGCGTCCCTTTGGTTTCGCAGTTCCAGAAGAGAGGCAACCTCTATCTCTTTCTCTACATCTGCGGGCCGGTAGGCCGGCCAACTAACTCTTCAAATGAAGCCCTTTATCTTGATAACGAAATTCTCGAGGCGCAATCAACAAATCGGAACATTAATTGATCATAACGATATCGTGGAAATGCTGCACGGACCCATATATATAGAAACAGAAAAGAGAATGATGATGATGGCTACCATTCATTCCTCTAAAATTTTTGATTCCTGTTTTTGGTAGCATACCGATCCTTCCATGTTTCGAGAATAGCATTTATCTGTCTGGAGTCCTGTGACTCCAAACGAAGTTTTAGTTCTATCAGATCCTCCAAGCAATTGATATTCTTTCCATTACTATGCATTATTTGCTCTATTCTATCTTGATAGCCTGGAAGATTCCCAGGATCCGAAAGGACACCATCCCGAAAAGGCTTTTGCGATCCTAAATAAAATCTTAATGCCCCATTAAAACTGGTATTTAATTGGAGCATACCCATAACGGCGTCCTTAGCATTACTGTCGGGATCGTCAGCTGTTGGCGGAGCTGGATATTTTTCTCGGATTTCAGCTAGGGTTATAGTCATACTTCTTCGGAAGAGCGCGGCCCCAAGTTGTTGGTTGAATGGATTTGCTTCGGCCGGAGTAGAGTGGAAATCTACTGACGGACGAGGCTGTTGCTCTACGGGCGGCTGTTCCTGCTCGAGCTGCTCTTTCGTTATTGTCCAACTTCTTTGTCTTTCTATTGTCCAACATCCCCTTTGGGAGTCGCAGACAGGTCTTGTGATACGAAAAATCCTCTTCCATTCTTTCCGGCTGGGCAACATGACTGATGGGAATGTTCGCTACTGCTTCGGCGTCCATCTCATACATATGTTCTCTGACCACCTCCATATTCCACGGCCTGGTTGCAGCATGGATAAGATCCGACACAAACATAGGTGGATCATTGGACCGCGGGCACAACGGCGTCATTTTAAAGTGCCTCGGGATCCAGTTTTACGTCCAGATCCTAGTGTCGCTCCCCATACCAATCCTCCGAATTCAACCTTGCTTCATAACATCACGCCCTTCACATATTCCTCCCCAAATCTGCGATGGTCGGTTTCCTAACTATGCTCTTAGGAAGTCTTCATCAGGGAAATACATTTCGCACCCTTGCGCTCAAACTTTCTGGTTCTTGCAGCATTCTCCACGCTTGTCCTTCAACGAAGCACTGTTCACCCTAGGCTCACATTCTGGCACTTCGTTCGCTGTGTACTCAAAGGACTTGCTTGTCTTTTGACTCGGGCAAAAACCGCAGGAGTGAATTGACTCGTAATTATACAAACAAATGACCCAGCTGGCCTTCTCCTATCCGGGGAATCATCGGGACATGCTTCACTTAAAGTGATTATACCACATAGTTTAGGGAAGCGAAACCATAGTTCGGGTTAGTTCACGCTAGATTATCGAAGCTTGTAACACCTGTTAGAACACATTAGGAAAGCGCAAAAGATTTCTATTTGGAGTTCGCTCGTTTAGTTGCTCGATCGCTGCCATCCGCATTGGGCTAATTCAAATCCTATGCTCCATGCTCTTGCGGGTTTGCTCCATTTGAACTTGTCCACACTGGCATAACCAGTATCTCCCCGGAACTAAGAGGCATGGATACCCATCTTTATCGATTCAAAGAAATGAATAAATATCAGCGAGGCGGGGAATACGGGCCCGGTAGAGATAGGGATGATCGGCAAGCGCTACGAGCGGGGCCGATGTTTCGTGTTGTGGGTGGCCATCGGATTGTTCAGCGTGCCCATGCGGATCCCTACCAATGTCCTAGACTACAAGTTCGACAAACTTCCGGCTTGGGTCAGGATACAAAGTTACCCGGGATGGGCTTGCCCTCTGGATCACGCTGGGTCCTTGCTTGTTCCAACGTCATGCTAGGAATGTATCACGTGCCCATGCAAACCAAAGGAAAGCAGATACAACTATTACAGATCCTAGTCCTATTTCCCATCAGAACATAAGGGAGTGGGCTTCCTTTGTAACAGCTCTGTTCTGGTCGTGGCTCACCTCACTGGACCAACGCTTCTGGTCGGAAGCTGGTCGATCGCCTGGTCGGCAACCGGCACAACACCTTTGCCAGTGGGATTTCTGTTGGTTTTCGTACTATGCGCAATGAAAGTTTCCAAAAAAGGAGAGCTCTAAAAACAGCGTTCTACGGGGAGAATGTGATTTTTGTATACTTTGACCCCATACTGGCATGAAACTGATCGGAAAAAGGACCTCAAAAACACCCATTTATTAGGGGAATGTGAAAATTGATGGTTTTCGCCCATACTGGCATGAAACTTTCTCTTTTATTGAGCTCAAAAACAGGCAGAGGGAGATCAGAAAAAGTGTCAAATCCAATAGAACAGAGAACGATGGCCCAAACAGAATAGCTTACTTCCTCTATCCGAGTTGGCAATCAATATCAAGATCAGAGCGCGAGAGCAATGAAACAACAAGTCCACCGTCCCTTCACCAGCCAAAGAAAGGAGAAGACTAAGCAGCTCAATAGGGTCTCGAGTACGACTATAGTACCAAAGCTTGGTGCTTCTACCAGTCAAGCAATTACCACGGGTGGATATTCAATAGAAAGCCTACTTGAGTAGGTCAAACAGCGGGGATCTCTCAGTTCCAATGGCTGGATCTCAGAATCGCGTAGATGGGTAGAAGTAATGGGCAAACGCACCTAAGTTAGAGATTTCAACTACTACGGTAGTGATGGGGTGCCTGTTTACCTAAGTAGGCCTAGTTCTTTCTATAATGAGCATTCGCGTCCGGGGACTTTGATCCAACTTCAGCCGATGGGGAAACGGCAAGGGATGCACCGGTATCTGGACACGTGATGGACCCAGTAGTAAATATTCCTTTGTGGAAGGCTTTGGTTATACCTGGGTGGCAAAGTGAAGTTTCTGGTGGGTAGGTGTCTAAAACAACCCTCTGCAAGGAAGCACGCCCGTATCAATCCTTTAATCGGAGACTAGACTAGCGTTAGGAAGGACAAAGGAGACAGACAGAATTTACATCAGAAAAAAAAAGGACTTTTTGAAGTTTGAGTGAGGATAATTGTCTTAAATTTCGGAGAATCGGCTGAAAAAACGCGGAATTGTCTTCGCCTTTGTAAGCGAAAATGTCCAGTAAAGCCTATCTCGCTTTTAGCCTTCATGGTGAATGGCCCACCCTTTCTTTGAACCTTGTCAATGATCGAACGAACTTACAGATATGAACTGAGTGCCATTTGATGAGTAAGATCGAACAAGGGAGAGGGATATGGAAAGGATGAAGTAATGAAAGAGGAAGTCATTGCTAGTAGTAACGACTTGTCACGATCCATTGGTTCATATAGAATCCATGTCCTAGGTCTATCAAAAAACATTCTTTTCGCTAAGCGTATATAATAAAATAGAGTGAAAGGGTCCACCCCGAAACCAAGGGGGTACTAACTAACAGCTGAGTCCTCTCCGAACCGCAGGAGATAGTTGCCCATCATACGGCTCACCAACTTCACTTGCCTCTAAGGGGGAAACCACTCCTATGTATCACCATGGTAAAGAGCAGCGTATGGGCCATGACGATTGCCAGGTCACTACGAATGCACATCTCGGCCGTCGGGTAGCTGATCACCATTTCAAAGTCTATATCCGTGGTTCAAGAAATGGAATTGCTATTCTCGATTCAGACAAGACACTGATTTGTTTACGAAATGCTCTTCATTTTATAGGATCTCCCAGTCGTCAAAAAGGCCGTTCCTTCTTTTTAAAGACCAATCATTTATTTATTTATGAGATAACGGAAGAAATGGCGAGCTATTTAAGAAGCTATTTAAGAAATGTGAATTCTCATTGTTTCGATGATTCTCAATGGAAGATCGGGGCGTTTTTGACCAATTCTTTTGCAAATAAAAAAAAATTCCGTTCAAGAAAGAAGAAGATCAATTTTGGGTTGAACCAACAACCTGATTGTGTGGTTATTCTGAATGCAGATAGAAAGTCTTCGGTCATACTGGAAGCTGATCGATCACAAATACCTATTCCATCCTTAGTTGATTCTACGATCCCATGGGAATCCTATAAAAGAATCACTTATCCCATCCCAGTGAATGATCCTATACAGTTCGTATATCTATTTCGTCATTCGATCATGAAAACAGTGATTCTTGAACAGAATGCGATTAGTAGAGAAGCGCAATCTCTCAGAATCACTTTGAGTACGGGGAAGTCCGCAGGAGGGATGAGATCCGCCTGCTACTCCACCTCTTCTTCTTCCCCAATAGACGAAGAAGAAAATAGGGCCAAGGCGCTATTGGAGATGCGCAAAAAAGATCCATCGGGAGATGGCGCTGACGCTGACGCTAACGCTCGCAAGGCGGTTTTGCAGGCAATTTCCAAAAATCCTTTTTTTTTCGTTGAGCTCATAACCCGGTTTGGGCCGATTGACTCTGAGAGCGATCGAGGGGTCGCGGGCTCACACCTTGCTTTTGCGCATAGGATCGAAGAGATCCTAGAATTTAATGGAAAGAGCAGCGGCTCTCTGAAAGACCTCATGGATCTAAAATTGGATTTGGAAGACGCCTCTAAAAGAGAGGAGATTCTACTTCCATATTTTTCCTCAAAAAAAGAGGCAAAGTCCTAGCGTGATACAAAAAGAAATAATGGGCAAGGGCGGGGAATGATAGGTTCATAGATGTGGAGTAATCAGTTCTTCATTTGAAGAGTTAGTTGGCTGGCCTACCGGCCCGCAGATGTAGAGAGGTTGCCCCCACCATCCTCTTGAACTGCGAAATCAAAGCGATTCCTGTTGATGGAAGAAAGGCTAATTTCGTTTGATCCGATCCGCCTATGCCAGTTCGAGTCTGGCGAGTCGCTATCATCTGTTGCCCTAACTTTTTCTATTAGCTCATCTTGTCCGTAGTGATATTTTGGAGAAGGAGCAATTACCGGAGTGAGAAAGGTAGAAAGAAGCAATCACGAAAGCTAGTGCTAGTTGTGGCTTTTTGTACTAATCTTGTTTGTTCGGTAGCTCGCATCAGCAGCTTTAAAAGGAATAGAAAACGAGGCTTTTTCCACCACACCAGGGGCGGGCATTACGCTCAAGCATGGGAAGTCAATTTGACTGCTGCTCGAGAACCTGTTTGAACAAGAAGAAGTAGCATGGCTCCAGCGGGGCAGAGCCAATTGGCTACGACATGGTGACCGAAATACAAATTTTTTCCACCACTTTGCAATTGCAAGAAAAAAGAGGAATCTGATCAAGTACTTGATGAGCGATACTGGAGATCGAATAGAAGGTAATGACTTACTCGATGCACATATTTAGGGCTATTTCTCTCATCTGTTTAATACACAATTCTCTTCGATAAGAAGAATTCTCTTGTGTTCCAGGGTTGATTAAGCGTCTGGTGGAACAGGGATACATTGTGTGAGGCCAAATTGCCTGACGAATTGATGAATATGGCTCAATATAGACTGGTCCAGGTATACCGGTCAGTCTTGAGCCACCAGGATAGCCTTCCACATATCCTGTTCCTCCCTTGAGTGGTAACTCTTTTCTAACCTTAGAATCCTGAACCAATTTGCTCCAAAGACTCTGTCATTGAAAGGAGTCCATAGGTTGATAAAATAGGTTTTCATGAAAACCACACGTAGATAGAAAAGGTAAGAGTTACACGTGCCAGAAGCAAGGAATACCGCTCGGAAGCCCGATTGAACCTGTCCTCATTCACTGCTATCTCCATATATTGGATGCCAAGCTTGAAAGGGTAATGGTCCGAGAGGATGGGGCCGTAGTCTTCTATTACGCACGCTACGCAGACGATATGGTCTTCGGCTTACCGAGAGGGGATAAGTCCACGCGAGTCACCCAGGGTCTCAAAAAGGTCTTAGCTAGAGTCCTTAGGGAGCTCCTACAGGGCTTCACTTCTACTGAAATTTCCAGAAAACAACCGGGGAGGCTACAAATTATCGGCTTGCCCCTGTCTCTGAAAAGTGAAGGTCAGCTCCACGTGGGTATTGAAAACCGGAGACGAAGGGAAAGAGGTTTGATTGGAACATGTTCTACAAGAACTCCTGTGTAGAACACGCCCGTATCTATTCTATGGGCTGGCTTCAGGCCAACCCTACTGCTGAAGTAGAAAGCATCATATTCCGGTTTTTCCAACACTTGATCAGGAACCGGGCGCAGAAATTCCTTGAAGAGAAGGGGATGCCTACAACCAATGCCTAAATAAAGGCATATGTCGAAAAGTGCAACTACTAATAGATTCAGTAAAGGAAGGCCCGGAACGGGCTGAGCTACTGCCCGAAATAGAAGAGGACGACTAGAGTAGAGGAGCCTAATTCCAATCCAAACAATTGACGAGGGAGTCTAATTATTTTTCCGTTCTTGATTGTTTCAATTGCACTTTCTTCATTGGAGGGTTGCTTGGAAAGTGCGATAGTTACGGCGCTTGGAGTATACGGATTGAATTCTTCCTTCTTCTATAGGTCTTTCTGGGCGGCGAGGCGGAAAAAAGGTGTAGAGAGGGAGAAGGTACATAAAAAAAAGGATTTCTAAGGTAGAAAAGAGGCATCCACCAGTCATTGAGGACAGCTAATCCCGGAATTAGCAGGCCGGTATGCGAAGAGAATTCGGTATTGAATCCGCGAGGCCAGGTGAAGAAAAGTCCAATATGGGTGGATTACCTTTTTCTGAAGGATAAGTCTCTGGGACTGACTGAACTGAATGTATAGCGTCAAGATAAGAAGCACGGTAGTCGAAGATGTACCTTGTGGGCCTTGGTTACTCGTTCCCCAATGAATGCTTCCACGTAAGTCCCCCGCTACCTCCGGGGGAGCCCGCAGCAATAACCTCTTCCTTTAAGGAAAATACGTCCTCCGTGGATAGGCTACTCTCGGTCTTGGGGGAAACAAGTGTTTCCACAGGTGAACCCTCCGTTAACCAACTCGAGAGAGATAGTTATACGGAGCAACGCCACCAGTGTATAAGTGCCATAAGAGCTGAAATGCTTGAGCAATACAAGAAGGACGTTGGCGAGCGTCACTTCTTAATGAATCTAGCTTTTTTTGTGCTCAAAGTCTTCAATCAGGGGAGGATGGAATCCGATCTTGATTCCATCTGTCACGATTTGGAGATCGAGGAGTACTCATTGGCGGATCTCGAACAATTTCTCCTTGATATAAGGGGCAATAAAACAATCTTGCGAGATTTTTTGCAAATGAAATGGCCATAGCCGCCAACTCCCAGTTCTTTCTCTTCTTTCTTTTTTACCAATTAGAAGTCGCGATCTGAAAGAGACGTTTCTTTCAGTAAGGGCAATGCGGGTTCGACTCCCGCTCGTGACAAGAAGCAAGCTAGGTATGCTCACTAGCTGAAAAAGGCAAGGGAAAGAGATAAGACCTGTGCATCCCTTCCACCCGGCACAAGGCATGTTTCTTTAACGATTTCTAGCCTAGCGAGAGCCCTATTCGTTGTAAGATTGAAAAAGGTAGTGAGCAAGGTAGTGAGCTTGAAAGCGAAGCACGAGTCGTTACATAAAAATAGTAAAAAACAAGTAACTTAACTCAGCTGGTGAGGAAGAGGGCGAGAGCAAACCTTCACTAGCTTGTTTCCTTAGGCTAATTTCGGTATCAAGAGATGAAAGTGAAAGGCGGAGGTATCCTTGGACCCCAGAAGCTAGTTCAAGTATCCTCATTTCTTTGGACACCAAACATGCAACATATCTTCCATTGGCATTAACACATCATAGTGAAGCTTCCTTCACTGAACAGATCTTCAGCAAGAAGTGACTAGTTGTCATTCCAAACTCCTAACCTTTTGTTTATCTCTTGCTTGCTTCGATTATAAATTCATCAAATGAAGGATTCAGAGCTTTTGTGTCCCTACAGTTAAGTACCAATATCTTTATTGCCCGTCCAGCTATTCAGGAAAGGAAGGCAATCGATTCAATTCATTCCCCAATTTCAGGCTTGGTGCTGCGCATTATTAAGAATATCATATAGGAAGATGGACTAGCTCGAGACCTTGGCTTCAACCAATCAATTGAATCTTGGACACATTTAATTCTTAGATATTGCTTAAGGGATCACCACATATATTTATCAGATTATCATGTCTGTCTCGTCTTGCTATTTCCATCGACCAACCATGAGAGTGTTAATCAACTCCACCTGGAGGAAGTGTCAAAGGCGTCTGTCTATCAGTTATCGATAGATCGAACAAACCTAAAGGATCTGGTGGTTGTGTAATTGTAAGATTACTGATCATGGGATACGGATCTAGTTCCTGGCTCTGCCTACGCAGAGCTGAGTCGGATAGTCTTGAAGAGATGTCTTGGAATGTTTGATGGCCGTGAAAGTAAGAATTCTTTTATTTAGCCATAATTCGCCTACTTTACTTTAGAGGACTAGCTCTTCCTATTGGACTCGTGGGATTGGAGACAGCACAACCTCAGGTTCACTATCTTCTTTAGAGTCCTTAGACTATGGATATGATATGACGATTGTGAGCTAACTTCACTAACCAATGGCACTATTTCGCACACAAGACATTCTAGCCTTGTGATCTCGAACACTACTTATGATAATAAGAAATCCAAAGTACAGTGGCTATAGAAAGAAAGGAAGAGTTCGATTGCTTGGAGAAGGTATTCTTCTTGGTCGACGGGACCTCCCCTCTTCTTACCCAGAAAAGGAAACGAGTCACTTCTTGCGGAATGATAGATCCGTTTGTCTTGCTCTACCTAAGCAGGATTGAGTACGATGATGCTCCCTACCTATGTGTACCTCATACTTTTCGGGCTAGAAATGCCATATAGTTAATGGAACTATCCATTTTGGTCGATCTTGATTAGTAGATTGCCAACTTCTTCTTCTGATGATAGGAATCTTCCCTTTATTAGGTGGCTATAGCATAACGAAACAAGTAGGTTATTCTTTACTAAGTTGGTTCCTCGGCTCGATTGGTAATGCAGAAATCACCTGGGCTTGCAAGCTATGTGATGTGACATACCTGGCTCAGCTCAATCCTATGACGAATACCTTCTGCGCCTACGACGAATACCTTCCTTTCCTTAGCGGAACAAACACTCCTATCTCCTGCTAAAGCTGGATGCGCGCCGGCACACGGGCCAAAGAGGACTAAGGAGAAGGGATGCCATACTAATAGACTGGGCAAGCAAAGCAAGGCAAGCGTTGATGACTCTCGATTGAAAGGTTAAGAGAAGGATGCGCATGGCACGTGGAGCTAGCGACTTCGCGTATTACTTATTGATCGAAAGTAGGGCTTACAGCAACCTATCTTACTTACTAATAATAATAAAGGGGCAGGTTTTATAAAGTTTCAGTCTGTCTTTTTCTTCAATGGATAAGAAGCTCGACGAAGAGCTTCCCTTGCCTTTAGATATACGGAAAAAGGCGAATCCAATTTTGTTTACTTTACTAGGAAAAAATATCATAGGCACGGACACTTCCTTTAAGAAAGCCGTACTCTCATCAGCTTTCAAGTAGATAAAGAAGTTAAGGCTAGTGACATCAGCTATCGGCTATTGGCCTTTGTGAAAGCTTCTCTTCAATATGTTTTATCCTTTTCCAAGCCTTCTTCGCCAATGATTATGGGTCGTTCCTGTCCTGTAGTTCAATACACTATTCTAAGGCCAGTTGGCTATACAGGATCTCAAGTTTCTAGTACAGTCAGCTTTGGTTATCGCTACACCCTCTCTAGACAAACGATTTGATTCAAGCCACTCTACTACTGGTACAGTAGCACCCTGCCTTAATAATCGCATAGGCACCCGGGAACCTGACTCAGTAAAGAAGGATACTCCCTAAACAAGACTGCTAGCTGGTATGGAGGGACTTGCTTTGCTTGCTTCCTTCCTTTCTACTAAACAGAATTTGACCCTATTTCAGTACCACTTGATAAGCCCGGATCTGTCTGACCAATAGGAGATAGGCAGAACAGCGCTAAGGATAGTTACTGAAAGGCAAGGCTTATATGAATGTGCTTTCTAACAGTCTTAGTCGATTGAAAGAAAGGATTGCTATCCAAGCACGATAAAAAGAATATAGAGAGAGCCTCTATAACTCGAGCAAATGCCATGAGTGAGACTCTAGGACTTTCAGCGTTCATCCTATTTATGATAAAGCGTGTACTGATGTAGTCGGCGAGCATCCCATGCTAGAGCAGAAGAGGTTCTTTCTAAATCGGAGTATCGGGACTCATTGAACTTCTTGCACATAAGATTCAAATTAGAGTGTTGAATTCAGATACCGTTTTTGGGATCGATCTTCCGCTACTTCTGAACGGATAGATGCCTACATAACCCTGGTTCAATCTTTTCGAGGGTGTCGGAATCAGACCTAATGTAGTTCTCGGTCCTTTTTCTAAAGGTGCTTTTGTAGCTTCTTCACTCCGGCACCTTATTCTGTCTGAAACATTTCTTAACCCAATGCTAACGATTGATTGGATCATCCGATCCCTTTCTTAAAGAAAAGAATTATTACTACTTTCACATGGAGTGAAAGGGACGCTGTTCAGAAAGCAGGAAAAAAACGCCTTTCTACGTCTGCGCCCTGCTAGAAGCTGAAGCTATCACACCAGGTAGAACAGAGACACTCGACAAAAGACGAGCAGCAGCCCCTGACTGCGCCCGTGACTGCAGCCTCTGTTCCCTTTCGTACTCGATCTTCTAGCGTTCTCCCTGGATCCAGGGATGACGGTATCGATTGAACCCGGGGTGGGTTCAAAATGGCAGGGTCTTGCACTGCAGGAGCAAGGGGTGTGTCCGCTGCTGCTTTGATCTGTTAAGAATGCAATTCGACTGCGTCAGCTTCTTTTATTGAACCAGTACGGTGCCATTGTTCTTTTTGAGGAAACAGATTCCATTGTTATAAATCACACGTACCTCCTCCAGCTGCATGATGGACTGGGATGCACTGGCAGCATCGAGAGGGAGGATGTTGAACGGCGCATAGATGTCTTTCTTCTCTTGCACATCCTTGTGCAAGCGAATAATCTGTGAAGCAGAATATCAGAGGAAGTCGTCGCGTTCGAGAGTCCTAGATTTCAATTGAGCTAATTAGAGTAGACAGTGAGCACGAACCTCTGGGTTGACTTCTTCAACCTTCTCATTCTTGTTGACGGCGCGGAGCACCTCGAAGAGGACTCCGGCGGTCTGGTAGGCCTTCCCAAGTTGGGCCCTGAAGGCGACATTGGCATGGGACAGGGTGTGTCATGGCTAGGATTAGATTTCTAACGAGATAGAGCTCTGGTTTGGAGCTTCAGAATTACCGGTCAGCTTGTTCCCCTTTGTCAAGTGCACGGACGTAGTTCTCGTAGTACTGCTGATAAAAACTCTCAATTTCACGGGCATCGCTCTTCTTCACGCGCTTCGCGAGACTGGGGCTATTATCCTGTGGTGTTGCATAAGAGCAAAAACATAAAATTATGTAGTGGCATCTTTGGATTCGAGAGGGTAGTTATGCAAAATCCGATAAAAAAATCCCCCAATCTTCCTGCTCCTAGACCCTATTTTGCTCTGGCTTTTAGGTTAGATTCAATCTTATTTTCTTTCAATCTTTCTCACCGTGTCTATTTCCCCGCTTCTTTTCCAAACTAGTAAAATGGAATCATTTCAAAAGGACGTCCAGAAAATAAGGCTAACCCAATTTGCCTCTCCAAAACAAAAATGAAAAAAAAATATAAATGCTAGCGCACGAAACTGATTGATCGAAATGAATCATGAAGAGGATATTAGAACCTCGAATTGGTTTACCATAATGTCCAAATTAATTCTAAACTCTACATTTCATCAGGCATAAATTACACAAAGATTGGCCATGACTTAAGGACTAAATAATCTAAACATGTTTGTTTTTGTGGATCCTGAATAAAAGGAGATGCAGTGGATTTCCCTCGGTCAATAAACAACTGGAACTTAACACATGTACATATAAAATAGAAAGGAGCAAAGGATGCAGCATATCATTCTATTGCAGTATTACACTACTTCTGGAACAACATAATTAATAAATTCAGCTTGCATGCTTGTTTCATGACATCTCCTGACAAGTACCAATTTGACCACCTTGGGCATCGGCTAATTATCATCTTATCACACAATTACAATTTTATTGAATTGGAAATCAAATGAACTGAGGATTCATAAAACATCATATAAACTGCAAATACAAACTACAAGTAGGCAGACACCATAACAATTCAACCGCATTTATTTTCTATGAGCATTTTACAATAACAGATCACTCATACGTTGAGATATCAATTAAGCTACTGGTTCTCTTATATTAGCTTGTTTTCCAGCATAGTGTAACTTGAATTCTGAGACTTATAGCCAATCATAGCGATACACTTATCCACCTAGCAATTTATTAAAGCTTTATCAAGCAAGTAATGAAAGCTACTAGCTATATACATTGGTTTCACAGCAGGGTGAAAATTGCAAACCATGCAAGGCAAATAAAGGCACGGGGCAAGCCAAAAACAGCAAGCAACTAGAAACGAACTGAAATGAATGAAACTAACGAAGGAAACACCACATACGCTAGAGCATGCAAAATACATGGAGCCATGGAGATTGCGTCTCACCTTCTCAAGTCGTTGGAGCAGAGCCGTCTTAAACTGCCTGACTCCGCGACCGATAGAATTCTGATCCAGCCGGTGTGCCTTCTCGAATGCGTAAAACCGACCTATGTTCGCAGCAAAAAAAAAATAGAAAAATAAAGCGAGCAAAACGCTAGAAACTTCCATTTACTTTGCAGGATGTAGTAGAAACTAGAAACCAATTACCCGAGTCCCCATTCGAGATACGTGAAACTATTCTAGCCAAACCAATTGACCATAACTATCCGATTGCAACATGATTTCAACAAAACGAAGAAAGTATCGGAAATACCACTATCTAGTACATCTAATCTGCTCCCTCAAGTGTGAAACACAAAGGTGCTCCGAAATGAACAAGTAATACGTATGGATGATCGCCGAAAGCAAAATCTAATGCGGACGCTTACGAACATACTCCAAAATTAGCTCTCCAAAGCAAGGAAAAATGGCAAAGCCAGAAAAGTTCTCCAGGAAATCACACTAACTGTTTTTCTGCATAGACTCGTATGATTATGAATCAAAAGCAAAACATCCTCGAAAACCACGAATCGAGGCGCGCATGTGCCCCCAAAAAAAATATAAGAACAAACATTTTTGAACGTGGGAACACAAAACTTTTCCAAGTACACACAGCCTACGCGGCATTGATCCGACGCCGAAAAAATGAACCAGGAGCGCTCGCTCTGCCACAAAATCCAAACCCAAACGCATCAAAACAGCATGCGAAATGCACCATATGTATCCCCGCGAAAACGAATGCACGTACAGAGGTAAGCGACTCGGGGGCGCTCGGGCTCGATCTCGGCGGCGACGCGCAGGATGGGCGCGATGCTGCTGAGCGTGGACGGGACGACCTCGTTGTCGAACACCTCCATGGAGAAGGTCGCCATGCCCAGGTGGGAGGGGAGGCAGGTGAAGAAATAGAGGTCCGGCCTTGCGTGCCCGTGGCTATTTATACGTCGATCCAACGGCCAAGATCAGCTGCTTCTCGGGAAAGGGAACCGCGGGGGAGACCGGAGGCGTCGGTGTGGTGGAAATGCTGAGCTCCGCTGCTTGGTGAGGGGTTTCTCTGTCTGGACGGTGGGGCGAGCGTCGTGGCTGGCCGCTGGAACACTTCGCTGCCTTTTTATCACCTTTAAATTCGCTTACACACTAGGAAATGTTCTGCTGACAGCAGTGCCCCACAACGTTCAGCTTCGAAGAGGGTCTGTTTTTCTGTATAGAAAAGATTACAAGGTTCACACCTTTTGCTTTCTGCCGTTTCTCGGGCCCAGTGTCAGTGAGATGCAAGAATGACGTGTGAGTTAGTGGGGGTGCTTGCTGGTAGGAAATATTCAGGCCCTTTTCACCCGCGACGCGATACCGGAGTTATACGGTGTCCGGCTGGACTTTTGTCCTCTTTCGCTATAAACACTACAACAATAGAAGCACCCTTCTAGAGATAAGAATAGCAAATGTTTTGAGGCACTGATGGAAGCATGCCAAGGTGAAGTTGACGATCTCTTTAGCGTTTATCCTTCTCTTCATCTTGCCCTATGTGCTCATGCTGCGAGTGCCGCAGGATGATTTAGTTCTGATCGAGTGCTTGACCCCTTGAGGAGGGCATATTCTTCAGCATCTCTCTTGTCGGATCGTATCCCCGTGACCACGTCGTCAAAGAGACAGTCTTTCTTTGGTTTGGCCCACCGATTTACCGTCGTTGGTGACACTCTTCTGAGCCCCTAGATTCGCCGAAGTATGAGATCCTGAATGCATCCTATGTCTTTCCACTTCATCTTGGGAATCTGGAATGGTTGTTTATGGCTGGGTGTGACAGATCAGACTTCGTTTAGAATCAGACCTTCTATCTATCTATCTAGCTGTATTGCCACTCCAACGGTTCTTTTTTTTTGATTATGCCCCGTATCTCTCTGAGCCTATTTGATCTATTTGCTATATCCAAGTTCGAGTGTGAAGTTCGCTCCGGTTGAAGTGTAGGGCTTCCTAATTCCTGCTTCGTCCTCCTATGAATGCACTAGTATAGAAGGTTGGCCCGTCACCGTATACCATCGTAAGATGAACTGGAAATTAGTAGTTTCAACCAGTTACACAAAATAGGCAAGTTGAGGTTTGTTCAGCGTGTGTTGTGTTGCCTCCAACTATAACGAGGCCCTTTGACTTGAGGTACGATCTTACCTCTTAACGCGCTTTCCTGCTAGAAGAAGTGAGGGTGATGTCCAATGACCTGTTGAAGAAGCTTGCTGTGTAGATAGGTATCCGTTTCGTGAACCTAATGTAGAACCTGTAAACTAAAGACTTGAGTCCCGGAACCGCAGCCATTCAAAAAGCTATCAATCTGATTCGAAATACCAAGGTTCGAAGACCTCTGGGGCATATCAAAGTACTTTCACTTGCCCCACAACAAGAATTTCTAGGGTATGTGAGTGGTGTCGGACGCTATAGGGGTTTGTGTATTCACATCAGGAGAAGAAAGAGGCTCTCATTGCTGCTGGGATAAGACAAAACCTTCTTCCTTGATCCATGGCGTCACCGCTGCTATATTAAAAGAGTAATTCTATTGGCTGGCTATGATTCCTGCAAATAAGTCTTGGGGTCATTCCGGGCTGATGCTTCCTAATTCTTCCTAGCTTTTGCTCCATTCATCACTATGGGGCACCACATATATAAGCATTGGGAGATCGATCTAATTGCAAAAGAAATGGGAAGCAAAGTGTTGGTTATCTAGCAAGTATAGAGATGATGCAGTATCTTCATTGGCGAGACAAGCAAAGAAGTAGATTCAAAAAAGCAAAGTCAAGCAAGCAGCAACATTGGTGACTTTATTGAGTCTTGTCCTAGTTGATCTGGAAATGCTCGAAGAAGCATTTGACTCATCCAATGCTTAATTGGTTGTCCTAATTTCTTTCTTGGAAACATGTACGAAATGAAAGACTTATGTGAATAAGATAAGATCCAATTCTATGAGAACATTCACAATTGATCGATAGCTCACAAGCTACCTGCTTATAGGCGGGGCATCAGTTGTAACAAACAGGGGAGTGTATTTCCCACTCCCCTGTTGGTTAAAGCAGACTCGTATGCTTCGTAGTAAAAACCTTCCTTTACCGCAGGCAAGCTCTCCTCTGTCTCTGTATGCTTGGGTGAATGCCATAAGCGGATTTATGCTTTTTTTTTATGGAAAACAGTTTGAAAGGGTCGACATAGCCTATCTTTGACCAGCTACCTCATATGAGATTGAAATAGAGAATAGAATGGAGTAGGAACACGAATAACTTATATGTAATCTAATATTCTTTTATTTGAATACTAGGAATTGCACCTGAATTCCATCAATCATTCGGTTAGAAGTCCTCTATTTCATCCTTGATGTTTCAATCGAAGGAGATACTCTATTTCACAATCTATCCATCTGGATTCCTCTTTTTAAAGAAAGTCTTTCCTGGATCCTGAAAAAACAAGAAAGAACAGAATGAGAACTAAGAGTTCTTTCAGTCGAGCAGTTGAGGGAACGAGTAAGATACGTTTGTCAGTCTACTATTCTTTCGGGAAGGAATTGAGCCTCAATCATCATACGCAAAGAAAGAAATCCTTCGATAGCGAGAACATTCAGAGTTAGTAGTTGAGTAAGTATAGATTCACTCCGATTACCAAACGGGCGACTTTACAACTTAGGGAGCAGCAGGCCTTGTGTTTGTGGTGAAGGTACTGGAATCTTTTCAATATGAAAATAGGTGGTATCCAAAAGGACAAAAACTGCAACTAGGGATCTGGTGGACTACTGTCATGAGTCACAAGGCATTGGTAGACTGACTCACTCAGATGTTTGGCTATTTAACCTAAGAAGTATGTCTGGATGGATGACTTCACAGTCCAAGATGGTAATATCGATGGTTCATCTAATTCACCAACGTGACCAACCACAATGAATGTCTTTAACCGCCTTCTAAAACTTGGATTGCTGCCTTTTCTATCTCTGTATAAAGTCAGTCAGTCCCAGTGTTGGGCAGAGCCCATTGTCAAAAGATCGTTTTGCTAGGATGCTTGCTTGAATCTAGCTACTTCCAAAAAAAGGCATTTTTCACTCTATACGGTATGGCTACAAACCGAATGAAGAAGTCAGAAGCAGTTCATCGCCTGTGGGAGCTTGCTGATAGTAAGGAAGCCATAATCTTTCTATCGGATTGCCTATTTGTCTATCTGTCTGGTGAAGAGAGAATGTAAGATACTCTCAATAGGGCAAGCACCCAATACCTCGTAGAGTCCAAAGCTCCAGCTCAAAGAGTTCAGGAAGACCAACCATCCACACTTGATTAGCTACTGTGCACTTCACCAGAACATGGTCTATGTCCTCCACTACCCCTTCACAAACATAAAAAAAACACTGAGACAATGGGAGCAAATTCCTTGAGACAAGAAGTTCGTTCTCTGCACGGAAGTCTATTCCAATAAGCTTTCCACCAAAAAAACGGAATGCAGGGAATGACCTTAAGCTTCCATACGGAAGAGAAATGAAGACCACCTTCCTCATTAAATGGCTGGCAGACCTCCCTGTATACTTCCTTCATCCTAATCGTCAGAGTGAACAGAAGACCCCCATGTCAAAGTATCAGAACAGATGCTTCTAGGAATTGGTACAGCTGAAATTTCTCGCACCACCTCATCAGGGAGAAAAAAAGCTAATAAACTAAGATGCCAATCCCTATTAGGAATGAGATAGTGGGAGAGAGACAAACCTTCCAACAGCTCTGACATGTTCATAGGAATAGGCCTTCTATTCAATGCAGTCCCACCGAGCCAAGGGTCTTATAACAATCGCACCGAATTACCATCTAAAATCTGCCACTGGAAGTTCTCTTTAATAGAATGACTGGCTTTACATATCTCCTTATTAATAGGAAATGAATGGGCAGCAACATAGAACCCATCCCAAGAACCCTCAAACCTCCCTGGAGAACACGGCTCCACAACGTATTTGGTAGCGGATCCACTTTTCCTTATCTGTTAACGTATACCTTTCCTCTGCCTATGAGCTAGCTAAAGATCCATCGTTATCCTTTCCGGCAATGGAGGCGGAATCAATGGTCATGTCAGGTTTCAGATTCAAAGAGAGATGTCAAGCAAGCGCCGAATCTGAGTACTCAACTTGCCCGACCCGCCTAGATAGATACATAAGTGTCAGTTTGAATGAAGTCAAGTGTAAACCGTGTCAACAACGAGAAATTGAAGTGTAAATCTGGATGGTTTGAAGTGGAAACCTTAACATGCAAAAGTGTCTACCTCATTAGAAAAGCAAGTATCTACCGGCGATATATTCATTCGAGTATCAACCGGCGTCAACCAGTTGTCAAACTCCAAATATTTCGTTCGTAGGGGCATGAAGAAGTTGCTAAACCGGTTGTAAAGTGGCTCTGATAAAAACCATCATTGCTTTATTTTTTACTTTTCATCTAGTAACGTGCATGAATGGATATGGTGGGTAAGATTTGAAAACGTTTGACATCAACCGGGCTCTACTTTGCTTTTACTTTACTTCACTTGCCAGGTCAGTGTTGTCGATATTGAGGTGAGGACTCTCTCTTTATTCTCGTTTTATTTATCACTAAATGATCTAACAAACGCATGATTTGATTACTAAATATTGAGTCATTGAACGAATATTCGAGTAAATTCACCTTTTTCTATGAAAGCAAGGATTGGGCTGGGTTGCTTATTCGTCATCACGGAGCAACCCGGTACCTTTTCTTAGGCGAGCGACTGAGACGAGAGCTTTCAATTATGCCGTTTTGGTCAAATCCCAGGGCTCTTTCTGATTTGATTAAATACTTCTATGTTGTATGATAATAGAAAGTCAAGATCTCACTCGCTTTTTCTGCTTTGTATTCTCGGCTGTTGCCTTTTTCCACATCGATTGCTATAGGAGTTCCATCCTCAACCTATGTATGCTCAAAGAACTGGATCACGGAACTCTCAGCCCTTCGCCCCAAGGCTACGAAAACGTTTCTACTCCCTTTCCCTTCCCAACGTCATATCTTTCTTCGACAAGAAGGAAAGATCACTCTCTATCTAAATGATAGAACCACTGGCACGGTACCTTTCACATTGGTAAGTCAAATCCTGGTGAAGACATCACGAGCAATGACACGACGACATCATCTCCACTTCGTAGCCCATCGGTCTTCATTCATTGAAGCCAGGGCATTGACTGACTTTCAGCGATCGCTATAAGAAAGACATAAAAAAAGTTCTCCTAAACCTGTTCCTTTCCGTTACTACTACTTGGAATTGGAAGTCTAGGAGCAGGACTAACCTTTTTCTTTCGTTTAAATAATAACCCAAATGCACATATGCTAGTTAAGTTTAAACTCCTAAATTAAAGCGCAAGCAACAAAACTACTTTTTTGAAGGCGCGGAGCGTTGAAGAAGAGCATAGCTCGATTAACACAACTAGGGGCAATATGGTTCATTTTCCTAGAACACCACAACAAATGTCCCTACCACCTGTTGCCAGTGAAGCTGAAACCATGGCTACCCCTCAACAAGCCTCTAGCTCTTATCCTAGGCCTGAACCGCCTGAACCTCCAATTACCGTACCATTGGTACTGAATACGACCACCACTCACACCTATTCCAGACCTTTAAACCCCTGACCACCTAGATCTCTAGTAGCAAAGCAACTAAAAGACCCAATCACAAAAATAACCCTCTCTATCCCCCTCAAAACCTTGGCACGAACACTTGTTTCCAGCCACCTATGGCCTTCCTCACAGCTCAAAACATGATAATATTAGACCTAATCCTGCACCTCCACCACCACAACCAAGACCCAATTCAATACCAAATATCCAATTTTCCCAACCAATACTTTTGCCCTATGCTGGAAATTCCATGAAACCAGAAGTGCCAATATATACTTACCTTAACCAACCGCTTCCAACTCAACAGCATGACCCGTACCAATACCTGCAAGAACAAAGGCCGCAAAATCAATATCAATATGGGCAGCAGATACATCAACCTCCTAGAGTTTATTTTCCAATATTTGAAGGGGCCAGGTCTTGGATACAAAAGTGTGAACATTACTTTTCGGTGTACCAAGTTACGGATTGGTACAAGGTAGAACTTTCGGCTATGCACCTTAGGGGGAGAGCTGAAAGCTGGTACAACAGTTTCTTAGTGAATAGGGGACAAGTATCTTGGCAAGAGTGAATTCAAGAGATTGTAGAGAGGTTTGAGGTAAGAAATGTGGTTGGTGTAGTTGATGAGTTTAATCACTTGAGGCAAAGAGGAAGCCTAGAAGAGTACAAGTCACACACAATTGGCAGAATTGAGGGCTGCCATGTTGAGGTGCAATCCCTATTACGATGACAACCTTTTTCGACAAAGTTTTCTTGGGGGTAAGGGTATTGTAAATAGAGATAGATGTTTCGTCCGGCTCTGAGAAACAATTCGGCAACCCCGCTCTTCCCTTTGCCTCTTCCACATCTATTTTGGAAACTTGATTCGGTTGAGTTTGAAGCAAGGATCTAATCAGATAACGCTTTGTTCTCCAATGAATGGAGGTGGAATAATTTATTGAGATAGAGAAAGCTACATCTCGACTTTATTTAAACGAAAGAAAAAGGTTAGTCCTGCTCCTAGACTTCCAATTCCAAGTAGTAGTAACGGAAAGGAACAGGTTTAGGAGAACTTTTTTTATGTCTTTCTTATAGCGATCGCTGAAAGTCAGTCAATGCCCTGGCTTCAATGAATGAAGACCGATGGGCTACGAAGTGGAGATGATGTCGTCGTGTCATTGCTCGTGATGTCTTCACCAGGATTTGACTTACCAATGTGAAAGGTACCGTGCCAGTGGTTCTATCATTTAGATAGAGAGTGATCTTTCCTTCTTGTCGAAGAAAGATATGACGTTGGGAAGGGAAAGGGAGTAGAAACGTTTTCGTAGCCTTGGGGCGAAGGGCTGAGAGTTCCGTGATCCAGTTCTTTGAGCATACATAGGTTGAGGATGGAACTCCTATAGCAATCGATGTGGAAAAAGGCAACAGCCGAGAATACAAAGCAGAAAAAGCGAGTGAGATCTTGACTTTCTATTATCATACAACATAGAAGTATTTAATCAAATCAGAAAGAGCCCTGGGATTTGACCAAAACGGCATAATTGAAAGCTCTCGTCTCAGTCGCTCGCCTAAGAAAAGGTACCGGGTTGCTCCGTGATGACGAATAAGCAACCCAGCCCAATCCTTGCTTTCATAGAAAAAGGTGAATTTACTCGAATATTCGTTCAATGACTCAATATTTAGTAATCAAATCATGCGTTTGTTAGATCATTTAGTGATAAATAAAACGAGAATAAAGAGAGAGTCCTCACCTCAATATCGACAACAATGACCTGGCAAGTGAAGTAAAGTAAAAGCAAAGTAGAGCCCGGTTGATGTCAAACGTTTTCAAATCTTACCCACCATATCCATTCATGCACGTTACTAGATGAAAAGTAAAAAATAAAGCAATGATGGTTTTTATCAGAGCCACTTTACAACCGGTTTAGCAACTTCTTCATGCCCCTACGAACGAAATATTTGGAGTTTGACAACTGGTTGACGCCGGTTGATACTCGAATGAATATATCGCCGGTAGATACTTGCTTTTCTAATGAGGTAGACACTTTTGCATGTTAAGGTTTCCACTTCAAACCATCCAGATTTACACTTCAATTTCTCGTTGTTGACACGGTTTACACTTGACTTCATTCAAACTGACACTTATGTATCTATCTAGGCGGGTCGGGCAAGTTGAGTACTCAGATTCGGCGCTTGCTTGACATCTCTCTTTGAATCTGAAACCTGACATGACCATTGATTCCGCCTCCATTGCCGGAAAGGATAACGATGGATCTTTAGCTAGCTCATAGGCAGAGGAAAGGTATACGTTAACAGATAAGGAAAAGTGGATCCGCTACCAAATACGTTGTGGAGCCGTGTTCTCCAGGGAGGTTTGAGGGTTCTTGGGATGGGTTCTATGTTGCTGCCCATTCATTTCCTATTAATAAGGAGATATGTAAAGCCAGTCATTCTATTAAAGAGAACTTCCAGTGGCAGATTTTAGATGGTAATTCGGTGCGATTGTTATAAGACCCTTGGCTCGGTGGGACTGCATTGAATAGAAGGCCTATTCCTATGAACATGTCAGAGCTGTTGGAAGGTTTGTCTCTCTCCCACTATCTCATTCCTAATAGGGATTGGCATCTTAGTTTATTAGCTTTTTTTCTCCCTGATGAGGTGGTGCGAGAAATTTCAGCTGTACCAATTCCTAGAAGCATCTGTTCTGATACTTTGACATGGGGGTCTTCTGTTCACTCTGACGATTAGGATGAAGGAAGTATACAGGGAGGTCTGCCAGCCATTTAATGAGGAAGGTGGTCTTCATTTCTCTTCCGTATGGAAGCTTAAGGTCATTCCCTGCATTCCGTTTTTTTGGTGGAAAGCTTATTGGAATAGACTTCCGTGCAGAGAACGAACTTCTTGTCTCAAGGAATTTGCTCCCATTGTCTCAGTGTTTTTTTTATGTTTGTGAAGGGGTAGTGGAGGACATAGACCATGTTCTGGTGAAGTGCACAGTAGCTAATCAAGTGTGGATGGTTGGTCTTCCTGAACTCTTTGAGCTGGAGCTTTGGACTCTACGAGGTATTGGGTGCTTGCCCTATTGAGAGTATCTTACATTCTCTCTTCACCAGACAGATAGACAAATAGGCAATCCGATAGAAAGATTATGGCTTCCTTACTATCAGCAAGCTCCCACAGGCGATGAACTGCTTCTGACTTCTTCATTCGGTTTGTAGCCATACCGTATAGAGTGAAAAATGCCTTTTTTTGGAAGTAGCTAGATTCAAGCAAGCATCCTAGCAAAACGATCTTTTGACAATGGGCTCTGCCCAACACTGGGACTGACTGACTTTATACAGAGATAGAAAAGGCAGCAATCCAAGTTTTAGAAGGCGGTTAAAGACATTCATTGTGGTTGGTCACGTTGGTGAATTAGATGAACCATCGATATTACCATCTTGGACTGTGAAGTCATCCATCCAGACATACTTCTTAGGTTAAATAGCCAAACATCTGAGTGAGTCAGTCTACCAATGCCTTGTGACTCATGACAGTAGTCCACCAGATCCCTAGTTGCAGTTTTTGTCCTTTTGGATACCACCTATTTTCATATTGAAAAGATTCCAGTACCTTCACCACAAACACAAGGCCTGCTGCTCCCTAAGTTGTAAAGTCGCCCGTTTGGTAATCGGAGTGAATCTATACTTACTCAACTACTAACTCTGAATGTTCTCGCTATCGAAGGATTTCTTTCTTTGCGTATGATGATTGAGGCTCAATTCCTTCCCGAAAGAATAGTAGACTGACAAACGTATCTTACTCGTTCCCTCAACTGCTCGACTGAAAGAACTCTTAGTTCTCATTCTGTTCTTTCTTGTTTTTTCAGGATCCAGGAAAGACTTTCTTTAAAAAGAGGAATCCAGATGGATAGATTGTGAAATAGAGTATCTCCTTCGATTGAAACATCAAGGATGAAATAGAGGACTTCTAACCGAATGATTGATGGAATTCAGGTGCAATTCCTAGTATTCAAATAAAAGAATATTAGATTACATATAAGTTATTCGTGTTCCTACTCCATTCTATTCTCTATTTCAATCTCATATGAGGTAGCTGGTCAAAGATAGGCTATGTCGACCCTTTCAAACTGTTTTCCATAAAAAAAAAGCATAAATCCGCTTATGGCATTCACCCAAGCATACAGAGACAGAGGAGAGCTTGCCTGCGGTAAAGGAAGGTTTTTACTACGAAGCATACGAGTCTGCTTTAACCAACAGGGGAGTGGGAAATACACTCCCCTGTTTGTTACAACTGATGCCCCGCCTATAAGCAGGTAGCTTGTGAGCTATCGATCAATTGTGAATGTTCTCATAGAATTGGATCTTATCTTATTCACATAAGTCTTTCATTTCGTACATGTTTCCAAGAAAGAAATTAGGACAACCAATTAAGCATTGGATGAGTCAAAGGCTTCTTCGAGCATTTCCAGATCAACTAGGACAAGACTCAATAAAGTCACCAATGTTGCTGCTTGCTTGACTTTGCTTTTTTGAATCTACTTCTTTGCTTGTCTCGCCAATGAAGATACTGCATCATC
>JAAAXO010000038.1:167071-172071 GCA_011799875.1 Thinopyrum elongatum
GCGACCCGCTTCGTTTGTGGCGCCTTCGGCCACAGATCCTTCTACTGTCCTAGGCGAGGGAAGCAAGGTAACCAAGTAATCCTCTTTCTTGTGCTTCAGCCCTATGAGGATATGGTGAGAAACGTGGAACATTTGAGAAAATGTGCTGTGTCGTTGAGGGGAAGAGCTTTTCTTTCGAAGGCATCTTTCTGAAGGAAGAGTGTCCCCTCCATTTGGATACAGTTTCTGATTGTTAGCTAGAATATATGGGTGTATTGTCATTCAAGTTCTATAGATGGTGTCTGTCTCACTATCTGTTTGAGTGCCTGAAGGCCCCTGGAGGAGTCGTTCTGTGAGTTGTATTCAAGCTCGCCCTTAGACCGAGTCAAGTTAGCGACTTTCGCTTCTGCTTTTCTCTTGTTTTGATTTATTAGCTTTTTAGGGAAAGAAGAGGGTCTGAAATACAACTATGTCTACGAGTGCCGCGAATGAACCTTCGGTTCTTCCCAAGAACAAGGAGACACGAACTAAATAACTCGTATCAGGCTACGGGAATAGTGAACGGGAAGAAGGAACTAGTGAGGCTTTCGTTGGTCAAACAATATGCCCTCCTCACTTGAGGAGAGTGAAGGTCATGACTTATTGAAGCAGAACGTCAATTGGCCAAGAGAAGGGGAACTCCTTTCGTCGGTAACTATTGAATTGCCTATCTAACAGTGGAGCGAAGCGGAACGTTGAACGGGAAACTCGTGTCGTCGGTTATCCAATTTCCCTCCTTTCTGTTTCGACAAAGAAAACGTTTAGGTATCGGTAATAGGATTCCCACTATGATTAGAAGAAAAAGATAGATTCTATAATAATCCATAAATAATATATAGAATCAGGCTCCGTAATCAAGTGCTCGCTGTGAGAAGAAGATCTACAGGCATGTACCCATTTCTCCCTGCAAAATAAGTTTGAACCCGAGTGAGTATGGACCATACGCTCATCTTTCTTCTCAATCTACACCTCGTTCCGCGAGAGACCTATCCTCGTTTCGAAATAAAGGACCGTAGTGAGGATCGATCCCGGATAAGCGAGTCAGTGTAGGGACAGAGGCTGATGATTCTAAAGGTGATTTCTAACTACAAGATGACTTTATTTGAAAACGGAATCCAAATATCAACAAAAAGATGAATGGAAAGTCTTGTCGATATGAATTGATCTTCAACCCAATGACAATGCTTCGATTTCGATCTTTACTTCTTTCTTGGATGCCTAAAGTTTGTGTTCGCATTTCATCAAAGGAAAAGTGGGCTGTACCCACATGAAGAAAAGAGTTGCTCGTGTAAAAGCAATATCTTCTATTTGACTTATCTAGCCGTGTCTTGTCTTGCACATACTCGGCTCGGTGAATGGTTCATCTTCGATTGGCATGGTCCTTTGGATGTAAGAGATCTCGTTTGCTGGCCGGGCCCTTCCATGAGTTTAGATCTCTATGTATGAATCTCTTATGAAATCCCATACTTTTTATCATTTCAGAACGATCAGCATACTGTGTGACTTCTGCGTGACAGTTCTTGCATTTCGTTTGTTGCTTTTCATGAACATTTAGATATTGGAAAGCGAACTCCCTGAATTAGGAATTTCATAGATAGAGAAGGACGGGCAAAAAGAGAGAGACTGACTAACTACCCGGATCAATGCTGATTGACGACTGAATAAATAGCCGGAAGCAACAACTGCACGAGAGAGAAAGAGCGGATCCAACTAAGGAAATGCAGTACCTGTTCTGTCGGAGCTAATCATGCAAAGCTAGCGTAGCGCCAGCCGTCGAAGTGAATGAATTCGAAAGAACGCAGAAGTAAGGAAATGAGACGACTCTTTCTTGAACAATTTCATAAGCAGATCTTCCCCTCCACACCAATCACGAGTTTTTTTTTATTCCTCTCGTATATCGTCGTCACGCCCTTAATGATAGGTTTTGAAAAAGATTTTTCATGTCATTCCCATTTAGGTTCGATTCGGATCCCTTTGTTGTTTCCCTTTCCTCCCGAACCTTTTCCTCGAAATGATAAAGAATCTGGTACACTCGAATTGTATTATTTAAGTGCTTATTGCTTGCCAAAAATCCTACTTCTACAATTGGTAGGTCACCGGGTTATTCAAATAAGTCGTCTTTTCTGTGCTTTTCCCATGTTACAACTTCCGTACCAATTCGATCGATCCGGAATGGATCGGTTAAACATTCTATTAGGGAGCCCGGTCTTGACTCTTCTGTGTGGTATTCATTCTCGTTCGGCTCTTGGAATCACATCCAGCAGTGGTTGGAACAGCTCGCAAAATCCAACCACTTCACCTACTTTATTGCCCCCAACCGTTTCCCGTACCTCTATAGAAACAGAAGGGTTTCATGTTCTTTCATCGATTGGGTATTCCTCTCCTTTTGTATCTCTTTATCCAATTTCGGTCTCGATTAGTTCACAAGATTGAATGGCCAAGTCATGGAAAAGCCGTTATTCGATTGTTTTAAAAGAATGTTGAGCCGGGCCCGGGTATGTAAGTTCAGCGATGTACAAACAAGGATTTATTTTACTTCCGCACCTAGGTTGGGGGGTTCTATTTAGGAAGAATAAGGAAGAGGAATAGAATCTCATTCATGTGTTCATGCTAACAGAAGAGCGGATCCAATACACATAAGGCATCGGTTGTTCTTAACAGCGATGGCTATTCATTTAAGTCTTCGGGTAGCACCACCAGATCTTCAACAAGGTGGAAATTCTCGTATTTCGTATGTACATGTTCCTGCGGCTCGGATGAGTATAGTTATTTATATCGCGACAGCTATAAACAGTTCCTTGTTCCCATTAACAAAACATCCCCTTTTTCTTCGCTCTTCCGGAACCGGTACAGAAATTGGTGCTTTTTCTACTTTGTTTACGTTAGTGACTGGGGGGTTTCGGGGAAGGCCTATGTGGGGTACCTTTCGGGTGTGGGATGCTCGTTTAACTTCTGTATTCATCTTGTTCCTTATTTACCTGGGTGCACTGCGTTTTCAAAAGCTTCCTGTCGAACCAGCTCCTATTTCAATCCGTGCTGGACCGATCGATATACCAATAATAAAGTCTCCAGTCAACTGGTGGAATACATCGCATCAACCTGGGAGCATTAGCCGATCTGGTACATCAATACATGTTCCTATGCCCATTCCAATCTTGTCTAACTTTGCTAACTTCCCCTTCTCTACCCGTATCTTGTTCGTTCTGGAAACACGTCTTCCCATTCCATCTTTTCCCGAATCTCCCTTAACGGAAGAAATAGAAGCTCGAGAAGGAATACCACTAAAAACCTAGTTCGCTCTCAAATAAAAACCTAGTTCACTCGCTAAAGCATCCATGGCTGAATGGTGAAAGCGCCCACCAACCTAGAAAGGCAAAATGGGTCAAAAAGTAGGTTCGATTCCTGCCGGATGCACTGCCTCTTAAAGACAGAAACAGAGGAGGGAAAGAAGGTAGTATAGGGAACTTGCTTTTGGATTCTTATCGAAAGTGAATCCCTCTAACACTTCTGTTAGTGTTTTATGAGAAAATCTTTTATAGACACAACAAGTGTGAAAATCCTTAGTCACTAGGCAAGAAAGCTCGATGGGAACAAAAAGGATACAATTAGTTCAGAATCAAAAAAATGTACAATTTCAAAGGAAAGAAGGAATGGCAAGTTTCCCTCCATTGAACATCAATCAATCTAGAAATAGGTAAAGGAAGGCGTATCACAGGGGTATTTTTCTTTTTTCTATTCACTTCCGTGGGGTTCTAAATTGAAAACATGAACACAAACGAAATCGTATTGAAATTACATAAAAAAAGAAAAGGGAGGAGTAGCTCTTGGTTTAAAGAAAAGGGAGGAGATGGATCGAATTCAGTCTTTTTCCTTTCTTTGATGATCTTCAACACATCTATTTGAATTCCCTGCGAGTGTAGGATTTCTCGTATGGAGAAAAACCTCTTGAGCGCTATCTGATCTTATTTTTGTATTTCAAATATGGGACCTGCCTTTTTAATGGGACATCCCGGCAACAGGCCTACTCATGCATGTGGCCAAGTACTCGACCAATCCTCGGAGCGAAGGGATGAACGAATTCTCGAGGTCTGGTTCATTGAGGTCAGCATCACATGAAACCTTTAGCACTTCCGTTCGATATTGGATGGAGTATGGCTGGAAGGTCAGCCTAGCTAGTCTTGTCAATCGGCCCTGACTCGTCTTCTCCTTGGTACCTACCGCTATTGAACTTCGGTACCTATATTCCTGAAACAAGACAAACCTTCATGAAGACCTTCTATTTTGGAATAAGATCGGACATTTCCACATTGAGGTGAAATTACATATGAGGAAAATAATCCTGGACTACGAAAGCTGCCCTTGTGTGGTAGAACCAGGTCTTCCACCGGGCGGTCAGCCAAGTACTGAAGCCCCTATCTTGATATAGAATAGAAGTGAGTTCACACTAAAAATAGAAGAAGCCCTATGATTTTTTAGCCCTGCTATCAATCACTTCGGTAAAGGGATCGAAAGATTATGGTCTGAAATAGAGATTTGAGAGTCCCTCGTGTGAGTACGTGCTGAAGAGCAAGGAGTGAAAGTGCGTTCATCTTTCTTTCTGCTAGTTGTTTCCTGCTAATAGTGATTAGTGAGTGCCCCATACATAGCCAATGTCCGCCCGTGTTCACATCCAGTCTTCTCTGTACACTAGTGCAGCTTCCAGCTCTATGCTATGTATGGTAGTCGTTTGACTCGGGAATCCCTGATAAAAGCTTTTAGTCCGTGCCTGGCAGTTTCAGCCGTGGTCCAGTCCAGCAGCCTCTTTTCGATCCAAGAGTCGCATGAGAAGAAAGCTTCCGGTTAGCTTCAGTTAGTGTTAGTTAAATAGAACGGGAACCTCGTAACTATGCCAAGCCCGATCTTGGTTCCAATGCTGCAGAGAAAGGTTATGGGTAAAAAGAAGGTCTTTATCCTGGTGCTGCGGAGACCGGTGTTGCTGATCG
>JAAAXO010000038.1:177071-218306 GCA_011799875.1 Thinopyrum elongatum
CTTATTTGGGTACCTATGCACCTCTTTGGGCTTCTATTGAATCGAGAAATTGGATTGTACATCTTTCATCTTATTGATTTTGATATTGATTTGATACATTCCAACGGATAATGCAAATCGAGCTATTTGATGTCTGACTAGGCAAAAAAAAAGAAAGAAGAGAACGAAAGGAGAACAGAACTTTGTATTGGTAAAACTTCCTGTAGTTATGTTTAACCTTGAATGCAATTTATAGATTCGACAGCAATAGTCCCTCGGACTCGAAAAGTAATAACGAAAATGGCTAATCCAATAGCAGATTCCGCAGCTGCCACTGTTGGAACTAATGAAGCAAATGATTGACCCATCATATCATCCAAGAAACGGAAAATACCAAAAATTTCAAATTGACAGCTAATAACATGATCAATGGCATTGACATAATAAGAATATCGTCTATTAAGGAGGATTCCCGAATACCTAAAATAGAGATGATCATAGAAAAAGTGAAATATTTTAGGATCCGTTTCGGAAACATGGAATGTCAGAGAATTCAAATTATGTGAGGCTTAGAAAGAGTCCTGCGTAGAGTCCAGGGAGAGCCTATTTTATTTTTTCTCTGTTACCCTTTTTCCTTCTCAAACAACGCGTTTGATTTCCTTCCTTATACCAAAGGAATTCCATTCTTCCTTGCCGATCACATCACATCCAAGGCATTTCGTCGGGATACATCCTGTCTTTCACCTTTGTAGTCCTATGCATAGTAAGTACTATAGCCTCACTAGTCCTCGTCGAGGAATCTCCTTGCCGCCCTAGAAGTTTGAGATCGTGCCGACCGTTTTGGAGTGTATTTAGGAGCTCCTTCAGCGCCCGGGGATGACGTCGGACTGGAGTCGGCTCAACATGAAATCAAGCATGGTGCGATAGTCTTCTTCACGGAGCTCCTCTCCGTTCTTCAGAGTAATATCACGCAATGTGTCCAGAATTGGGCGTGACAGGCGCGGGCCTTTTGTAGAGAACTTTTCTCAAGAGAGAGAGGTCGTCCCTCCCAATCAAAGAAGGAGGGTTCGTTCTGCTTCCGCGCTGCCACTCCAGGCATTGGAGCGGGATTCGGATGCCGCTCTGACTGACCACAGCTTCGGGGGGAGCGGTCTGCTCCGGGATGCAGAGGGGTCCTCACAGTCAGCCAGAAAAGCTTGATTGAATAGCTCTTCCGAGTTAGTGGATCCGGAGGGAGGCATTGAAGGGCCTGGGTCCCCATTCCGTCCCAGTCGGACTCGGAGCGAAGCATCTCCCAACAAGATTCGAAAAATTCATTATCCCCAACCTAGGGCTGGTCGGAGTATGAAAGAAAAGACCTATATGGGATTCGGATTACCGAAATTGGATTTCCTTATTGATCCATATGTCGTTAGACTTTACTTTTTCCCCTTTCCTCTATTTGTTCGATAGGGTCTTCGTCTCCGTGTAAAAGCAAACTTCCAAATTTAGACCTTCAGTGATCTTACAACGAACAGGAGTTTTTCCATTGTAAATGAGTACGGAGAGCAATCAACGAATTCCGGCGAAATAGAAGATCTACGTGACCAAATTTTCCTGCTCCTCAGACTTTCTCTACTATGCCTTTTCGTGAACTACTAAATGACCTCTGCTCCAAGCTCCTTTGTTGCCTTCTCGTTCACATCCTCGTTCAATTGAAACAAGCTTTCAATCAATATCTGCAGGCACATTATATAATTCCTATATGGAAATTCATTTGCGGAAGACCTCCATTCAAACATGAGAAAAGCTTCTGGGCCCGTCCAAGATGGGATGGGAGAAAAAAAGCTAAAAAAAATCTGGATTGTGCATTGGTCGGGATCTCCGTAACAAGTAGGTGAACGGTGATGATCAAAACAGGAGAAAGATCTGGAAAAAAGGGGGACTTGATAGGATTTTGACCACGATCAAAAGATAGGAGGGGTTTCTTTCTTTCATCGCCGTCAAAAGCAAAGGCTACCCAAAAAAACCTTTACTATCACGGAGATCGTTAAAGAAAACATGGATCCAAATGCCAAAGGGGAAAAAAATGGTGGAAAAGCTGGTGGGAAAAGCTTCTCAAGGCCTCGTCCTCCCTACAGCGCAAGCATGGGAAAAACGATATGTGCTATCGTTGCGGGGAGAAGGGTCATCTTGCGGAGATCTGCAGAAAAGAGGCGACCCGTCGTTTGTGGCGCCTTCGGCCACAAGATCCTTCTACTGTCCTAGGCGAGGGAAGCAAGGTAACCAAGTAATCCTCTTTCTTGTGCTTCAGCCCTATGAGGATATGGTGAGAAACGTGGAACATTTGAGAAAATGTGCGTGTGTGTCGTGAGGGGAAGAGCTTTTCTTTCGAAGGCATCTTTTGAAGGAAGAGTGTCCCCTCCATTTGGATACAGTTTCTGATTGTTAGCTAGAATATATGGGTGTATGTCATTCAAGTTCTATAGATGGTGTCTGTCTCACTATCTGTTTGAGTGCCTGAAGGCCCCTGGAGGAGTCGTTCTGTGAGTTGTATTCAAGCTCGCCTTAGACCGAGTCAAGTTAGCGACTTTCGCTTCTGCTTTTCTCTTGTTTGATTTATTAGCTTTTTAGGGAAAGAAGAGGGTCTGAAATACAACTATGTCTACGAGTGCCGCGAATGAACCTTCTGGTTCTTCCCAAGAACAAGGAGACACGAACTAAATAACTCGTATCAGGCTACGGGAAAGTGAACGGGAAGAAGGAACTAGTGAGGCTTTCGTTGGTCAAACAATATGCCCTCCACTTGAGGAGAGTGAAGGTCATGACTTATTGAAGCAGAACGTCAATGGCCAAGAGAAGGGGAACTCCTTTCGTCGTGGTAAACTATTGAATTGCCTATCTAACAGTGGAGCGAAGCGGAACGTTGAACGGGAAACTGTGTCGTCGGTTATCCAATTTCCCTCCTTTCTGTTTCGACAAAGAAAACGTTTAGGTATCGGTAATAGGATCCCACTATGATTAGAAGAAAAAAGATAGATTCTATAATAATCCATAAATAATATATAGAATCAGGCTCCGTAATCAAGTGCTCGCTGTTGGAGAAGAAGATCTACAGGCATGTACCCATTTCTCCCTGCAAAATAAGTTTGAACCCGAGTGAGTATGGACCATACGCTCATCTTTCTTCTCAATCTACACCTCGTTCCGCGAGAGACCATCCTCGTTCGAAATAAAGGACGTAGTGAGGATCGATCCCGGATAAGCGAGTCAGTGTAGGGACAGAGGCGATGATTCTAAAGGTGATTTCTAACTACAAGATGACTTTATTTGAAAACGGAATACCAAATATCAACAAAAAGATGAATGGAAAGTCTTGTCGATATGAATTGATCTTCAACCCAATGACAATGCTTGATTTCGATCTTTAATTCTTTCTTGGATGCCTAAAGTTTGTGTTCGCATTTCATCAAAGGAAAAGTGGGCTGTACCCACATGAAGAAAAGAGTTGCTCGTGTAAAAGCAATATCTTCTATTTGACTTATCTAGCCGTGTCTTGTCTTGCACATACTCGGCTCGGTGAATGGTTCATCTTCGATTGGCATGGTCCTTTGGATGTAAGAGATCTCGTTTGCTGGCCGGGCCCTTCCATGAGTTTAGATCTCTATTATGAATCTCTTATGAAATCCCATACTTTTTATCATTTCAGAACGATCAGCATACTGTTGTGACTTCTGCGTGACAGTTCTTGCATTTCGTTTGTTGCTTTTCATGAACATTTAGATATTGGAAAGCGAACTCCCTGAATTAGGAATTTCATAGATAGAGAAGGAGGGCAAAAAGAGAGAGACTGACTAACTACCCGGATCAATGCTGATTGACGACTGAATAAATAGCCGGAAGCAACAAACTGCAAGAGAGAGAAAGAGCGGATCCAACTAAGGAAATGATAAGACCTGTTCTGTCGGAGCTAATCATGCAAAGCTAGCGTAGCGCCAGCCGTCGAAGTGAATGAATTCGAAGAACGCAGAAGTAAGGAAATGAGACGACTCTTCTTGAACAATTTCATAAGCAGATCTTCCCCCCACACCAATCACGAGTTTTTTTTTATTCCTCTCGTATATCGTCGTCACGCCCTTAATGATAGGTTTGAAAAAGATTTTTCATGTCATTCCCATTTAGGTTCGATTCGGATCCCTTTGTTGTTTCCCTTTCCTCCCGAACCTTTTCTCGAAATGATAAGAATCGGTCACATCGAATGTATTATTTAAGTGTTATTGCTTGCCAAAAATCCTACTTCTACAATTGGTAGGTCACAGGGGTTATTCAAATAAGTCGTCTTTTCTGTGCTTTTCCCATGTTACAAACTTCCGTACCAATTCGATCGATCCGAGAAATGGATCGGTTAAACATTCTATTTGGGAGCCGGTCTTGACTCTTTATGTGTGGTATTCATTCTCGTTCGGCTCTTGGAATCACATCCAGCAGTGGTTGGAACAGCTCGCAAAATCCCAACCACTTCACCTACTTTATTGCCCCAACCGTTTCCGTACCTCTATAGAAACAGAAGGGTTTCATGTTCTTTCATCGATTGGGTATTCCTCTCCTTTGTATCTCTTTATCCAATTTCGGTCTCGATTAGTTCACAAGATTGAATGGCCAAGTCATGGAAAAGCCGTGTATTCGATTGTTTTAAAAGAATGTTGAGCCGGGCCCGGGTATATGTAAGTTCAGCGATGTACAAAAAAGGATTTTTTTACTTCCGCACCTAGGTTGGGGGGTTCTATTTAGGAAGAATAAGGAAGAGGAATAGAATCTCATTCATGTGTTCATTGCTAACAGAAGAGCGGATCCAATACACATAAGGCTCGGTTGTTCTAACAGCGATGGCTATTCATAAGTCTGGGTAGCACCACCAGATCTTCAACAAGGTGGAAATTCTCGTATTTCGTATGTACATGTTCGCGGTCGGATGAGTATAGTTATTTATATCGCGACAGCTATAAACAGTTCCTTGTTCCATTAACAAAACATCCCCTTTTTCTTCGCTCTTCCGGAACCGGTACAGAAATTGGTGCTTTTTCTACTTTGTTTACGTTAGTGAATGGGGGGTTTCGGGAAGGCCTATGTGGGGTACCTTTCGGGTGTGGGATGCTCGTTTAACTTCTGTATTCATCTTGTTCCTTATTTACCGGGGTGCACTGCGTTTTCAAAGCTTCCTGTCGAACCAGCTCCTATTCAATCGTGCTGGACCCGATCGATATACCAATAATAAAGTCTCCAGTCAAATGGTGGAATACATCGCATCAACCTGGGAGCATTAGCCGATCTGGTACATCAATACATGTTCCTATGCCCATTCCAATCTTGTCTAACTTTGTAACTTCCCCTTCTCTACCGTATCTTGTTCGTTCTGGAAACACGTCTTCCCATTCCATCTTTTCCCGAATCTCCCTTAACGGAAGAAATAGAAGCTCGAGAAGGAATACCACTAAAAACCTATGTTCGCTCTCAAATAAAACCTAGTTCACTCGCTAAAGCATCCATGGCTGAATGGTGAAAGCGGCCCACCAACCTGAAAGGCAAAATGGGTCAAAAAGTAGGTTCGATTCCTGCCGGATGCACTGCCTCTTAAAGACAGAAACAGAGGAGGGAAGAGGTAGTATAGGGAACTTGCTTTTGGATTCTTATCGAAGTGAATCCTCTAAACTTCTGTTAGTGTTTTAGAGAAAATCTTTATAGACACAACAAGTGTGAAAATCCTTAGTCACTAGGCAAGAAGCTCGATGGAACAAAAAGGATACAATAGTTCAGAATCAAAAAAATGTACAATTCAAAGGAAGAAGGAATGGCAAGTTTCCCTCCATTGAACATCAATCAATCTAGAAATAGGTAAAGGAAGGCGTTACACAGGGGTATTTTTCTTTTTTCTATTCACTTCCGTGGGGTTCTAAATTGAAAACATGAACACAAACGAAATCGTATTGAAATTACCTAAAAAAAGAAAAGGGAGGAGTAGCTCTTGGTTTAAAGAAAAAGGAGGAGATGGATCGAATTCAGCTTCTTTCCTTTCTTTGATGATCTTCAACACATATATTGAATTCCCGCGAGTGAAGGATTTCTCGTATGGAGAGAAAAACCTCTCTTGAGCGCTATCTGATCTTATTTTGTATTTCAAATAGGGACCTGCCTTTTAATGGGACATCCCGGCAACAGGCCTACTCATGCATGTGGCCAAGTACTCGACCAATCCCGGAGCGAAGGGATGAACGAATTCTCGAGGTCTGGTTCATTGAGGTCAGCATCACATGAAACCTTTAGCACTTCCGTTCGATATTGGATGGAGTATGGCTGGAAGGTCAGCCTAGCTAGTCTGTCAATCGGCCCTGACTCGTGCTTCTCCTTGGTACCTACCGCTATTGAACTTCTGTACCTATATTCCTGAAACAAGACAGACCTTCATGAAGACCTTCTATTTTGGAATAAGATCGGACATTTCCACATTGAGGTGAAATTACATATGAGGAAAATAATCCTGGACTACGAAAGCTGCCCTTGTGTGGTAGAACCAGGTCTTCCACCGGCGGTCAGCCAAGTACTGAAGCCCCTATCTTGATATAGAATAGAAGTGAGTTCACACTAAAAATAGAAGAAGCCCTATGATTTTTAGCCTGCTATCAATCACTTCGGTAAAGGGATCGAAAGATTATGGTCTGAAATAGAGATTTGAGAGTCCCTGTTGAGTACGTGCTGAAGAGCAAGGAGGTGAAAGTGCGTTCATCTTTCTTTTGCTAGTTGTTTCCTGCTAATAGTGATTAGTGAGTGCCCCATACATAGCCAATGTCCGCCCTGTACATCCAGTCTTCTTGTACACTAGGGCAGCTTCCAGCTCTATGCTATGTATGGTAGTCGTTTGACTCGGAATCCCTGTGATAAAAGCTCTCGTTTTGACACGGTTACACTTGACTTCATTCAAACTGACACTTATGTATCTATCTAGGCGGGTCGGGCAAGTTGAGTACTCAGATTCGGCGCTTGCTTGACATCTCTCTTTGAATTGACAAACCTGACATGACCATTGATTCCGCTCCATTGCCGGGAAAGGATAACGATGGATCTTTAAGCTAGCTCATAGGCAGAGGAAAGGTATACGTTAACAGATAAGGAAAAGTGGATCCGCATACCAAATACGTGTGGAGCCGTGTTCTCAGGGAGGGTTTGAGGGTTCTTGGATGGTTTCTATGTTGCTGCCCATCATTTCCTATTAATAAGGAGATATGTAAAGCAGTTCATTCTATAAAGAGAACTTCCAGTGGCAGATTTTAGATGGTAATGTCGGGGCGATTGTTATAAGTACCCTGGCTCGGTGGGACTGCATGAATAGAAGGCCATTCCTATGAACATGTCAGAGCTGTTGGAAGGTTTGTCTCTCTCCCACTATCTCATTCCTAATAGGGATTGGAGATCTTAGTTTATAGCTTTTTTTCTCCCTGATGAGGTGGTGCGAGAGAAATTTCAGCTGTACCAATTCCTAGAAGCATCTGTTCTGATACTTGACATGGGGGTCTTCTGTTTCACTCTGACGATTAGGATGAAGAAGTATACAGGGAGGTCTGCCGCCATTTAATGAGGAGGTGGTCTTCATTTCTCTCCGTATGGAATCTTAAGGTCATTCCCTGCATTCCGTTTTTGTGGTGGAAAGCTTATTGGAATAGACTTCCGTGCAGAGAACGAACTTCTTGTCTAAGGAATTTGCTCCCATTGTCTCAGTGTTTTTTTTTATGTTGTGAAGGGTATAGTGGAGGACATAGACCATGTTCTGGTGAAGTGCACAGTAGCTAATCAAGTGTGGATGGTTGGTCTTCTGAACTCTTGAGCTGGAGCTTTGGACTCTACGAGGTATTGGGTGCTTGCCCTATTGAGAGTATCTTACATTCTCTTCACCAGACAGATAGACAATAGGCAATCGTAGAAAGATTATGGCTTCCTGTACTATCCAGCAAGCTCCCACAGGCGATGATGCTTCTGACTCTTCATTAGTTGGTGTAGCATAACCGTATAGAGTGAAAAATGCCTTTTTTTTTGGAAGTAGCTAGATCAAGCAAGCATCCTAGCAAAACGATCTTTTGACAATGGGCTCTGCCAACACTGGACTGACTGACTTTATACAGAGATAGAAAAGGCAGCAATCCAAGTTTTAGAAGGCGGTTAAAGACATTCATTGTGGGTTTGGTCACGTTGGTGAATTAGATGAACCATCGATATTACCTCTTGGACTGTGAAGCATCCATCCAGACATACTTCTTAGGTAAATAGCCAAAATCTGAGTGAGTCAGTTACCAATGCCTTGTGACTCATGACAGTAGTCCACCAGATCCCTAGTTGCAGTTTTTTGTCCTTTTGGATACCACCTATTTTCATATTGAAAAGATTCCATACCTTCACCACAACACAAGGCCTGGCTCCCTAAGTTGTAAAGTCGCCGTTTGGTAATCGGAGTGAATCTATATACAACATACTAACTCTGAAGTTCTCGCTATCGAAGGATTTCTTTCTTTGCGTATGATGATGAGGCTCAATTCCTTCCCGAAGAATGTAGACTGACAAACGTATCTTACCGTTCCCTCAACTGCTCGACTGAAAGAACTCTAGTTCTCATTCTGTTCTTTCTTGTTTTTTCAGGATCCAGGAAAGACTTTCTTTAAAAGAGGAATCCAGATGGATAGATGTGAAATAGAGGATCTCCTTTCGATGAACATCAAGGATGAATGAGGACTTCTAACCGAATGATTGATGGAATTCAGGTGCGATTCCTAGTATTCAATAAAAGAATATTAGATTACATATAAGTTTTCGTGTTCCTACTCCATTCTATTTCTATTTCAATCTCATATGAGGTAGCTGGTCAAAGATAGGCTATGTCGACCCTTTCAAAACTGTTTCCATAAAAAAAAGCATAAATCCGCTTATGGCATTCACCAAGCATACAGAGACAGAGGAGAGCTTGCCTGCGGTAAAGGAAGGGTTTTACTACGAAGCACATACGAGTCTGCTTTAACCAACAGGGAGTGGGAAATACCTCCCCTGTTTGTTACAAACTGATGCCCGCCTATAAGCAGGTAGCTTGTGAGCTATCGATCAATTGTGATGTTCTCATAGAATTGGATCTTATCTATTTCACATAAGTCTTTCATTTCGTACATGTTTCCAAAAAGAAATTAGGACAACCAATTAAGCATTGGATGAGTCAAATGCTTCTCGAGCATTTCCAGATCAACTAGGACAAGACTCAATAAAGTCACCAATGTTGCTGCTTGCTTGACTTTGCTTTTTGAATCTACTTCTTTGCTTGTCTCGCCAATGAAGATACTGCCATCATCTCTATACTTGCTAGATAACCAACACTTTGCTTGCCATTCTTTTGCAATTAGATCGATCTCCCAATGCTTATATATGTGGTGCCCCATAGTGATGAATGAGCAAAAGCTAGAAGATTGGAGGAAGCATCAGCCCGGAATGACCCAAGACTTATTTGCAGAATCATAGGCCAGCCAATAGAAATTACTCTTTAATTAATATAGCAGCGGTGACGCCATGGATCAAGGAAGAAGGTTTTGTCTTATCCAAGCAAGAGCAATGAAGCCTCTTTCTTCTCCTGATGTGAATACACAAACCCCTATAGATCCAGACGACACTCACATACCCTAGAAATTCTTGTTGTGGGGCAAGTGAAAGTACTTTGATATGCCCCAGAGGTCTTCGAACCTTGGTATTTTCGAATCAGATTGATAGCTTTTTTGAAAATGGCTGCGGTTCGGGACTCAAGTCTTTAGTTTACAGGTACATTAGGTTCACGAAAACGGATACCTATCTAACAGCAGCTTCTTCAACAGGTCATTGGACATCACCCTACCTTTCTAGCAGGAAAGCGCGTTAAGAGTGTAAGATCGTACCTCAAGTCAAAGGGCCTCGTTATAGGTGGAGGCAAACAACACACGCTGAACAAACCTCAACTTGCCTATTTTGTGTAACTGGTTGAAACTACTAATTTCCAGTTCATCTTACGATGGTATACGGGGACGGGCCAACCTTCTATACTAGTGCATTCATAGGAGGACGAAGCAGATGGAATAGGAAGCCCTACACTTCAACCGGAGCGAACTACACTCGAACTTGTGATATAGCAAATAGATCAAATAGGCTCGAGAGAGATACGGGGCATAATCAAAAAAAAAGAACCGTTGGAGTGGCAATACAGCTAGATAGATAGATAGAAGGTCTGATTCTAAACGAAGTATGATCTGTCACACCCAGCATAACAACCATCCAGATTCCCAGATGAAGTGGAAAGACATAGGATGCATTCAGGATCTCATACTCGGCGAATCTAGGGGCTCAGAAGAGTGTCACCAACGACGGTAAATCGGTGGGCCAAACCCAAAGAAAGAACGTCTCTTTGACGACGTGGTCACGGGATACGATCCGACAGAGAGATGCTGAAGAATATGCCTCCCTCAAGGGGTCAAGCACTCGATCAGACTAAATCCATCCTGCGGCACTCGCACATGAGCACATAGGGCAAGATGAAGAGAAGGATAAACGCTAAAGAGATCGTTCAACTACCTTGGCATGTTCCATCAGTGCCTCAAAACATTTGCTATTCTTATCTCTAGAAGGTCTTCTATTGTGTAGTGTTATAGCGAAAGAGGACAAAAGTCAAGCGGGACACCGTATAACTCCGGTATCCGCGTCGCGGTGAAAAGGGCTGAATATTTCTACCAGCAAGCACCCCCACTAACTCAAACGTCATTCTTGCATCTCACTGACACTGGGCCCGAGAAACGGCAGAAAGCAAAAGGTGAACTTGTAATCTTTCTATACAGAAAAACAGGACCCTCTTCGAAGCTGAACGTTGTGGGGCACTGCTGTCAGCAGAACATTTCCTGTGTGTAAGAGAATTTAAAGGTGATAAAAAAGGCAGCGAGGTTTCACAGCGGCCAGCCACGACGCTCGCCCCACCGTCCAGACAGAGAAAACCCTTACCAAGCAGCGGAGCTCAGCATTCCACCACACACGACGCCTCCGGTCTCCCCCCGCGGTTCCCTTTCCCGAGAACAGCTGATCTCCTGGCCGTTGGATCGACGTTATAAATAGCCACGGGGCACGCAAGGCCGGACCTTATTCTTCACCTGCCTCCCCTCCCACCTGGGATGGCGACCTTTCCATGGAGGTGGTTCGACAAACGAGGTCGTCCCGTCCACGTCAGCAGCATCGCGCCCATCCTGCGCGTCGCGCCGAGATCGAGCCCGAGCGCCCCCGAGTCGCTTACCTCTGTAAGTGCATCGTTTGGGGGGGGGATACATATGGTGCATTTCGCATGCTGTTTTGATGCGTTGGGTTGGATTTTGTGGCGAGCGAGCGCTCCTGGTTCATTTTTTCGGCGTCGGATCAATGCCGCGTAGGCTGGTGTACTTGGAAAAAGTTTTGTGTTCCCCGTTCAAAAATGTTGTTCTTATATTTTTTTTGGGGGCACAATGCGCGCCTGATCTGTGGTTTTCGAGGATGTTTTGCTTTTGATGTCAAATCATACGAGTCTATGCAGAAAAACATTTAGTGTGATTCCTGGAGAACTTTTCTGCTTTGCCATTTTTCCTTGTTTGGAGAGCTAATTTTGGAGTATTGTTCGTAAGCGTCCGCATAGATTTTGCTTTCGGCGATCATCCATACGTATTACTTGTTCATTGCGGAGCACCTTGTGTTTCACACTTGAGGGAGCAGATTAGATGTATAGATGTGGTATTTCCGATACTTTCTTCGTTTTGTTGAATCATGTTGCAATCGGATAGTTATGGTCAATTGGTTTGGCTAGAATAGTTTCACGTATCTCGAATGGGGACTCGGGTAATTGGTTTCTAGTTTCTACTACATCCTGCAAAAGATGGAAATAGGAGTTTCTAGCGTTTTGCTCGCTTTATTTTCTATTTTTTTTTTGCTGCGAACATAGGTCGGTTTTACGATTCGAGAGGCACACGGCGGGATCAGAATTCTATCGGGCGCGGAGTCAGGCAGTTTAGAGAGGCTCTCTGCTCCAATGATGAGAAGGTGAGACGCAATCTCCATGGCTCCATGTATTTTGCATGCTTAGCGTATTGTGGTGTTCCTTCATTAGGTTCATTCATTTCAGGTCGTTTCTAGTGCTTGCTGTTTTGGTGCCCGTGCCTTTATTGCCTTGCATCGGTTTGACATTTTCACCCTGCTGTGAAACCAAGTTATATAGCTAGTAGCTTTCATTACTGCTTATAAGCTTTAATAAATGCTAGGTGGATAAGTTGTATCGCTATTTGGCTATAAGTCTCAGAATTCAAGTTACACTATGCTGGAAAACAAGCTAATATAAGAGAAACCAGTAGCTTAATTGATATCTCAACGTATGAGTGATTTGTATTGTAAATGCTCATAGAAAATAAATGGTTGAATTGTTATGGTGTCTGCCTACTTGTAGTTTGTATTTGCAGTTTATATGATGTTTTATGAATCCTCAGTTCATTGATTTCCAATCAATAAAATTGTAAATGTGTGATAAGATGATAATTAGCTGATGCCCAAGGTGGTCAAATTGGACTGGTCAGGAGATGTCAATGAAAACAAGCTGCAAGCTGAATTATTAATTATGTTGTTCCAGAAGTAGTAGTGTAATACTGCAAAGAATGATATGCTGCATCCTTTGCTCCTTCTATTTTATATGTGACATGTGCTAAGTTCCAGTGTTTATTGACCGAGGGAAATCCACTGCATCTCCTTTTATTCAGGATCCACAAAAACAACATGTTTAGATTATTTAGTCCTTAAGTATGGCCAATCTTTGTGTAATTATGCCCGATAAATGTAGAGTTTAGAAAGAAGTGGTCTCCTCCTCTTTTGACAGTCCTTGGCTTCTTTGTTTGATGATGGCGATAGCTCTTCTCTAGCCGGCTAGATAACAAAACAATGAAATAGCACGCCACTGTGGTGATAAATCTTTGATGAAATTTACTGATTCGACTCGTGGACCTTTTCCAAAGAGTAGTGGCTTCGTTTCGAAAGGTGAAAAACAACCAGTCAATACCTTATGATTCAAAAGGGAATGCAGATGCAATCTACTGGGATAAAGGGTCTTGGCATGTAGTTGACTTCATAATGAAGAGCCAGAAGTTTAATGTCACTAGCTCATCTTACAGAAATTGATCAAGCTAGAAAGAAGGGATTTCCACAAGAAATCTTCTCTTTGCACCACACATCATGAGAATGATATTGAACAAGAGTCAGCTCAGCCTGCATCTTCTTTGCTCCACATTTTTAGACTTCTACAAGTCGATCTTCTTACGATGGGATCACGAAGTCATTCGCCTTCCTCGTCTGGAGCAGACGAAACGCTTTTGTTTGGCCTTTGGCCTGTTCATTTCAGTACCGAAGCCGAGTAGATCAATCAGATGACATGGGTATGAGTCTCTTGTTTCACCTTCAGTGTGCCATTTCTGCATCCGTTCTTGTAAGCGATAGCGATTCGTTGACAAGAAATCACTTAGTTAATAAGGGTTTGGACACGAGTTGAGAAAGCGGCGCAGCCAATGGCCTGGGCTTTGAGTGGTATGAATGAATAAAAATATAGAATAAGCACGGTCGATCAACATTGGGGCAGCATTAGAAAGAGAACCATGGGATATGGCCACGATGGACTTTATTGGGGCCGGCGCCAGGGAACTATACTCGCTAGCCCAAGCTACTGGTTTTATTTATAGAGTCAAGGTGAGCATTGTGACTGTGACTAAATAGCAGCGTGCCTTTGGCTCGCAGTATTGGAAAAAGAACCTATTGAAAGTTGGTCCTGCTATAATGCTCTTTGGGGCTTCTTTGGCGACGTGAAGTCACCGGATGAATTGCCGAGTAGATAGATAGATCCGGACGCTGCAGTGTTCCGCGGGGATACGGACTCGACCCGCTCCTACCCACCTGGGGTATCATAGATTGGGAATCGAGGGGGGACATACTGGAGTAACTACTCCGTCGGTTGGGGGCTTGCCGCCCTGCTTCTATCGATACACAGTTGGGAGGCCGACACGAAAGTGACAGTGTGGAGAGCGATCCGGGAAGGCAGGCTAGACGGCGCCTGCATATGGGTAGCAAGGGGCGCTTATGCCCCACGGTGGGCCTATGGGGAGGGCCCAGCCCCAATAGGGACAGCACACCCCCATTTAAGCGCATCTCTGTATCGACTGAATAACTCTATTTAAGGGTGACGTCGGTGGAACCGGTGAACCACGCGAGCTGTTAGATTAGATGCGTGGGGCAGAGGGCTCGTAGTACCCCCCTTTCTTGATCCAGCCTTTCTTCGTTCGGTAGTTAATCACCTAAAATCCAAGGGAGGCTGGCCTGCACGCCATAACTATACCATACAGTGCCAGGCCGGCGGTGGACTCATTTTTGGATTAGGGAAGGGAAGAAGGGCCAAGCACGGCAGATGCCGTACACTTGAGTGGCAAAGGAAGCGAGACCGTACTTCTTTTGCCAGGCCTGTTCTACAAGGTTTCCCGCAGAAGAATCAAGTTGGTGAGCCGTGTGATGGGAAACTTCCGCACGGTTCGGAGAGCACTGAAGACAATGAGAGGTTCACACCACATCATTGCCAGGGGAGCCGCTCGATTCGCAGATTGGCTGACTCGTATTCAACTTTGACTCTGGTGTCGATAGCCTGACCGTTAGTGATGTTAATTGTGGTTACATTCATAAGTAGCTTGGTCATCTTTATTCCATTTCATATAGTCTGAGGATCCGCATAGCCTCGATTTATGTGTTATTTATCCATTTTTACTTTTTTTGCTAATGTTGGTGACGGAGATAAACTTTCTTCAATTATTCCTGGGATGGGGGGAGTAGGTCTTGCTTCATATTGTTAATTATTTCTGGTTTACACGACTTCAGGCGGATAAAAGCTGCTATAAAAGCTATGCTGTCAATCGAGTAGGTGATTTGGATTAGCTCTTGGATTTTTGGTGTTTTACATCTCTTTGCAACAGTAGGAATTTTCAACTATTTTGCTTGTGCTAGTGCTCCCAGAAATGAATCGGAATTTTTGCAATGATGAGATTGATGCCATAACCTATGATATTTGAGTTTTATTGGGCTGTTGGGAAATTGCAAGATAGGATGCATACTTGGGTACCCGATGCAATGGGGGTCCCCACTCAGTATCTGCTTGATTCATGCGCACTATGGTCAATGCTGCGTTTCAGTGATAGCAAGGTGCTCCCCTTTATTGAATATAACTCAACTACGGCTTTGATTGTTTTACGGTTTGCAGGAAGCTATGACGTCATTCCTTGCGGGCAACCAACTGGAAATCCTACCAGAACGATCTAAAGAGGTCAAGCGTATTCAAACTTGCAGTCAATTAGGCCTATATGATATTTGCTGGCCGGCATCTCTAAACTATTCGGTTAGACGTCTTTCACTAATGAAATCACTGCGTTTTCAAAGCATACTCTTCCTGAGTGCAGGTCGGTTCTGTGATTCATGCCATGTCGGATGGAGCAAGATATGCGGAAGAGGGGGGCTTGCCTCCTCCTTTCCTTAACTATGCCATGATTCTCATGGCAGCTTATTCCTTATTGGAATTTCCTTTCTAACAGGATTTTTTATTCTAAAGATGTGATTTAGAGGCGTCGTCTTACACAAGATATACCATCAGTGGGAAACTTTGCTTTCTGGTTGGGAGAAGTGTCTCTGTCCTTTCACTTCTTATTACTCCTTCGTTTACTATTTCTAAAATTTCTAGTACCAACTAATTCATTCGGGCGAGACAGATTACGATGTCATGATGCGCCATTCTATGGCCATTCCTTTAATACTTTTGGCTCCGGAGTCTCTTGTAGGATACTGGCCAAAGTGTGACCTGTTAGCCCATAAGTCAGTACTGTGACGAAGGCTGTTGCTCACCCGATACGATCGTACGATTGGTCACAATTTACACACACGATCATCCGGGGGGGAACAAGAAGTGGGGATCGGATGCGGGCGAAATTCCCGCCAATGGCGAGATGTTCAGTCGACTCCCTCCCCCTTTGGGGGGTCTGGACCTACGAGTGAGCAGAAAAAGGGAGGAGGAAGAGGGCCCTGGTGAACCGTCATAATAAGTGAACAAGTGTAAGCTTTGCTGCCCGACAGTATGGAGTTACTGACCACACCGAGGGACAGGCCCCTGAAGCGAAGGACAGGAACGACGGAATCAATGTGTTCAATTTCTGGGCTGCACCGAATCCAACGGACATGGACTAAACGGCCCATGCCTGAAAGGACTTTGCTATGTCCAGGGGACCGCCGCCTCTCCCAAGGTACATCTTGCGCCTATGGGCCGCTATAACATCCAAGAAGACACTCGAAAAGGAAGGATAAACAAACCTACCCGATGGACTGCCGAGCTGAGTACAATCTACGACCCAGGAGCGGGATTCTTCAAAGCCAGGTCTTAGGTGGCCAAGAGGGCCCACTTGGAGACTTGGGGATTCAGCAGGAAATGTGGAAAAGTTGTTTTAAAGCCCGGGCCGATAGGCGAAAGAGAACCAAAAGTTTTGTTCTGATCTGAGTAGGCTCAACATGGGAATACCCTAACCCTGGGAACCGGGGCATATAAATCCGCTTATGGCATTCACCCAAGATACAAGACAGATGGAATGAAAGAAAGAAAAAGTAGCTCCGCAGCTCGCCCAGAAGAAGAAAGGACCCGCGGCTAACGATTTGGAATCACTGTGGGCTGGGCCTGAAAGGACAAGGTGTGTGGATTCACCATCCTCGTCTTTACTTTAAGACACAACTCTTCTCTTTCTCGGTCAAATGACTTGCGATAGTCTACTTTGAGTAGGACCTAGGGACTTATGTTGTGGCGAAGATAAGTGGTTGTCACAACCAAGAAAGTTTTATGAGTGAGCGACCCTGATAAACGCCGATGATACGTTGTCAATGTCAAAAGTGGGATGAGTGTGTTAAAGACAATGTTTGTTCCTCTTCTTTGAAACGATTTTTCAGATCTCGAGATGATACTGATTGGCCTGAAATCCTCGACGGTGTTGGCATCTTTTTCTTTGGGAGGAGAGTGATGGATGCCCGTGGTTAGCTCCAAACATAAAGGCATTGCTATGAAAGAGCTTGCAAGAGAGAAAGCAGTGCGGGGTGGATGATGTCCCAGAAGGCTTGGATTGACAGATTCTAACCAGAGGGATGTTGAGATGCTCCCATTGCAACCTCCTGATGGAGAAGAACTGGAGAGCTCAGCTAGAGAGCTGGAGGAGGTGGGTAGTACCTGTTCCTACTGGTACCAGTGGTGGCTTGATCACTTCAAATTGGAGGGACTATTGGCCAAATTCCCATACTGTAAAAATGGTTTTCTTTTCTGATATATCGGAGGTTTTGTGTGCAGAGGCCGCCAGGTTGAAGTTGGATGTTGCTTTGTAGTTCCCAGTGAAGGATGATGCTGGGTCTATGATGCATTTTATTTGGATTTGCTGCTAGTTTCGAGGAAGCCACAGTACTACTCTTGTCTGAGACCTGTTGGCTTCATCCAGAGGGAGGTGTGTTCTAGGGTGCCAAAGTACTCTCAGCTGAAGAAGACTCTCTTTGGGACAAGGGCATCATCAAAAGCAAAGAAATCCGAGAAGAACAGTCAGTAATGCAATGCGAGACAAGGTCATTAGCAAGGTGCGAGAATCTAGTATATACGTATATAGGGATTTTGGATTGCGATTCTTTGGGGATCAGGCGATTTGATGACAGGAATTTCCTTGGTTGTTGCAGCCTAAGATTGGGAATTGGCCTACTCTTTCTTCTATAACCGGGATCTTACGACTCTCGTGCTTAAATAAGTGGCCACCTCGCCATCCTGCCAAAACCTAATCCTCTTATTCTCTAGCTAGAGTGGGTCCTTAGAAGATATGATACTTCTACTTTTGACACCCTTTTTTCCTATTTTAAACTAAAATTGATAAAGCCACCTGGCGAGTAGGAATAGTTTCGAGTTTCTGGTCTGTTTCTTTGAGAATCAACCTCAAGGGTTTTTGCTACCAGGAGAAGGGAATGGCATGTTGATGGGGTCTATCAAATAGAGAGGAACCTAGAGGGCTGATTACTCATCACTCCATGTGATGACAATCACACCCATATTCTTTATTATTCTAATATACGATAACTGCATCTCCCGGCATAAGAAGGAGTGACCCTAACGACAAGCCCCCTATAATAGTAGACAACACTGTTTTTAATCAACTGGACTGAACGAAGAAAGATCTTTCCACACAAGAGTGGAAGGGATCCTTTAGAAATAGTTCTTAGCTCCAATCAAGCTTTCTCTGCTGTCTAGGATCGTTAATGCTATAGTGGAGACACTTTTCTCAAATAAGAATGGTGGTCACATTCCCTTTCTGGTGGTAGTCATTGAGGATCTCAAAAACAGGGATCGCAAAAACGTGTCAATAATGACAACGCTGGGCGAAAAGGCTAAAGAAGAAAAACCTGTAGATTTGAATGCCACTTCCTTTGCTAAGATAGCTAGATTTGGATGTCCATTCCATAAGGTATAGCTGCATCTGACACTGAGTAGAAGTTACTAGCAGGATAGACAGGAAGCTCTGAAGGATGTACAATGCTTGGAGGGACAGAAGTTTCAAGAGAAATGGTCTCTTTTGATGGGCATTTGTAGATGATGGTTGATACTGCAAACAATGCCTTCTTGATAGCTCTAGCATCACCAGTTATCTATTAAGCATAAAGATACATTCAAGATAACAATTAGCGGAATATAAGAAACAAAGAATAGATATTGAATAAAGAAAAAAAAGAGCAGAGCCTCATAACCGTCCTAATAGAGATAATACCACGCTCGTCTTGTTCTTTACGCCGATCCAACTCGTGCTTTTTAGGATGGATTTCACACGGAATCAAGGGAGGTGCGGGATACGACCCATATCACATTCCTGTGCCATAGCTTGCAAAATCAAATAAATCTATCGAAGCTAGGGTGCCAGGCCTATAAGAATCAGAAGAACAATCCACACTAATGTAACCGTAAAGAAATGGCGGCTCTAACATAGATTTTTCTCAATATGTCATGTTGTTGAAAAATCCTGTGGTAGCATGGGATGATCGGCACTTTAGTTTTAGTTATTGATTTACGCATCACGCATTAACTAATATTTATGGGGCTGGAGACTTCGCTAAAGCATGCACATAAATAGATGAATGAGAGATTACAAGGCAAGGAGATACAGATCTGGGGGTTGACTCAGAACTTGTACATAGGTCAGCTCACTAATGCTTAATAACCAATAAATAGTCAATCAAGAGATATGCACCAGCAAACAACATTATACTGAAATAGTGTATTAGGCGGCAAATGGCACAGAAGAGTTTAGACAATAGATTCTCTACAACAGGTAGGGATCGGGGGTTATACGCTCTTTTCTATAAACAAAGTAGGCTTGTGATTGTCCGCATCCATCACTCAATCATGCAATTCAAAGAAATGGTTTACTTATCTTCTTCTAAAGGATGGAATTGCTAGATTGTCAGTAATATCAATTGAGGAAGAAGCTAGTCCCACTTAAATTCGAAAAGAAGACCTCTATTGTGACAGAAGATTCCTCGCCCACAGCATCTCACTTATTGATTGTGACATAGCTCTCTATCTCCGCTCATAAGAAGATAGCGTTTCATTCACTCGCTCTAGAAACCATAGGAGCTACTATTCCCAAGTTTATTAAGAATGGGCACTCACTGGATTCAGGCTTCCACCGTTCTAGCTTCTCTTCGTAGTTCACTAGAATGTATCGAGCATGTTTATCCGGATCAGGAGGCTTTACATAAATTGCTACGATTGCCAAGTCGAAAAAGAACTGGGCATGAAAGTGAAAGTGGAAAGAGAAGGGAGCGTGACTTGTTTCAAGAATTGGATGCCCTTGTTAAGGAAATCTAGTATAAAAGGAGAAATTGGGCCTATTTATAACTTTTGGTACCTAACCACCTGAACTGGGAATAATGGCTAAAGATTGAAGGTTCTAAGCCATGTATCAGAGCCGGTTATTTGAGTATCGATGCCGTTGGAGTCTAGCTTCCGACCAATCCACTTCACTTCGGAGGACATAACAGCTTAAGAAGAAATCGAGATCAGGCCCGTGGAAAGCACACACACACGCCTGGGGAATGAATCCACTTTTGCATTCTCAATACTAGGGGGGGCTTCTCCGATCGTTTGCTTTCACTGTTATTCCCCAGATTGGCGAAATGACCTTTCGTCTTGCTTCTGTAAAATAATAAAATGTGCTTTCGCCAGAAGAAGAAAAAAGAAGATAGCTCAGTAAATGGCATTCAAGTAAAGTCGAGAAAGAGGCCTTGCTTTCGCACAGGAAGGAAAGAATTGACTCGGGTAAGTAAGCCCTATTGGGGGATTAAGGGCTCGAGTACAATTAGAGCGCCTTTTTTTCTGCTGCGCAGGCTGACCATTTTAAATAGGGGGAAACAGGAGACTGTAGAAGATGAATATGGCTAGTCTACTGCTACTGTTTGATTGGCAATCCTTAGACTATAGGGATGAAGCAAAGGAGCATAACCTACCTGCAACTATGCTTTAAAGCAAAGAAATCTATCGAAATTCTCATTCCAGTCTGAGGGGATATCTGAAGCTACCGATCCGGGATCTCACTCAAATCCAAACCTAGCACTTTTGTATTTATTGCTTCTCCTTTTAGAAGGTCCGTAGCCGAGTAGAAGAGAAGAAAAGAGATTTCCTTATCTGCATGCCAGCTTTCATTCCTACTTTTGATGAAAGAAAGGTCAGTTGCTGCCGACAAGTCGACTAAACTTTCACAACTGTCACCTATCTTTAAGCACCTTCTAGGCCGCTTCCCAACCTAATGCATTCAAGTCTGCCTTTGGTACTGGTACTTCGGAATCAAGGGCCCAACAAGCGATATCAGGAGTCTTTGGCCGAAGAACTCGCGGATAAGAAGGTTATTCCATAACTATATAAAATCCATAGTCACGCTCAGCATGAGAAAGCTTGTAAAAATGACATCCCCTGCGAAAACCAATAGGATTTGTTGGGCCATCGAACACTAGTTTCTGGTTTCTCAAGACCTTGAGGCAAGGGCAGTTACGCAACATTTTCTCAATATTGAATGTGCATTTTTCCCGCATTTTTTTGATTCCACTTCTGTATCAGAAATTAGTGTCAAGGGATGGAGTTCCTGTTTCGTTAACTAAGTCTCGCGTTGTTTGCTTGAGGAAGGGACGGCCGTAGCTAAATTTCCATTGCTAATCTTACATGTTCCCACGAACAATAAAGAAAAGAAGAAAAGGCTATTCCTTAGACACAGAGGTGGGATTAAGGCGTCATGCGGAACTCCAACAACATAGACCAGATGACTTATTTATTGAAAATAGGTTTAGGAGCCTGATCCTGGAGCTGAGCAAGCATGGGCGCGATCCACATCGAGTGGAACTACTATAACTATATCTGTGGCAGGAAGGTGGAACCTTCACCGAATCATAGTTAGGTGGCACCCATTCCGCAGTGGGCCGACGTCACACTGCCGCTTCAATAGCTAGCGGGTAATAATCAGAAAGTGAATCATCAACCACTCATTTAGAAGCCGCTCATGCAACAACGTTTAAGTAAATCCTTCCGCCCTTATTTTCTTTAGTCTAGTTGTTGGAGGAAATGCGCCTTGAACACATTACGTATACTAGCTGAGCTTTGTCCCTAATCGTGACTAGTTGTTATTAGTTTCGATCAATTTTCCCCCCAGCCGGCAATGCCTCAGCTTCTCAAAATCTAGGAAGCTCTGAAAAAAAGTCATCATTATGAAAAGATACTAGCACTACTAATAAGGGAAGCTACTTTTTTCTAAGAAAGGAATAAAGCAGAAAACTAAAGAAAGAGATCTTAAGTGGGTCCCGCGAATAGTTTGTCTTGTTTCAGTCCGTACAAGAAGATACTTTCAGGGTTGCCCAAGAAGGGACGGGCCTATCTATTGGTGGTACTAGTTCCGCGGGAGGGGCAGGATTTCGGTGCCGTCAGCATGGGTCCGGCTATCGATCACAAGGGTCTAGATACGGGTCTCGAACGGAAAAGTATGCTACATATTGCTCTGCTCCAGTTCCCTCTGCTTACACCTGGTCAATTCGTTGATCGCCCCTTTTATTTCTGATTTTCAAAAGGGCCCCGCTCTCGTCTCTGCTGACGAAGCCTTTATCTCTGTCTCTGTTATCCTCGTACCTGCTGATCTCTTCGACTGATAGAGTCTATGCTATTGGTGAAGCTGGTTCTACCTCAACAACAGGATCTGCAAATGGATTTTCAACTAACAGCCTCTGCTTCAATTTGTGATGAAAGGTCGACTAGTTTTCACCGAATCTTCAATTACGCACCGGTAACTTTTTTCCATTTCCGAGGTCCAGAGGGGAAGACGAAGTACAGCCTAGTTCAGAGAGTCACGATTGAATCCAGGTTAATTCAGCAGCAGCTAGAGCAATACTCCGATATTGATTTGATTCTCCGCTGCCCACCAAGGTAGAAGACTGCTTGATCCACAAAAGAAGTATGCTTTATTTGCTTATAGAACAAAAGTATACGCTTTTTCAGGGAAAGATAGATGGAATAGGGCATTCAGCAGTTTGAAGAGGTAGCCTTTTTCAGTAGCAGTCTTGTAAGCAAGCGCCGTACGTTCAATCTATACTGGCGAGAGTCTTTCCTCTTATAATACAAAGCCCGAGCGCGTTGCATGACTTAATGCCAGCTCTTTATCATACATCTTCTGTAGAACCAATAAATATAAGGGATATGTGTTAGCACATCTTGTTCGTGCTCTGCACCACGTTTTTCCTGTATACCGGCAGCTAGCATCCCATCAGTAACCTACTGGCGAGATTTCTTGAGGGGGGCTGGCCATGGTTTTTTAACCCACCCTTTCATTCACTTAAGACCCAAAGCAGAAAAGGTTTGCAATCCATATACTGGAATTTGGTTCCACCGAAGTACAAGGACTAAACTGGTCGACTCCACCGCAGGGTGCGAGATGTTGAGCTTCCTCGACGCCTACTCTGGGTATCAGCAAGTCTATATGGCTGAGGAAGACAAAGAAAAAACGAGTTTTATTGCCCCTTCCTTCTGCTACAAGCGGATGCCCTTCGGTTTGATAAATGCTGGCGCCACATTTAAGCGCCTAATGAGCCTCATCCTCAGGTCTCAGTTGGGTCGTAATGCAGAAGTGTACGTTGACGACGCCGTCATCAAAAGCCGCTTGGCAGGGACTCACCCCAAAAACACCTCTTTTTTTGCATCTGCTGAGCAGAACCAATTACCAGATCCTACTTCTAAGCTCTATGCTCTACTTCGGCCTTGCTCTCACTTATGGGTAGGAAGGACAATAAGCAGGAATTCATGTTGGCTAACTATTCTATCCAGGCGGAAGTTGTTTTCATAGGAAAGACGGAAGGTTTTGCGCGTTGGTTGTATCGAATTTCCCTTTCTAATAGCATACACAAATAGATAAGAAAGTTACGACGATGATAAGGTAAATGAAAACCTTTGATTTACCTTACCATCAGTTCTGTCTTATCTCTGTGCCTCCTCTAGCCATTTCATAATTGGATATCGTCATTCAAATCTGTTATGACAACTGTTTGGTAAGCAGGGATTCGAATCAAACAATAAATACCAACTCTAAGTGTGATGGATAGTACCTGGTGCCTAATTTCATGGTATCTTTCTTGGCGCCTACCACAAGAAAACCCCTCCTTCTTTTGGGAGGAAATCAAATGAGTAAAGGTTTCTGCCGACTCCCCTCAAGGAACCACTCACTACTCAACTTGAAACCACGGACCTACCTCCTGCTTTTGACTTTCTTCTTTGTCCCAATTCATATCGAGCATGTCTTTCTCCATCTATAGATAGAGAGAATATAGGATAGGGGCGCTCAAAGCAAATAGGATTCTGTATCTAATACTAATAGGTACTAACCGCATTCAAGATTGACTTGACCTCTTATTTTGGATAGGCAGAAATGCTTACGCCCTAGGGGTTTAAAGGGCCCACTCCCTTTGGTTGACTCATCAGGCTCACCACCTTTTGGAGCTCATCCAACAGTCAGTCTACTTAATCATAATCATAATCAATCCGTTGCTATTGCTATCTATCGCCATACCCACAAGAGGGTAATTTATCCAACTCCCCGTGTGAAAGCAAGTCCCGCGTCAGCAGTGATTCGAGTTGTTCCTTGAGAGCAGGCTTATGGCATTCCAGGTAAACATAACAATATGAGAGAGAACTCCGTTCGGCTTATAAATACTCGATTGAACCAATTGTTTTTTCATTTCCCAGTAGGTCACCTTGGGCCAGCTGCTGACTTTCTAGAAAGAGATAAGGAAGTCGATTCAACATAAGGGAAGAAAGCATATTTTAGGTTTACTCCTTCCATGTCTAGTAGGAGTGCGTGCTTCTTATTGCCTTTTGAGCAGTAGTTGTATACATTCCTCACTCAGTCTAATTAATTATCTTTCTCCCTACCCAAATACCAAGGGAGGTTTATGAGTCGTATCCTCCTTACGAGATAGCGGAAGTAGCATTAGCGGGAAAAGTAAGCTCCTTTTCAAGCCTTCTCTTTCGTAACCTTTGATTAGTTCCTTAGATGCCCTTAGCAAGAATGATGCAGGAGCAAGAAAGTCTATTTCCTCCGCCTTTCAAGAATCTCGCTATTCAAATAGCACAGTATAAAATGCAATCCATAAGTCATGCTGGTCAATCAATGACAATGATAAGCTCTATAAAAAAAAGAGTCTATTGCTCTTCGACACGTTTTATATCTACTTCAGTCATGCTTTATTGGAGTTATCTGACGCCAAGGAGGAAGGAATAGAGATTAGGATCCTAGCCTTGTTCCGTTTGAAGTTCCTAAGAGAGGTTACAAAAGAAAGGGATGCTCAAACCAAGGATTTGGAGTCTTATTAGTGCATCAATCTACAGAAAGGTAGGGGGGCATACCTGTGTGAAAATGGAGTGTAAAGCATATTCTAGATATTTCACTTCGAATTTATTCCTCTTAAAAGAGTCAAGTCCGCAGGGTTCCCTAAATTCCCCAGGAATCAAGTGGGACCGGGAGATCGTTGTTCATTCGGTGGTTGGCCCTCCCCCTAATAAGTACCTACCAAGAATTGGGCCAGTTAGTTCAAGCGGTACCGAATCACAAAGAACAGTTGAGTTTTCTAATTCATCTATTATTATATTTTTTGCATTTCTAGAATAGCGTTGGAGCCGGGACACACATTTCTGCCCGAGTTCCAACAGCAAACCAAATACGTTATCGTGGAAAACGAGTTTCGCCAACACAGAAGAGTTTGTGTGCTTTTTATTTTCACATGAGTTTCACATATGTGATGGTTGGTTGGGAGGGTACGGCAAATGACTCTAGAATCTTTCTGGATACAACCACTGAACCGGAAAATGGCCACTATCGTCACCGAGAAAATACTATCTTGTGGACTCAGGCTCTACGTTTATGCCTTAAGGTCTTTCTCCTTACCGTGGGGAGCGGTACCACTTGCGTGATTCTAGAGAAGAAGGCGGTGTCCCGACCACAAGGCGGTTAAATTCCACTGGTGCTTGCTAGCCAGTCAAGAACGACTCGAAGACCGTGGGAAGGTCTTCACGCTACGCCGAAGACGACGATGGCTCCATACCGGGTGGTAATACACAGGTATAGGATTTCCTGTAATGATGTGAAACTGTATATTTCAGAGAAATAGCTCAGTTCGAGAGGAAGGCGGAAACAGTTCCGGTTTTATTAACCTGATTCCTATTCATTTACCGGTAAAGGAAGGAATTCTTATCTATTTCTCGAGGCAATTAGACTCATATCGACAATATGAACTGCATGAGAATTAGCATATAGAAAGAAAGCTTTACCGAATACAGGTCTAGTAGGTATAGAGCCGTAAGCGTGGTGGGGGTGCCGGTGCTTAGGCAGATGCCCCATTGTTCATGATGTTGCAATGAATCCAGTGGATCATCCTCATGGAGGAGGTGAGGGGCGCACGAAAGGAGGTAGACCTTCGGTGTCACCTTGGGGAAAGCTCACCAAAGCAGGATTTCGGGCAGTAGTAGGGGTGGTGAAACTTTAGATGTCAAATGCCACCATTTTTTCTGCTCAAGTTAGAACGTAGTTTTTCGAAGTGAATTGGCCAGTTCCTTTTAAAAGGAGACTGGTTTATTTTTATAAGAGATTGGCTTCACTTTAGATTTGTTATCGTAATTTCTCTTTTATTTATGGGTTGTTATTTATTATTTCGATTTTTGATAAACGAAACGAATCCAAGCCCGACAAGTAGAATTCCATTCGGTACCTTTGGGGTTTTCTTTTTCCTTCTGGATGACGACGTCACCGCGTCTCCTTATTGTTATTGCGATGGTGACGAGGAACAAAGGGCCGGGGAGATCATCGAAATTACCTCTAGCCCGGAGCCAGAGGGGGTCGTCGACACAACGCCAACCATGGTGGTGGGGCACTTCGAAGGTCTGGAGACCCTCCTTGAGATTCCCCCTTTACCGGAAACGCCACCCGCAGGTCCTTCCTTAGCTCCAGAAGAAAGGGAGCAAGCCCCCTCTGTTGGCCTAAACCTCGATCCATCCCAGAGTAGCCGCCGGCTGGACGGCGGCGAACGGGGGGCAAACTCCTCAAAACGAAGTTCTACTTTGTCTTTGGAAGAATTGGAAGAATCGGACTCTAAGTTTAAAGTAGGAGTAGAGTCTTTAGAGGCTCGCTTAGAAGGAATAAAGAGAAAAAAGCAACTGCAAGCGTTCGGGGCTTCTCCTTTTGAGACCGCGAAAGCAGAGCTGGTTACGTCCATTGGGGAAAATTCCCAGTTTCGTGTGGGACTGCTTTTGTCTCTGGATGTCAAATGCCCCTTGACGGGCAAATGGGAGGCTCTCGAAAAGACGATAGAGGCCATCTTGAAATGCCAAGGGAAGCCCACAGACTCCCTAGCGTCTCTACTCGACCTAAAATGCGATCTCGAGGACCCCGAAAAACTCGAGACCGCTCTCCGTCCATATTTAGGACGGTTAGGGCGATTTTTTAAGAAATAAAAACCTTCTGTCGATTTATCCACACTTCCATGACTTCTAGAGGAAAGCTAACTGCTTGCTGGCTGGGAGCTGTATGAGCGGTAACGTCCACGTACGGCTCCGTGAGAAGGTGGACGGAAATGGCCTTGTTGTACCTCACTCCCGTCTTCAATGGGGTCTGCTCTTTTTTTTTAGGAGAGTATGCCAATATGATCTTAATGAGGTGCGGGGCTTTGCATCTGACATTCGTTGGGCTTTCCTCTGCGGGAGCCCGCGTCCCGGCCTTTTTGTGCAATAAACCCCTCCGGCCGAAGACTAGTGATAGGTGGTCCCGCGGAGCTTTCGGAGAAGGGTAGCCTAGTGTGTAAGCACAGCAATGAACCGCGGCGAACCCTCAGACGACCCTTCTAAGATAAGGGGGGAGATCCTCAGTAGTGGTGACCCTTTGACTCTTCCACTGACTTATATATGTACCGAATGCTCATACGGGAAAGTGAACTCCTGGGTCTGGAACCTGGGGGGGTTGCTCCGAGAAAAAATCCTTTCTTTCTCGTCCACTCTAGGGGGTGCGGACACACCTGCGCGGATTACAGGTGACGGTTACAAGAATGGCGGGGAAGTGAAGAGTACCCGACGACATTCAGGGATGAATGTAGACCCATCGGGCGGGGATAATCATTCCGGTCCTGGGAGAGGTGGCGACACCAGTCTGAGCTGAGGGAAGCCAGCCAATTGAGTCACTGAAACGACCGCAGGAGGCGCACCCTAAGCCCAGCTTCTCGGAGCTGCTATTGCGAAATACGGCTTCCTTAATATCCAAATTTCAACAAGGGGGCTGGGCTGCTCGCCTTCATAGAAAGGCGACCGGGCCTAGATTAGATGTTCGCCTTTTTATAGAATAGAAAGAGAAGGTAAAGGGGGGGGGGTTTGGAGATTCTTGAAAGAATGCATGGCTTCCTCCTATTCCGCTTCAACAGAAGCCCTTAAAATCCTGCTGCTATGGCAGCAAGGGTTATCCATTTCATAGGCGAGGGTGGGGGAGAAGCAAGCCGAACCTCTGATCGACCCGGACACGTCAAAAATTCTCGGCGCCGGGAGAAAGACGAGATTCAGTAAGTAATTCAGTGAGTGCTTTCTTTTATAAGAAGAGCGTCGGCTTGGAAGAAGAAAATGAAATACGAACAACCGCGCTGGTTGTAATAGATCGACTTGAATGCGTCTTCTTGCTCCAGCATTCAAGTTCCATTTCAAGGGAGGACGACGTACCATGATACTTTCTGTTTTGTCGAGCCCTGCTTTGGTCTCTGGTTTGATGGTTGTACGTGCTAAAAATCCGGTACATTCCGTTTTGTTTCCCATCCTAGTCTTTTGCGACACTTCTGGTTTACTTATTTTGTTAGGTCTCGACTTCTCCGCTATGATCTCCCCAGTAGTTCATATAGGAGCTATTGCCGTTTCATTCCTATTCGTGGTTATGATGTTCAATATTCAAATAGCGGAGATTCACGAAGAAGTATTGCGCTATTTACCAGTGAATGGTATTATTGGACTGATCTTTTGGTGGGAAATGTTCTTCATTTTAGATAATGAAACCATTCCATTACTACCAACCCACAGAAATACGACCTCTCTGAGATATACGGTTTATGCCGGAAAGGTACGAAGTTGGACTAATTTGGAAACATTGGGCAATTTACTTTATACCTACTATTCCGTTCTCTTACGTAAACGGCGGGGTGAGTATATCCGCGGACATCCTTCTTACTAAAGATATTAATGCAGCAACACTGACAGTAAATCTGGAGAACCCAGTCGAAACTCTGATTCATGTTTGTGGATTTTAATAGCTCTCCTATCTACCCGGAAATGATCTTCTACCTTTACTGTCAGTGTTCTTTACATATCTTTTGATTGTTTTTCAAATCATTGTGTCGTTACAAATTCAGTGGTTGCACCCTTGTGAGCAAGTTGTTGCCGGATTGGATAGGAGAAGTGAAACAAAGCTACGAAGGATAAAAATTAGCTGAAGAAGTTAAGAAGAGCATTAGTGAAGCGTGAGGAGGACAAGATGGTTGGGAAGAGGAGGAAGGGGTATTAAGGAAAAAAGGGAGGCTTTATGTGGGGACCGCTGGAAATGCAAGAGCCAGGATAGCGCAAGAACTGCATGGGACAGCTACCGGAGGCCATTCAGGTATACTAGCTTCCTATAAGAGAACTAATAGGAACTTTGTCTGGCCAGGAATGGATGCCTCTCTTGAGGACAGACTGTGACGGTAAAGCAACAACATCAACTCGCAATGGCCCTCGTGCCATGAGACATGGATTTTAGTCGACGTAGATTGGATCGAAAGATCGCACTTCCGCTCTTCTCCTATCGGACTAGTCACTTCCCACTCTCCTCAAGTGAACAGTTTAGCCACTATCCTCCCATATACTCTGCTTTTTCATTGCTTATGAACTGGAACTTGTTGGTGCATGGATTTCACGTTTCAGCAGCACTTTGGTTTGTGCATGGTTGTGAAAAGAAGGCTTTCTATACACTTATATGAACTTCATTGGCGAAGGAAAGAGAAGCTTGCCTTGATAAAGCACAGCCTTTCGCACTCCAATAGGCATATATTGTTACAAGGTTATGCCCAAAGGTCTCAAAAATGCCGGTGCTACATATCAACGCGCCATGACTAAGATCTTCGATGAGATAATACATAAGATTGTCGAGTGCTATGTAGATGATCTCGTTGTAAAGGCGGTATCCTATGAAGAACATCTTCAACATCTCAGAATCGTATTCGACCGCCTAAGGCAACATGCACTCAAGTTAAACCCGTTGAAGTGCGCCTTCATGGTCTCGTCAGGCAAATTCCTAGGGTTTGTCATTCGACATCGGGGAATAGAAATCGACCCGAGTAAAATCAAGGCCATACTCGAAATGCCTCCTCCTCAAAACCTTAAGGAGCTGCGTTCGCTTCAAGGGCGCCTGGCATACATCAGGCGATTCATAGCCAATTTTGCAGGAAGAATCCAACCTTTTACAAGAAAAACCAAAAAAGACATTCCATTCTTTTGGGATGAAAACTGCCAACAAGCCCTAGATGGCATCAAAAGCTATCTCCTCAATCCGCCAGTCCTGGCTGCGCCGATACCAGGGAAGGAGCTTATACTCTACACCACGGCCTTGGATGAATCTCTTGGGGCTCTATTGGCACAAGAAAATGAAAACGGGAAAGAGAATGCCCTCTATTACCTCAGTCGTGTGCTCGTAGGAGCTGAACATGCGTACTCTCCTATCGAAAAACATTGCCTTGCACTGGTGTTCGCTGTCAAGAAGCTACGGCACTACATGATAGCACATCGGGTCACCCTCATCTCCAAAGTTCACCCACTTAAATATCTCATGACAAGACCAATGCTTACAGGAAGATTGGCAAGATGGGGCCATCATCCTTACTGAGTTCGACATTGTGTATGCGCCGCAGAAGGCCATTAGAGGGCAAGCGATGGCGGATTTCCTAGCAGCACATCATACATATTTCTACAGTAAATAAAATATTTCCATGGATGGGATTGCACGTAGTCCATTCCACCTTTATCTATCTAGGTTATCCTTCTTTCTTAACAAAGCAGAATGTGATGATCGATCCCTCTATTATGGGATTTATGTTTATACCAAAGCCTCTACTTTAGATATTTACGCTGATGAAGGAAAGCCTTGTTAAAGACTACTACTTTTGACTTCCTTTTTCGTACTCTTCTTTCATCCTCCTTACCACAACGCTTTTCCTGGTTCAGAAGAATAAGATACTGAAATTGTGGCTTACATATGGAAAATGCCTTCGTCTTGAAGCTACCAATGCACATCACGGTGAAATCATTGTCAATTAATTGTTAGATTCCCCATATCACCCATAGCCACCCAAATCTTTTTTTTGCCTCAAACTCTGCTGCCCTATCACTCCTCGATAAGTGTACTTACTCAGGTTGTGCACTTGGCTGAGCGAGATCTTCCCCTTTGGCATGAGAACCGCCTACCTACGCTAACGTAACTAATGCAGATGGCGGAAGTTAGTAGTTCTCCTATGCCAACATGAACACAAACGAAATCGTCGAATTTCGTATAGAAAGAAAAGGAACCACTTCTATTCTCTTTTCTTAAGTATAAGAGGGATAAGTACTTATTCCTGGCCGGCGGTATCATTGCTGCTCCCCGCCTAATGCGGATCATTGTGCAATGCTTATGTGAAATCTCAATCCAAAACTGATTCGTTTCGTTGGAAAAACCAACGCCGACGTCAAGATCAGTCTCCTTTCCTTTCAAAAGTGAGCGAGCAGAGCTGATAAAGATTTTTTCCCCTAAGATGAGGTATTTATTCTTCAAGTGGACTGACTTAGAAGAATTCGCAAATTCTAATATTCATCGACAGTTACGTGATAGATTCATGCCCCATCCAAACCTGTATGATTGGTCTCTTCCAGTATCCCCCGAGGCCCTCTTGGAAAGAGGGGAGATTTATAGACGCGCTTGGATGCACCATAAGGCCCACCCTGTCCGGGACAGTACTCCCCACGTTAGGAGATTCAATGCAGAGAGGAATGAATACGAAATAAGTCCTGAACTGGATCAGGAGGTCACGACTTTTTTCGACAGCATTAGGACTAATAATCGGGTTTTGGAGGTGAATGGGAGAATTGAAGAGATCGCGGATAATTTTGGGGAAGAGGTCGTGGATAATTTTAATAATTTTCGCGGTCCTTCAACCCCATTGGATCAATTTGCCATTTACCCAATAATTGATCTGAATGTGGGCAACTTTTTTTTTTCATTTACAAATGAAGTCTTGTATATGCTGCTCACTGTCGTTTTGGTCGTTTTTCTATTTTTTGTTGTTACGAAAAAGGGAGGTGGAAAGTCAGTGCCAAATGCATGGCAATCCTTGGTCGAGCTTATTTATGATTTCGTGCTGAACCTGGTAAACGAACAAATAGGTGGTCTTTCCGGAAATGTGAAACAAAAGTTTTTCCCTCGCATCTCGGTCACTTTTACTTTTTCGTTATTTCGTAATCCCCAGGGTATGATACCCTTTAGCTTCACAGTGACAAGTCATTTTCTCATTACTTTGGCTCTTTCATTTTCCATTTTTATAGGCATTACGATCGTTGGATTTCAAAGACATGGGCTTCATTTTTTTAGCTTCTTATTACCTACGGGAGTCCCACTGCCGTTAGCACCTTTCTTAGTACTCCTTGAGCTAATCTCTTATTGTTTTCGTGCATTAAGCTTAGGAATACGTTTATTTGCTAATATGATGGCCGGTCATAGTTTAGTAAAGATTTTAAGTGGGTTTGCTTGGACTATGCTATTTCTGAATAATATTTTCTATTTCATAGGAGATCTTGGTCCCTTATTTATAGTTCTAGCATTAACCGGTCTGGAATTAGGTGTAGCTATATCACAAGCTCATGTTTCTACGATCTCAATTTGTATTTACTTGAATGATGCTACAAATCTCCATCAAAATGAGTCATTTCATAATTGAATAAAAACGAGGAGCCGAAGATTCTAGGGGGCTACAGCTGCGCTTTTGCAGCACTGAACATGGTTCCGGGTACTCAAGATATTGTGTTTGTGTTTGGAGAGGTGTAGATTGTAGATTCCAGCCGAGAAGACCAGGAAAAGATAAGGATAAAGAATGTCATATATCTCAGGAGCTAGATCACTTCCCGATGAACAAGTCAGAATTGCCTCAACAAAAATGGATGGAATTGGACCGCAAAAAGCCATTCAGCTTCGTTATCGATTAGGTATCAGTGGGAACATCAAGATGAATGAGTTAACTAAGTATCAGATCGACCAAATTGAACAAATGATAGCTCAAGATCATGTTGTTCATTGGGAATTGAAGAGGGGAGAACGAGCAGACATCGAACGATTAATTTCTATTTCTCGTTATCGTGGAATTCGTCATCAAGATGGATCGCCCTTACGCGGTCAACGAACTCATACTAATGCAAGGACTGCTCGCAAGCAAATTCGGAAATGAAAGAAGGCTACCGAAAGAACAAGCAACGGATTTCGCGCTCATCCCTTGCTAAAGCGCATACGTTTTCTTGCTCCTTGGTACTTGTCTGATCAATCACACTGTTCATTAGTTCACTTGATTTTTCGTTCGATGTCTTGAACCGCTTACTAATCACGTATACGTATAGTAGGCCCCCTTCGCCACTCCACGTCTGGCCCGTCTTGGTCTCGCTCACTTCGCCCGCCTATCGTATCGGCTCGGCTTCGTCCGTCAAGCGACAGCTTCTGCCTCTGACGGCTTCACTATCGCTCATGACTGGTAGTAGTTGTCTCTATGTAGTAGTCGGCCTTTGTTAAGCTTCGCCAGAAGCGACTAGTCGCTTCCCGAATGCCTCTTTCTTGTACTAATTAATGTGTATGGTCTAGTCTTTCCAATGCCTCCTTCCTTGCCGCCAACGCACGCTAGATGGAGAGTAAGCAAGCTACCTTGCTTGCATTGCATTCGTTAAACGGTAGCTTCCGCGCCCTTCCTGCCTGCTTCAATTGATGTGAATGATCGTGTCTTCGACATCAATTTCAGTCTGATTAGATATGTCATTGAAACAAATCTGTTTTGTCTCTGTTTTCTTTTCGGATGATGAGGATGAGCCAGCCGATCCTAACATAATTTTGGAGGAGCCGGACGACGAAGCCTCAAAATCAGATAAAGATGTCTCCGACGCGACCGGACTTCCACTAGATTTTTATAGGGGTCAGGAGGGAAAAGATATGCTGTTTTCTATCAGTCCCAAGCGGATACTCCCCAGCTTCCACGGTCCGCTTACTGAGGAAGAGATGCGGGAGGACCCAGGGCCAGAGCAAGTTGGGTTGGGGTATAGAGCCGTAAGCGCGGTGGGGGTGACAGAGGATGTGCTCGTACGGTTCATAGTTGGGTATGATATTCTCGTGGATTGTTGGGAACGTCCTCTATATTCGAAATATGCCTTTCTAGGAGCATTACGATCTGCAGCTCAAATGGTCCCTTATGAAGTCTCTATTGGTCTTATTCTTATTGTGCGCCTTGTGAGCACGTTTGGATCCGCGAAGGCAATCGCTCGGATCTTCCCCTAACCAAACCCGGGAACGGACCGGAGGGAACCGCAGCATGAGGAATGTCCGCGTCTCGTCGCAAGGCTCATTTTGAGTTTTGGGTCATAGGGCGGGCAGTGCAGTCCGGGGCACAAGGGTCCTGGTACTACCCAGGTGCGAAGAACCCCGGAGGCGACTGCAATGAGCAAAAATGTAACTCACCGGCCTAAACGACGAGCAAACACTCGAACGTGAGAGCAAGGGATCACCCAACGAATGGACGAGCTCCAAGGAGGGAGGAGAGAGGGAGGCAAGAACCATGCTTTTAGAGAAGTGGCGGTCCGAATCCACTCTGACAAAATAAAATAACAGACTAAGCCGTGCCGTAAGGGGGGCATTCTCCACACGGGACGGGGCCAAGGCCTTCATGTATGGGTGACAGATCGGCCATAGGAGTACTCCGGGATATACACCAGGGCAACTAATGTCGAGCATACGATGATGCCGCCCGTTTTCATTTCGTGAAAGTCCCCGGCAGAGGAAAGGGCTGTAGGTGATGGCGCGTTCTGCTTCTTAGGGCGATGAAATCGTTCCTATGGGATCGTGCGTGGCAGCTGGTATAGATGATGATGAAAGGCGGGCCGCTTGAACCGGGACCTATTCTCATAATAGGCAGCAAGCAAAGCTAAATAGGAAAGGGGGCGACTGATGACTGCCTTTTTCGTCAGAAATCCAAAAGGGTGGAATGTGGAGCTAATATGGCTGGCTACAAGTATAGACAAAGAAAGATGAGACGAGACGGACTGTCAGAGGACGCAGCGGGACTACCAGGGGAAAGCCCGCCCCCGCTAGCTAACATAGATATCTATTCTCGGTGCGCATATTCGAGATTTAGAATCTCTTTCCGACCAGGCCAGGCCGAATCGGGCCACCACTTGGGATGGGAATGGCTCAGCCCACATGCATCATTTGATGAAAGCACTCCAGTCCAGTCGCCTCCGATCAGTGGCTTGTCAACCACCGGACCGTAGCTCCTCACCAAATGCCCCTGCGTTGGGGCAACACAGCACATGACTAGTTCGCTCAAGGACCACACCCTCTCGAGAGCAGGATGCCGGCCGAGATGGAGCACCAACCTAGACTTTCCTTGGGCTTGCCTTGCCCCAACATCTAAATAAAGGGCGGGCGCCGAAAAGGAAGCAGTGACGCCTTTTCGACGAAAGCTTAGCTTGGTAGGCGCAGCTTACTCACCCTACTCCCTTAGACAATGCAATGCTCTGAACACGAAAGTTTGCAGTTCAGCCCTCTTCTCCCATGCAGAGTCGCAGGCAGCGCCTCGGATAAAAGCACGGACGAGCCACATGCAGGGAAACTTGCACGTGTGGTTCTGGCCGGGGACCCCGGTATACTGTACTAATATGTGTAGGTCCCTGTAATTCGAGTGAGATTGTCATGGCGCAAAAGCAGATATGGTCCGGTATTCCCTTGTTCCCCGTATTGGTTATGTTCCTTATTCCTCGTCTAGCAGAAACTAATCGAGCTCCGTCTGATCTCCCAGAAGCGGAAGCTGAATTAGTTGCAGGCTATAATGTAGAATATGCGCGGGATGCGATCCTTAATAGTTCACTGTTGGCGGAAGCCAATGTCTCGGGGGAACCTAATTCGGATCCTTAAACAAGGTGGTGGGTCGTTACCAACTTCCAAAATCCAAGATTTAGGAAAAAAAAAGAGGGGCAGGGCACTCTTCATTCTTCATTCGAAAACTCATGAATGTGGGTTGAGGTTTTTGCCTTGTTATCAAAAAAAGGGGAGTTGGGGTTAAAGAAGACCCTCCTTGGACGAGCACGGGGCTTAGTCAAGTAGAACGGGTGGTTGCGCTGCTTGATGCTCCGATCGAAACAAATCAGTGGGGCCATGCCGGTACGACAGAATATGCGTTTAGAAAGGTCAATCCCTCCCCCCTTTTGATTTTTTTAATGAAAAAACGGCGAAACTTCTAAAAAGCAGCCCACCGCTTCCATAGAACATATCGCGGCAACGTAGACCTAAGTGGATTTATTGGATCCTGGGGATACCATCACAAGTACGGCCCGGCCTATAGAACGAAGAATGCCGTGTCGGCCAGCGGAGCTTAGAAGAAGGTGACTCGCGGAGCCTAAGGAAGGTGACTCGCGCAGACAGCTGACTCCTTTCAATAGAAAGGAATAGCCAAACCTACCCAGCTTGCTGGTCAATTCAGTGATCTATCGGCCGGCAAAGCGGAGACGGACGACCACGGTCCCGACCTTACCAGCACCGTAGGTTATAATCAATGAAGCCCCTCAAACCTACTATCTTTTCTTACAAACTCAACCAAGCCAACAAACCCCTGCTCACGAAATGTTCTTGATATTGATTGAGTTGGAGGGGTCAGCGACTACCACGGAATCCTCCATAGTTCACCCCGGTGTGACCTTCGTCACCAAAGCGTCACGACAGTCCAAGACCCCTCATATAATCTCCAGTGGGGATCAGTCGGAGCAAGTAGGAATGCCGACCAATACATAAGCCACGTCTGGCTGAGGCGGAGCAGCAAGCGGGGGGAGAGTATTTTGAAGTACAAGAACGTTGGGGTGGGACGCTAGTACTTAAACTAGGGTGCTTCTTAGCGCTTATCTTGCTTTTTGTCAGAAGTTTAGTTGTAGCGCGCCTTCCCTCCTCTCTCATTTCGGAAAGTTTTGGCAGTATTTCTTATGATGACCTGGTCGACAGAGTACGAAACATCGGTGTAAAAATTGAGTGGGATGGTTATAGTAAGGGGCGAACCAAGTGCTTGCGCGAAGAAGCGAATCCATCAGAATGGAGACAAGGAAAGGAATCGAGGCCCGCCCGGGTAGCGATGCCTCTCACGCGGATGGAGTTACTTTTCTTTATCACCGTAAGCGTTACGAAAGGACCCGCATTCCCTTTGCTTTTCTTTTGCAACTAAGCTTAAAAAAAACATAGTAGTCTTTCAAGCCATTAGAAAACTCATTAAGTGCTCTGTGAGTGAATGAATGCCTGTTGAGAAGCTTAGGTCATACATTCCAGCTAATTAGAATACAACCATGAAGGTGGGGTTCGAATGCATACAACTATTATTCTGGTAAGTAGGATTGGAATTAGTCCCTTTTTATTGGATCCGCGCCGTCCGTTAAGTTCAATTCAAAGTAGGTGTGGGTTAGGTAGAGGAAGTCATAATCAAGTATCAAGTATTGTTCTAAATATGTATATAGTAGTTGCCAAACTCACAAGCATCACACACTTCGATCTACTTTATTGAATAACTTAGCTAGATAGAACCGACTCAAGCTTTTAAATGAAAGAGCAATAATGGCATAATTTCTGTCTCAAGACCTGCTTGCAGCTACAACAATGCAGCACTCTTGATCAACATACCACACAGCCCATTACGCCTTGCCAGTCGCAGATAAAGAGAGAGACTAGAACCTACCGGGGAGCCCTCGGCAGAGTCCCTATCGTTGTTGCAACAATTACACACAGAGTTCCGGATTCACCATTTGTGAGAGAGAAAGGGTATGTGTGTTTGAAGGAGTGGTGCAAGAGACGTATTCTGAGGCCTCAGTCAAACACAACTGTTTCGCCTTTTCCGAACAGCATTCTTATCAGGACCCTCCTTTATAAAACCACTGCGTAGATATATACCTGCCTGTGGCCTCAGATGAATACATCGATAGATAAGAAGGGAAATGCATCATCTAGAAAGTCTACTGAGTTTTAGGGACGTTTGTGTGATGGATCGTACGCTTACTCACGGACGACTTGGCTATTCAATAAAGGACGGAGTCAACGTGAGCCTTAGGGTCCCAAAAATATTCCATGTGTGTCAGCTATTGCGATATTCAATCAAAGTCCTACTAATGGTATAAATTAGTGGTCAATTCCACTGAGTCTTCTTTCCCGTCCTTCACTGGGCTATAGCGCCTTACCTCTTCTGGACGTTCCTGAGAGAGAAGTATCAAAAGTGCCGGGTTTTGGGTTTATGTCATGCTAGACTTACGTTTCTCGTTCTTACGCCGGGTCCGCGACCTTACAAGGATACACAGCTGGTGAAGGTTTCGGAAGAAGCAGCAAGCTGTTCGGATTCAAGTTATGCTTTTGAGCAGGCCTCGGGTGAGGAAATGCTTTGGCTGTGCAGGAGATAGTGGGCCTAGGGGCTTTTGGGCGGAGCCAAAGTGTCCACATACGTACCATTCCATCATCACAAGATCCCACTTTTTCTGTGTGCATAGAGATAAAGCGTGCTCTATATTTAGATAGAAGAGGAGATTTTCTCAGCGCTTACCCTTATCGGCTTGATCTTCTTCTGCCCCTCGGTAGTAGAGCTGAGTCTGACTCTTCGCGAAACTGGCAGACGCGGAGATCGATGATCAATATGCATATCGAGCATCTATAGTTATTCTCTTCCAAAAGATTATCTCTAAGTCGCTTCAACGTTTTGATGAGTAAGGGACGGGTATTTTCAACAAGATAACTATGGACGACCATCATTCCAAGTTCCAACTATATATCTTTCATTGGGTAATGTAATAAGGGGAATAAGCAAGAACGGTGGAAGCTTAGAGAAAGTGCTAGTTCCTTTGCAGCTGAATGGGTGGAATGGATTGGTTCCCCAAAAGGTTGTTCTCTTTAAAAACCTCTGGCAAGGGGGTGTGGAAGAGTTAAGGCTATCCCTTTGGTTGAAGCTTACTCGCCCGTCGCTCTAGAACACCTCTTAATTTATGGGCCCACACCACTTACACCTAAGGAAGTCGAGTTACGTACCATCTCTTCAACCTGAAGGCCCCCCCCCCGCGAGACCTGCAACGACCGTAACGTTGAACAGAAAAGTAACCAGCATAGGAGACGTTGATCAGAAAGCATACGACCGAGGGAGGGTTGGCTAATCAAATTGAATGAAGATTCGCTCCCTCCACTATGCCCCCCTAAACGTTGGTCCCCCCCCCCCCCCGACTTTGATATGAAGTGTTGATTGTGCTTTTATATTCGTTCAGACCAGATAGTGCTTATCGTTGTGAATGAAGGAAGGTCATTCTGTGCAAGATAGATGCTAGTTTACAAGCATGAGACCCTCTTTCGGGCGGTAGACAGAGGCCTCAGTTCCAACGAAATGGGGGAGCAAAAAGAGGTGTGTCATACCCTACAGATGAAATGACATGAAAGATATTCTGCTGTTTCTTGCCATTAGTTACTCGATCTGACCACATCAAGAGGAGTAGTTTGTTTTTCTCTTTGACACGCGGAGCCCAAGGATATATGGAGAACATAGCTTGTTTTGTAGTAAGTAAAATCAAAGCTCAAATAGTCTAATCAATGCCAAGTTATAGCTGGCTGGAGTACTCGTGCTTTCGACCATAAATAACTTAATGCCGGCCTATGGGCGGTGTTACTATTCAATTCTCGGGAGCAACCTCCAACGGAAAAAAAAAAAAGATGTTCCAACCTACCCTTTAGTTGGTTCCAGCTCGTGAGGAAGACGACTATAGGAATTCAGATTTCCTTTCTCTCGAAGCAAGCAGTCCTTAATTAAGGAAGGGAAGGGAAGGAATGCATCTTAGGCTTGTGAGTCTTTTTATCCTATGGATGGTCGCTACAACCCTACATGGTACTCTGGCATTGGAAATCATGAAATGGGTACTTTTCGTCTATGGCGAGATGGAAGTTATCTGCAAAGAATGCCAACCTTAGGACCGTCCACAGTGGAAATCGTATTCAACCCACCGAAACCGCCTCTGGGAAATGGCAATGCATAGTATTGTGCATTGGAATGAAAAGTCGAATAATGACACGACATGGAAGTATCAAATGACCCAACTTCAATTCTCATGACCAACTTAATTCAAACACTTCCATTATCTTTCTCTTGCTACAAATCGACAAAAAAAAACATCCTCGGGAAATTCCTGTTAGATAGAAAAAAGAGCTCTCAACCAGGAAAATAGCAAGCAACATGTTTCTTCTCTCGTCGGGCACACCCTATCGGGTGACGCCACTGACACACACACTAAAGGGGAATGCAAACACCTTCCTATAACAGAAAAGCAATATATGAATCTTTAAAGCAACTAAAAAAAGACGTTATACTAAAAAAGATATGTGTTGAAAAGGGATGGTCAATAAACAAAGATGAAACCCAATGCCCAATTCTTCCCAATAGTATTCCTTGAACTCTTGAATTGATACACTTGTCATTGCAATCGTATCTCTATCTTCATTTTCACCTTCTATTCATTAACCTCAGTGATCTGTTCCTCCTAGAATCCTACTCCGAGTACAAAACAGGAAGAAGAACACGGGGCAATAATCAATAGAATGTTAGTTTCAGAAGTCTTTTTGATGTTGTATATCAATCATGGTTTATAGGGAAATAGTTCGGAATAGGAAAGCTCTGTTTCTGTTAGTTAATAATGTTTGTGTTTTTGTGTACGGCAATTATGTAGGTTTTCTTGCTTGTCATTTTAGAATATAAGCATCAGGTAATTTGACTCAGCCTTTTATAGAAGAGAAAGGAAGGTTTTATCTAAGGCAAACTGGGAGCAGCATAATAATAAGGAAACCTTGATTTCGGTGGGGGAAATTTTTCAACTAGACCGATTAAAATGAGAAAAAGTTACCAGTCGTACACCAAGAACCAAAGCGCAAGCTTTCATTGTATATTACCGTATATTTTAGCTGGAAAAAATATCTATGGATAAGACCGGTCTGGGAGGAGGGGGTGGAGCGACAGAGCAATGAAAAGTGGGTCTTTCCTTATCTTCGGTCGTGCGCCTTTTCTTTTGTATGAGAAAGAAAAAGAGCTACAAACATCCTTCTCGCGGGTTCTTTCTACTTCAAGCAAGCTCTCTACTATTTTCATCCACCAAACTAGCAGGGAACGTAGGAGCAACAGAGGGTCATCATCTTTGAAACGAGTGGCTTTAGATTGCTTCCAAGAGGTGTTTACCTGACATGACCAGAACGAGTGGAATTCTTGTTAGGATTGGCATGTAAGTTGCTTTCTCGGACCCTAACATAA